>JAFMOC010000019.1:3917500-4001197 GCA_019802505.1 Corydoras sp. C115 | reverse complement strand
CACACACTCACTCAAAAGAATACTGTACACACTTTTGGGCTTTTTGGGAAAAACCCCAATTTGACTTGATCCATTTTTTTTGGGGACTGTGGGGGGAAACCGGAGAACCCAAAAAAGCCCCCGGGGACACCGGGAACATGGAGCCTCCACCCAGATGGGGTTTCCCAAACCGGGGAATCCCTACGCTCCCCATTTTTAATTAAAAATTAAATGGTTAGAAACTTCACCTTTCAGTGCTAGAGAGTTCCCGTTCGAATCCCATCTGGTTAGATTTCCATGTCTCTCTTCCCGTGTCCGCGTGGGATTCCTCCGTTCTCCTGCTTTCCACCCACAGTCCAAACAACATGGCAATCAGAGCAAGTCGATTGAGTTCTCCAAATTGGGCCCCATATGAGTGTGTCTGTGAGAGTGAGTGGGTGATCCAGTGATTGGATTTGGCGCCTGTCCTGGGTCTATCTGCCCGCGCACCACAAACGTTCTCACCCTGGATAGCATGGGGAACCCCACCGCGACCCTAAATAGATGATAAAGGCGGGAAATGATTGAATTGATGAATGAAATGATGATAAAATTAGTTTGGTGAGTTTCAGTTTTGGAGACGACATGATGTTTAACCCCATCCAACACTTTTGACGAAGCTGTCTGAACCTCACTGATGGTCTTCAGAGTGAAACGCACCAACATGTTCTAAAGAGTACTGCTTCTCCATCCAGGTTAGAACACTTCAGGATCATGAATACACCACGTTACACACACACAACACACACACACACAAACACACCACGTCTGAGTCCTGTACGCAGTGTGGAAGAACCTGTAAGAACCCGCTCATAAGAGTCTAACGGCGCGTGCGGCGAGCGGGACACAGGCCGCCTGTTCCTGGACTAATGGATCCTCCGGGGTTTGGAGCGCAGCCTCCAGGGAACGTTCCAGTTGCGAGGAAGGCACTCGACTGTGTCACATTAATAAAGTAAGCTGCCTCTGAGTAAATACTGAACCAGCAGGGGGAGGAAGAGGAGAGTGGGGGGGTGGGGTGGGGGTGGGGTGTGGGGCTGAAAGCCAAATCCTTCTCTTGGTCCTCAGATCTTTCCACCTCTCTGGAGAGAAGCTGGTGTAATTATCGGAGTTCTGCGAGCGGGAGTGGAGTGAGGAGGTGAAGCACCGCGTTCCAGGTTTCCTCCGGTTCCGCTCCACGGCGTCGGTGGACGAGCCGTGTCTTTATTTAGCTTCGCGGGACGAGCGCAGACTCCGGCGATGCCGTTCAGACCTCGGCGTCGGCGCTTCAACTCGGCTCTTCGGCCCGAGCGCCCACCTGCGCGGTTCACATCGACCTCCCGATCCGACCCGCCTCACTTTAAATGCATCGGAACATCAGACGTGTTGGATTAGAGTTCCACTGAATCCCAGCGGGGGGGCCGGGGGGCAACAGTGCGCTGCAGAGGAATGCGCCCAGGGAAGCGCCCACCAGCAACAATAAACTAGTGTAAAACGATAGTCCGGCTACCGCCCCCACACCGGCATGCAGGAGATTCATCCACCACCTGAATGCCACCTCACTGCCTATCGGTGGGTCCAGACTGAAGACGCAATCGTAGGCTTGTGGTTCAGGAACCAGCCTTTTAAACTTCCCGGTTTCATTCCCGGTCCCAATGAGAACTAAGGCTGAAGTGCTCGTGGGTAAGACACCCAACCCCAATTGCCCCACCTGGGAGCCGTGTACAGGGCTGGAGGGGTGGGCAACTCTGCGCTGCAGAGGGATGTGTCCGTCATGAGGCGAGAAGAACACTTTAAAGTACCACCATCAATGAAAAACTAGCAAAATGAAAGTCGGGGTACCACCACCACACCGGCATGCCGGAGATTCATGATTCATCCACCACCTGAATGACGCAATCATAGGCTTGTGGTTAAGGAACCAGCCTTTTAACCTGAAGGTTCCCGGTTTGATTCCCGGTCCCAATGAGAACTAAGGCTGAAGTGCTCGTGGGTAAGACACCCAACCCCAATTGTCCCACCTGGGAGCCGTGTACAGGGCTGGAGGGGTGGGCAACACTGCGCTGCAGAGCGATGCGCCCGTCATGAGGCGAGAAGAACACTTTAAAGTACCACCATCAATGAAAAACTAGCAAAGTGAAAGTCGGGGTACCACCACCACACCGGCATGCTGGAGATTCATCCACCACCTGAATGCCACCTCACTGCCTATCGGTGGGTCCAGACTGAAGACGCAATCGTAGGCTTGTGGTTAAGGAACCAGCCTTTTAACCTGAAGGTTCCCGTTTTGATTCCCGGTCCCAGTGAGAACTACGGCTGAAGTGCTCGTGGGTAAGACACCCAACCCCAATTGCCCCCCCCCTGGGAGCTGTGTACAGGGCTGCCTACCGCTCTGGGTATGTGTGTGTGTGTGTGTGTGTGTGTGTGTGTGTGTGTGTGTGTGTGTGTGTGTGTGTGTGTGTTTTATGGGTTAAATGTGGAGGACAGATTGCTCTGTGAGTTTAAGGAGACCTGAAGAACTACAGTCTGTAATGATAGAACTACAAAGTCCATCTATATTAAGCCGAGCTGATGAAATGAACAAACAGGTGGCCGATCAGCGCGGGACTCTGTGCGACGATGCGTACGGCAACTCAACACGGCGCCGGCGTCTTCCACGTCCTCTTCCACGGCGCAGACGATCTTTATATCACCCACTTTTAATTATTCGTGCTTAATTGGTTTGGCTGAATCCCGCACCCCATGCAGTGACACGCCACATAAAGTTTCATGGGCGTATCTTATTGATTCAATCTAAAACAGTTAATGAATTCGAGACTCCGCACACAGCCGCTCGAGATTGCGCGTACATCACACGTCTCGCGGATATCGGCGGCATAAAGGAAGATGAAATGGAGCCGACCGCTCGTCGGATATTTGCAAGCGATCCCTGATTAAAAGCAGTGTCTTACAGTGTTTGCCAAGGATTATAAGATACTGCAACCGAGCGCAGAGTCGGGCGACTTTTCAGCGGAGCTTTAATTAAAATGAACACACTTAAGTGAGAGGGTGGGCGGCCTGCCGTACAGAGCTGCGAGATCTTTTTGGAGATCTTTTGTTCCGAGGGCCATCAGGTTTTATAAGAACAAATAAGGTCAACAGGACATTTAAAAACTGTCTCTTGTGTTTTGCACATGATCACTTAGATCACCCCCCCTACTGGACACGTCATTCTTAATATTCTTTTATTTTTAATATTACACTTTGACACTTTATAACTGTAAATGTAAATATTTTCTTACCTTCATTCCCTTTATTATAATACTGTTTATTTTATTGGACTGATACGCAGCTACGGCTGCCAAAGTTCCATCCATCCATTATCTCCCGCTTTATCCTCTATTAGGGTTGTGGGGGGGGTTCCACATGCTCATCCAGGGGAGAACGTTTCGGGAGCTGGGCAGATAGACCCAGCACAGGACGCCAATATATCACTGAACACACTCACTCACACAGACACACTCAATATGGGGCAATTTGGAGAATTCAATTGACCTTGATCCATGTTTTTGGACTGTGGGAGGAAACCGGAGAACCCGGAGGAAACACACGCGGACACGGGGAGAACATGGAAACTCCACCCAGATGGGGATTCAAACCGGGAATCCCTAGTGCTGAGAGGAGAACATGCCAACCACTAAACCACCGTGCCCGCTGCCAAAGTTCCATCCATTTATTATCTCCCGCTTTATCCTCTATTAGGGTCGCGGTGGGGTTCCCATGCCCATCCAGGGGAGAACGTTTCGGGCGCTGGGCAGATAGACCCAGCACAGGGGGCCAATCTATCACTGGGCACTCACTCACACCGACACACTCTATATGGGGCAATTTGGAGAATTCAATTGACCTTGATCCATGTTTTTGGACTGTGGGAGGAAACCGGAGAACCCGGAGGAAACCCACACGGACACGGGGAGAACATGGAAACTCCACCCAGATTGGGATTCGAACCGGGAATCCCTAGTGCTGAGAGGAGAACATGCCAACCACTAAACCACCATGTCACCCGCTGCTAAATTTCCTTCGGGATAAATAAAATATTCTATCTATCTGCGTCTGCGTCTGCGTCTGCGGGTGGAACGGAACATTCCGCTGATGTAGATGCGGTGCTCATATGTGTCCTTTCTTATAGTCTGCCTCCTATAGGCAAAGATGCTAATTTTGGGGACAGCCCTGGGCAAGATACCTGCAGTGGTGTAGCAGTGCTCATCCTGGTCTTAAAATGAGGGCACATCCATCAGCGCCTGGCTGTTTAAAATTCACACTTGATGGACTTCACCTGCAGTCTTATCAGATCCCGGTTCTAGAGATATGGAAATGGTGCGCGCGCTGCCTGCTCGGATTTTTAGAGAAATAGTTGGAGGTTCCAGCGGCCTGGCAGAACCCACAGCGGCCGTTTATTCAGACACGCCGTCTGCTACGCCGTCCTCACGTTGTTCTAATGAAGTCGGAAAGCTGCTCTCCGGCTATTGGTCACTTGTGGTTGTAAACATCAAAGACATTTCATTTCGGCGGGACACTGTTCCTGAAGCGTTCTGTCCCGGGATGACATTTGCATTCAGCGCCGGCAAAACAACAACAGGGAGGAATTTAAATGAATAAAGACGCAGATTCGGCACGCTGGCTTAGTGGTCAGCACGTTCTCCTCTCAGCGCTAGGGTTCGAATCCCCATCTGGGTGGAGTTTCCATGTTCTCCCCGTGTCCGCGTGGGTTTCCTCCGGGTTCTCCAGTTTCCTCCCACAGTCCAAAAAACATGGATCAAGTCAATTGAGTTCTCCAAATTGCCCCATATAGTGTGTGTCTGTGTGAGTGAGTGTGTGCCCAGCGATAGGTTGGGGTCCTGTCCTGGGAGTATCTGCCCAGCGCCCGAAACGTTCTCCCTTGCATGGGGAACCCCCCGGGACCTTAATATAGGATAAAGCGGAAGATAATGAATGTATGAATGAAAGACGCAGATTCGCGCTCCGCCGTGACCCGCCTCCTGCGCGTACAATCCAAACAGCGGATCGTCGTTAGAACCATTAAAGGTTTAATATTTCGGCTCGTTGTATTTTGCCCTGGAACGGTGTTTTCACACAGGATCGGAAACGTCGCCGAGGACGATAAACAGGTCGCTCAGCTGCCGCCGCCTGCATCACACGTAGAACTCACAGTTCTGCTCTCCGTTTCATTAGAAGAACAATCATGTTCTATAAAAAGAGCGCAGTGAGTGCTGGGACAGGCTCCAGTCCCCTGCAACCCTCACGATGGAAGTGGCGATGAAAAGGCACGGATGAATGGATGATGCAGAAGTCGCTATCAGTGCAATTAAAGTCAGGAACCCAGTCGAGTAAAAAGGCAATTTCTGCAGAACGTCTTCAGAACCACGGGACGACAGCGCTGGACCACGGCGCCGGGACTCTGACTGATTTTGCAAACAAGCCGCCACGGGCCGGAATTTCTGCACAAATAGCCAAACGAGGAGGTCAGCTGAGGCTGCAGCTCAGATCCGATGGTCTGCAAGCCGAGGATTTGAACTTCTAAAGTGTTTGCACGGTTCTGGAGCTCGGTGGAACCATTAGACTTTAAATTTGGGGAAACCATGTGACTATTTGGAAGCTTAATTACACTTTGGGCACCTCTGAAACGCCTGCCTTCAATCAGTCCCCCGGCCCGAAGTGTAAAAACTAGGGGTGTCTTCAACTAAGGATTTTCATAGTCGAATCTGATTGGTCAGATTTTCCCTATAGTCGACTGATAGTCGAATCAGTTAAAATTTCACCACAAGATGGCGCTATAAGCGTGGTTTTTAAAAAATATATTTTTTTATATTTTACTTGTTTTTCTAGAGCACCGTAAATGGGATCCCCGTTCTGGACTTTTTTCAAAAAAAAATAATTTACAGAAATTAGGATGATTTTATTTGACAAAAGGCTATATATATAACGAAAACAAAGACATTTCATGTAAAAACATGCTTAGCAGCAGCCATGGGCGCCCCCATGTGGTCAAAATGGTACATTCGACTATGAGGTTCATCGTCGACTACGGTTCTCCGAATCGAATCGTCGAATCAGCGAATATTGCAGCTCACCCCCTAGTAAAAACCCAATAACTTTGCAATGCAAGAAGCAACCGTACGGTTCTAACTCTGTTGGAACAGTTTGGGGAAGGCCCCTGTTACAGCTGCTCCACTCCACAAAGCAGGATTCATAAGGACACACACATCTGAGGGTGAGCTTGGTGTGGAAGAACTCGAGTTCTGGCCTCAGCCCCATTAAACACCTTTGGAATGAATGAGAATCACGATTGCGTTGACCCTCCCACCCTCTATCGGTGTCTAACCTCACAATGCCCTTCAACCTGAACGGGCCTCGATTCCCTCAGGCATTTCAGAAGACTCTGTTCCTGCAGAGCGGCCGTGGTCGGGGCTGTAGATGAGGAACCATGACGGTTCTCGTAGGTGTGATGCGCAGGTCCGTTTAATGCAGCTCCACTAAGCCGTAACCTCTCAAAGCCTCGGGAGACGTGACGAGTTTATCTAGAACATGCATCCACTCCATAAAGACAATTTCCCATTATTTGCTCGGGGAACCGAATGTAACATTTAGCACGTAAAAGGTTTCTGCGGCGCCGTTCTCGTATCCGCCGCCAAACGTCACGCCGCTCGGAGAAAATTGAGATGACTTTAATAGCAAAGGCAGAAGGAGCGAGGAGCGTTGAGAGGGAGTCTGAATGAGGGAGTCAGCGAGTGTTGACATTTACTCGTCCTGGTTTATCGGGACTCTGATGGATTTTAAAAGCAACACCCCTCCCTCCCTCCCCCCCCCTCCTCCCCTCTTTTTTTTTTTTTTTCTTTTTAAATCAACATTTTTAGTCGGGTCCTGTTCCGGCTCTCAGCCTCCATCTGCTCGGCTTTGCTGTTATTTTCTCCTCAGGTATTCTCTCTTCTCCGCTATCTCCATCCTTCCATCCGGCTCTCGCTCGGCTACGGTCTGAAAATGCCACTGCTGACGAGGCTCGTGCTGGAGGTTCTTGCGATACATCATCTAAAGAGCGGCCGTGATGGAGCTCTCGCTGAGTGATGCTCTCCATTAGCACGGAGCCGGGTTCATTCAAATCAACAAATCATTTAAGAAATCCCACCTTCTTATTTATTGCTGCCCTTCCTCCGTTCCCTCCGTTCCCTCCGTTCCCTCTGTTCTCTCTATTCTCCCCCGTGACTTTCTGGAGCCATTCCTAATTGGGTAATAAAGAACAAGCTTTGAGCGTTGTCAGGACTCAGAGAGAGAGTCACGACTGGCCTCACACCGCAGGTGGCCCAGCTGCGTTTTGGAACGCGTCCCACCCCCGTTAGCACTCGGCTGAGGGACGCTGCGGGCGCAGATCCGGCACTGACGGCAAACTGTGTCAGCCAAAGTTTACATTTATTTGGCCCGAATGTCCCAGAAGACATCTGGTCCATACATATCTGAATGGCAGGGAATGTGGTACTGCTGCGTTCATGTGAGCCAAAAGTGGCCCACAAGTTAAAGACCCAAATGATCCAGATGTTCCAAAACATCTCAGGTTCACATCTGGTACAGATTTGGCAGCACTACCTGTTTGGCTCTAATCTGGTGCATATGCAGCTCCATGTCCTGTTTAATCAATAGAGCAAGGTGGCCAAATGAAATTAGAGCATGTGGGCCACAGAAATAAATGAATACTTAAATAAAAATAAAATAAAATAAAATTATATCCCCATCCATCCATTATCTTCCACTTTATCTTCTATTAGGGTCACGGGGGGGTTCCCCATCCCCATCCAGGGGAGAATATTTCCGGTTGCTGGGCAGATACACCCAGGACAAGACACCAATCCATCACTTGGCACACACTCACTCACACATACACACTCTATATGGGGCAATTTGGAGAATTCAATTGACCTTGATCCATGTTTTCCACGTGGACATGGGGAGAACATGCAAACTCCAGCCAGATTGGGATTCCAACCAGGAATCCCTAGTGCCGAGAGGAGAACATGCAAAACACTAAGCCACGATGCCCCCCATATATATTGTATATAAATAATTACATATCATATATAATTCATTCATTATCTCCCGCTTTATCCTCTATTAGGGTCGCAGTGGGTTCCCCATGCCCAACCAGGGGAGAACGTTTCAGGCGCTGGGCAGATACACCCAGGACTGGGTGCCAATCCATCACTGGGCACACACTCACTCAGACACACACTCTATATGGGGCAATTTGGAGAATTCAATTGACTTGATCCATGTTTTTGGACTGTGGGAGGAAATCAGAGAACCCGGAGGAAACCCACACAGACACGGGGAGAACATGGAAAATCCACCCAGATGGGGATTCGAACCGGGAATCCCTAGCGCTGAAAGGAGAATGTGCTAACCACTAAGCCAACGTGCCGCCATCATATATAATAATAATAATAATAATAATAACAATAATAATAAAATAATGATAATAATAATAATAAAAGTAATAATAATTTTAACAATAATAATAATAATAATAGTAATAATAATAATCAACTCTTTTATGAATAAAGCACTGACCTTAATGACCACAGATCTTTTTTGGAGTCTGAATTAAACAGATTCAGTTAAATTTGACGGATGTTAAAACTCAGCGCCTCACTGACGGGGAATTCGGCTGGTTTTGCAAGCGACCACAGGCCATTATTTTTGCACAGATAGCCAAACGAGCCGGCTGAAGGATTCGGATGGCTAGCTAAGTGTGCAACACGTATCTGGTGGTCTGCATGCTGAGCATTTGCCTTCCAAAGTGCTCTCACTCCCCTGGAAGGCAGTTTGCAGGGCATTAGAAGGCAATGGGAGAGCAGCTCCTCTTTCACTTCCATTTGTGTCGACTTGCCTTCAATCGAAGTATCGATGAGATTTATTTGATTAGATCACGTTATTTCCACTTTAATCAAAAATTCAGCCAAACCAATTCAATTAGTCACTACAATTAAAGAAAGTGTCTTTATTTTACCAAAGAACATTCAGTATTCATTTTAACTTGTTTAATCGGATCCGGGTCGTCTTGGGGTGGGGGGAGGGGGGTGTTATCGGTCACACTACAGCCTATCCCAGCACTTCTGGTGGAAAATAAAAAAACCTATATGAAGAGTTTGCCAATCTCTCAGCTATACCACCAAACACATTTACACAATGCTACCATAAGACTAAGACATCCACACAGTCAGGAGGAGAACATGCAAAAACCCCACAGAATAGCTTGGGGCTCAAACCCAGCAATTCATCGCTCATGAAAAGCCGCTTTACCAAAGAACCCCATATAACACTCTATATGGGGCAATTTGGAGAATTCAATTGACCTTGGTCCATGTTTTTGGACTGTTGGAGGAAACCGGAGAACCGGAGGAAACCCACGTGGACACGGGGAGAACATGGTAAAAGATTGGGATTCAAACCCTAGTTGGAAGAACATGCCAACTACTAAGCCACTGTATAAAAACTGAATGAATGAATGAATGAATGAATGGATTTATCTGATCATGTGATCCTGTCCGTACCTGTCCATGGTGCTGACTTCCACACTGTTCTGAATGTCTCGAGACAGAAGACGGGACAGAAGACGGGACAGAAGACGGGACAGATGTTTCCTTCTGGCTTCACTGAGCAGCGTGGGACAGGCGCTCGCCGCCGTGTTGGATTGATGGGTTCGAGTGCAGATCTAAAAGAGGTGAACGCTAGTTTGGCAAGACGAAGGAGATTAGAACGGGAAGCAGTTTGTCAACTTCTATCTCCGTCCCAAAACAAGAAACAGAGACCTGCACAGGTCGTCAATATCCGCAGAGATAGCGAGAGCGGCGGGGGGGACTCTTGACGTTCGCTGAGTAAGCGAGCCAATCGCGGCGGAATGAGCCGTTAGCCGCGTCTCGTATGAAGCTTCTGCCAAGTTAGTGATAGGACGAGAAGATCATAAATCAACCCTGACAAGTTTCCCTTATCAGTCGCCCTAAAGGCGCCTCATTCCTCCACACGGTCCCTTCATTCCTCTCTTCACTTCACCCTCCGTCTCTCTGACCGCCTCTCACTCCAGAGGGACCCGGGATCTGTCCACTTCAAATAAACTTTAGTTTTCTTACTTCCTCTAAAAAAAACCCTGACATCATTACCATGACGATGAGTCCTGATCTCAACCCCAGCTGACACCTTTACAAACTTAATTTGTTCAACACTTAGTGGTTCTCCTCTCAGCACTTGGTATCCCCAGTTCGCATCCCAATCTGGGTGGAGTTTCCATGTTCTCCCCGTGTCTGCGTGGACTTCCTCTGGGTTCTCCGGTCTCCTCCCACAGTCCAAAAACATGGATCAAGTGGATGGAATGGAATTCTCCAAATTGCCCCATATAGAGTGTGTCTGTGTGAGTGAGTGTGTGTCCAGTGATAGATTGGTGTCCTGTCCTGGGTGTATCTGTCCAGTGCCCGAAACGTTCTCCCCTGGATGGGCATGGGGAACCCCCCCCCTGCGACCCTAATAGAGGATAAAGTGGAAGCTAATGGATGGATGGATGGATTTGTCCCACAGACTCCAAAATGAAAAGCTTTTCCTAAAGTGTAAGAACTGCAGTCCGATCTCTCCGACATCAAAGCATCAGAGTTCTATTACGAATTAAAGCGGGAACTGTCTGATGTCCAAGAAGGTTCTAGTGACTTTGTGGTTATAACACGGCGACGGTGTCGCCGTACCAGGGGCCGGGTCCCTGAGCGGGGCCCCCAACTCTGAATCTTTCAAACTGAAGAGCAGAAACTCCGACGTTCTTTTCATTTCTCATTCTCTCTAATCCACCCTTTAAACATGCATCATCCTCCCCACCCCTTCTCCACCCCCTCCTCCACCCCCCTCCTCCACCCCCCTCCACCTAATGTGCTGCTGCTGTTCAACATCACCCTCCACTCTGCGAAAGCAGCGAATGAATAAATAAAGGAGCTTTATACGCCGCGCTAACGCCATTAATCAGCATTTTGCAATCTGCAGCCCAATTACTCGCCATCCACGCCTTAATGGGGGAAGATTTCCTTGATCCTTTCATTTTAATTAAAAGATGGTCTGAGCATCCGACGGTAAAGAATTTTTCATTAGGGAGCAGAGCGGGAAAGAGAAAAAAAAAACCCAGCGTTCGCCCGCTTAACGCTCAGCTACGTAAAATGGCATACAGACGCGGCGCTTTGTGAACGTGATTGCAAATAAAATAAGTGCCTTTTCACTTAACGGCGTGAAACACGCTCTGCTGGAAAACGTATTTCGTGCTTTAATGATTCCACCAATTAGGGATCCTGTTTTAACAGCCTTTTATGTTGTTTTCTCGCCGCTGCAGGTTGTTCGGTGTGAAGCCCTCGTCCCCGACCCCGAAGTTTGAAAGGGAAAACACGGCTGAGCTCATGCTCATCAAAAAGCTCAAAGGTCAAATCAGCCGTGACATTCAAATTCTGCACACAGGCCTCATCGCGTGATTGGCTGAATAAAATATTAGCTTGACCAATGGACCCGGGAGTCGCGGGGAACGGAGGGCCGAATGTGGGACGCTGGAGGAGAAGATCCATCTGGATTATTAGTCTATTCATTATTCAAGTGACTCTGAATCAGTGCAGATGTGTGAGATGTATGAGATCCACGTGATTCATTCCCACTCGATTGGGATGGAGGAGGAAACCAAATGGCATCACGGTCACAGTCCATACGGCGTCTAAAGACATGGAAATCACGGCGCTCGATATTCCACTGCAGGCAAATCATCTCTGAGAACCAATCTGCACCAGAACATCGTGAACCCTGTCAGGCAGCCGCTCACGTCGGGGTCGCCGGACCGATCTTGGCAGCTTCTCCGGGATGCTGACCGTCCGCCGAGGCGGGCTGGGAGAGTGCGATCTGGCAGCCGGGAAAAAATAAATAAACGGTTCCTCCAAGAAATGAGAGCATGCCTCGGCTGGAGAGACAGGATTACAACTCTAAAGACTCTTAAAGAGAGATCAAAAAGTGCGCTCGCACGGTTCCTCCCGCAGTCCGAGCGTTAATGTGATCAGGGTTCTGTTCACGCTCGTCAGATGTCCTGATTAAAGATGGATCTCCACGACGGAAAAAACACACATTCAGAGGATGTTGGCCTTCAGTAAAGGTCGAGGGACGGCGATTTCTTTGCAATCTCATTTCTTATTTCTAGGAAAGCAAAGACTCTGTGAAATTGATTTGATTCTGTGCACCCTATTTCTAGAGAATGATAGAGGGTGTACACACACACACACACACACACACACACACACACACACACACACACACACACACGCACAGCAAGCCCAAAATCCTGTTATTCAACCTCAGGGCTTCAAATCCCCATGTGGCCTTCCTCTAATCAGAATTTATCCCCTGAGGAAGGTGCATATAGAGCTAAAGCATCTTCTATCTCATCTGCCTGAACGCTGTTTGAAGATGTGAACGTGTGTGTGATTTACTGCCAACACCCACAATAATCACACCTACCGGTTGCTGCCACCCAATTTAAAGCTGCTACACTATTAAAACACCCAATTAAAACGTATAATTTAATAAAAGGGTTTGTTCTCTATGATCCACACTCATCCAGCCGGGTTAGAACACCCAACTATAGATGGAAACTTTACCGTCAGTGAACAAAACACAACGAAATTCAGAGTGCTACCTCTTAATGACAGAGAACAAACAACAGAGAACATCCATCCATCCCTCCATCCATCATCTTCCGCTTTATCCTCTATTAGGGTCGCGAGGGGGTTCCCCATGCCCATCCAGGGGAGAACGTTTCGGGCGCTGGGCAGATACACCCAGGACAGGACGCCAATCTATCGCTGGGCACACACTTACACACAGATACAGACACACTCTATATGGGGCAATTTGGTGAGTTTAATTGACTTGATCCATGTTTTTGGACTGTGGGAGAAAACCGGAGAACCTGGAGGAAACCCACGTGGATAAGGGGAGAACATGGAAACTCCACCCGGATTGGAATTTGAACCGGGAATCCCCAATGCTGAGAGGAGAACATGCCAACCACTAAGCCACCGTGCCGTCCAACAGAGAACATGTATCCATAAAAACATTCAATAAGTTTGTAAGTGTATAAATAATGTATAAATATAAATAAAGATAACATTATAATATATAATATGAAACACCGGTGTATAATAATATGACAATAACAGCATCCATTTTACATGTTACGTGGTAGCATGTACATATATATATATATGTATCTGCATGATAGCAGCGATGCACAATGTACTACACAATGTAAACCTATGGGGCAATTAGTTAAAAGACCATATTAGTCCATCGCTGATGGGGATGTGTTTTGCGATGCTCAAATCTGTGTCAGTAAATCTTTTCCATGATGTCAGACATTTGTGGCAATGAAGAGGACATGGCCGGCGAGCCGGGCGCAGTACGCCACACAGCTGTTGTGTTTTTCATACATATTTAGTGCGGCATTAATTCCTAATGACACGAACCCAAAACATGAGGAAAAAACGGGATCCACATGAAAAAAACTACCAGAGTTTCTCTGAGGAAACCATCCGAATCTGCATATGTCCATCATCACGTCTTCATCTCATGTTTTATGCATTATTTATTCGCCCGCTCAGGTATTTGGATGGTCGCAGTTGCTGGTATTAGAGGGATCCGGGGACGGGCAGCGCAGGAATCCAGTGCTAATGATCCACTGGGAAAGGTATTTGATGAGGTCCCGCAAGCATGCAGCATCTGTTCTCAATGATAAGGCGACCCTGGGCTCCTGCTGGGGAAAACCCCCCAAAGCCTCCCCCAGTCACTGCTGTGGAGGCGGCGGGGGAGAAAAGTTCCCCAAGACTAATGCATGGAAATCTCTTCCACTCGCAACTGCTGGAGCTGCAGAAGCAAATAAAGTGAGGGGCTAAGAAGAGAGAGGAGAGGACCTTAATCCCACAATCCCTCTTTCCTCTTCACAGACTTTCCTGGCGTCTCTTTCCTTCTGTCCCTCTGCAGAGAAAGTTCCAGAAACAACAACAAGAGCAGAGGCAGGGGAAGCAGGAGCCCTTTATTTTGCAAACTAGGACAAAATGGTTTCAAAGGCAACATGTGTCTGCGTCGCACATCAGACACCGAGAACGCAGGCTGCGCTTGGCTTTCAGGTATAATGCTGTAACGTCGATGAAAATACAACCGAAGACCAAACAGCGGCGCTTCCATCGGTGCACAGCCCTCCAGAGCCGTCTGAAGTGTGCGCTCGGTTTCCAGGGATTTTTCTTTCGATGTGCCATTTAATATTTAGCGACCTCAGACAGATGCTCGCGCCTAATTGGCTGTTTCAGTGCACCGCAGGACTATTTTGAGTCGCTCGGATGTGTAGATTACGACTCGCTGCTTTTAGAAACACGTGGGCTCCGGCGCGGCTACGCCGTACCTACAGGAGGCGACAGGAACGTCGGGAACTTCAGCTACAATTCAACTTCAGTTGGAAGTTGGAACATCCTTTTCCACCAGCTGCTCTACAGGGGGCGAGCTTTCACAACATCCCGTTCCGAACTGGTTCCACTCCACCACGCTTCTAAAAAATTCTTTCCACACGATTTTGGAGCATGTCCACCCTCCTCGACTGCCGAAAGGGCAGACACTGGCGTTGGATGAGAGAACATCCACCTCATCAGCAAGTTTCTGTGCAGATCCTTCCAGTTCCTCCTCATCAAACCAAACATGTTGCTTTGTGCACCGAGTTAATGTGATTATTAAATAAAATAGGAGCCTAAACTAATGTTTTTATATCTGGGTGGTGGATTCTCAGCACTGACATGGACAGGGTGGTGGTGGTGGTGGTATCATGTATTGCAACGGTGATTGAGGAAATGGTGATGGTGACGGTTGTGATGGAAGTGATGGTGCTGATGGTGGTGATGGAGGTACCGGTTGTGATAGAGGTGATGGAGATGGTGGTGATGGAGGTGGTGACAGTGGTGATGGAGGTGATGGTTAGGTGGTGATGGTGGTGCTGGAGGTGATGGTGATGATGGAGGTGTTGGTGATGATTAGGTGGTGACGAGGAAATGGTGATGGCGACGGTTGTGATGGTGGTGATGGAAGTGATGTAGGTGCTGACGGTTGTGATGGAGGTGATGGTTGGGTGGTGATGGTGGTGCTGGAGGTGATGGTGATGATGGAGGTGATGGTGATGACTGAGGTGGTGACGATTGTGATGGTTGTAATGGAGGAAATGGTGATGGCGACGGTTGTGATGGTGGTGATGGAAGTGATGGTGGTGCTGATGGTGGTGATGGAGGTGGTGATGGAGGTGCCGGTTGTGATAGAGGTGATGGAGATGGTGGTGGTGACGGTGGTGATGGAGGTGATGGAGATGGTGGTGGTGACAGTGGTGATGGAGGTGATGGTGATGATGTAGGTGCTGACAGTTTTGATGGTGATGGAAGTGATGGTGGTGCTGATGGTGGTGATGGAGGTGATGGTGATGTAGGTGCTGACGGTTGTGATGGAGGTGATGGTTGGGTGGTGATGGTTGTAATGGAGGTGATGATGATGATGGAGGTGGTGACGGTGATGATGGTGCTGGAGGTGATGTAGAAGTGTGTTAATTGCTTGTGAATGGCTGATCAGTGAGATGACTGTAGTATTTTAGTCTGTGGTGTTATAAAGCCATGTGACGCTGACTGCTGCAATCAATCAACATCCAAATGAACATCTCCTTTAATACAGCGATCAGCCGCAGCAGCCGAGCTTTCATTACATTACCTATAAACCTGTCAAACCATGCCGACTGTCTGATATAATATTCTTACAGTCTTTAAAACGATGTGGAGGAGGATCATCATCATCACGTCCATACACTGTATGCATTAGAACCTTCACACACACACACACGCACACACACACACACACACACACACACACGGAGCCAAGCGACACAAACAAAAGCTGCATCTTGTGCCAGCAGTGTTCGAGCCAAAGGGGGTTTTGGAGGCAACGTGTCTGGTCATTCGGCAGCTCACAGCATCCCCAGAATGCAATGTGCACAAGATGTCCTTATGGCCTCTGGCCTGACATGATGCCAATTATTTCTCAGCCCTCGGGTAACAGGAGGCAGAGGCTGAAAGCTCGTTTAAACCTACATTGCTCATTTCTACCCCACTGCAGTCCTGCACTGTGGGTTCGTATGGATGCAGGATGTACATCGGTCTAGCTTCCCTTATGCCTTGTAGGATGAATATATATTACATTATAGCTTCCCATAAGCATTGTAAGTGTTACATTATAGGCTTCGTAATGCGATGTTTCCCTCCCGCCGCCTCGTCTGCATCGGTCCTTGGAAACTGACTGTGGTTCTGTAAGCAGCTGCGTGTGCAGGATGTGGGTTCTATGTTTTCTGGGCTCAGAACCTATGAGCAGACCGATTCCGTCCAATGAAATTTGGGAAAAACAGGCGAATGAGACGAAGCGTCTCACGTTCGTAAAAATAAAACGGGTCGGTGCAGCGACTCCCAATGGGTTCGAAGCTTCAACCCAAAGAGACGTGGTGAGGGTCCACATCCGCTCCAGCGATCTCATTCTGTAAAGCTGCTCTCCACTGTACACAGCTCTGCCATTTCCCCGAAGTCCATGAGATAATGGCGAGGTCTCCTTCCATCACTTGTCCCGCTTTCTGAACACTTTGTCACGAAGACATCAGGGCGTCAGGTGACGGGAGCGCTGGCTGCTCCAACCTCCTCTAATCAGACTGTCAGCACTCATCGGATCAGAACCGCATGCTTCTGTCTCGTATCCTGCCAGAGTCCTCAGAGTGAGCGAGCGAGCGAGGGGAAGGAGGAAAGAGAGAGAGAGGTGTCTGTACAGGTTTAAGATGAACTGGATTAGGTTTTGACGTCAGGACGGTCCGTCACGTTCCGGTGTCTCTGTTCCGGGTTTAAATGATACCTCGAGACCAAGGTGACGGGAAGACACTCAAGACAAGTGACATTTAAAAGCGTGATCACGCCGTTAGCACCGATCCGTCCGCCTGGACGGCAGGAAGACAGGTGCTCGTCCACAGTGAGGCGACCCGCGACCCGCCAAAAATCTGGCTGGAACTTTTAAAACAGACCTTTTCCCCAATTCCGCTCGACCTCCGCGTCCGTTCTCATCACCCTCGGGTCCTCGTAGCGTTCAAAGCCTCAAAATCAACAGCAATAAATGTACGTTGTCCAAACTGGGCCGTTATTGCAGCGTCAGCCATTTTTCTCGGTTGATCTGAGATTCCCGGCGCGTGCTTATGTTCATTATTTTTGCTTTTATGTTTGAATCTGTCAGCACCGTCGCCCCGCTGCCCTTTGGAAGACAAGAGGATCGATACAGGTGTGAAATGAAGAGGTTTGTGTTTCCCAGCTTCATCGTTACCATCGCTCTCTGATGGGTCGTTTCTGTAACCCACTGCAGATCGGTTCTCAACTGCATTACTACAGAACCTGAAATAAAATGGATGGATGGATGAGCAGGTGTGTGGGTTGGTGGATAGGTATCTGTAAGGATGGAGAAAATGGTTATATGAGTGGGCAGGGGTTGGGATTAGAGGTTGGTTAGAGTTGGGTTGGGTGGATTAGGTGAGCGTTTGTGGATGGGTGGGTTGGGTTGTTTGAGGTAGGGTTTGTGTGGGTTGGGTTGTTTGAGGTAGGGTTGGGTGGGTTGGGTTGTTTGAGGTAGGGTTGGGTGGGTTGGGTTGTTTGAGGTAGGGTTGGGGGTGGTTGGGTGGGTTGGGTTGTTTGAGGTAGGGTTTGGGTGGGTTGGGTGGGTTGGGTTGTTTGAGGTAGGGTTTGGGTGGGTGATTGGGGATAGGTTCGAATAGAGTTGGTACATGTTGGGGTGGTGCAGGTGGGTGGGTGGGTGTATGGGTATTGTGGGTCGGTGTGCGGGTGGCTGTGCGGGGTGGCTGTGCGGGGTGGCTGTGTGGGATGGTGTGTGGATGTATTTTATAATAATTATAATAATTAAATAAACAATATAAAGAACAGAAAGATCTCTGGTGTTTAATATGCATTTTGATCATCTGCTTATTAATTAATTTAATTGATCTCAATCTGATTGGTTGAACACCACAATCAGATGGAATCATTCAGGTGGAGAACGTGACGGTGACCTGTCTCATTCGACTCCATGTTCCACACGTTGCTGCCCTTATGCCACCAGCAGAACCCCTCAGGTACGCGAGTCAGACGGAGAAGACGAACAACGGAACAAAATTGACGTCCAGATGACACGAGTCAGGTAAAAGCCCCCCCCCCCCACACCCCCAGCATGTACTAGCCTCCTCGTCCTATCCCAGCAATAACGGTGACGTCCTCGTGCAGCTCTGAACATTCACCTGATTAATTAATTAAAAATACAGACAGAACATCACCTCCCTCCACCACTCTCTCTCTCTCTCTCTCTCTCATCGGTGTCTCTCACCCTCCTCCAGCTGTCTGTCTCTCCGTCCTCTGTCTCTCTGTCTTTCTTTGTTTTTTCAGAGTCAACACTCTGAGTAATCGAAGCCTGAGCGTAGAGTGAGTTCAAATAAATTAGATGTGGGACGAAGGACATGTGGGAGAAAGTAAACGGCGGGGGGACGAACTGAGGGGACGAACTGAGGGGGCGCTATAGGGATACAGTAATCGAAAATTATTCAGCCTAAGGTCCAGTATGTACATATGAATGTGAGAACATTTCCAGAACATGAACATGAACGCACACACACACACACACACACACACACACACGGTTCAAGGACAAACTCTCTTCCTCGTCCTCTGGTAATTTCTCACGTATTCAGAGAGGACATGAGGGTGGGGGGGTGGGGGTGGGGGGGGGGTGATGAGCTGATCATTAAAACATGGCCATCTGTTGAACCCCGTCCTCGCGCGTTCTCACCTTTCGGTTCTGGTGATCTGGCTGAGCGTTAATTGATTACCCACTGATGCTGAAATGGCCAGAAAGGTCAGACTCTGACACCCGGGATAGGACACAGAGCAGGGATGACCGAAAGGTCGCGAGCCTACTACGTCCGAGAGAGGAAACCGCTGAGGAGGAGAACTTATGTTTATAGATAGAACCGAGAGGAGGAGATTAATGAGATTTAATCTGTTCTCCTATTAAATCAACTTTAGTTTTTACAGAACGGCTTCCAGTCAAGACGAGCTTTTAACAGAAACATGTCGAATAAACAGTGGGGCCAAAGGGCCAAAGGGCCACAGGGCCAGTGGGACAGGATACATTTCGAACCCTCAACACACCAACCACAGAGCTACTGCACACACCACCCCCCTTCAAATTTAAAGTCCACATTTATTTAATATCAGATGCACCAACAGAGTTATTCTGTTGCTCATCCATAAAAATAAAAATCAATATTAATTTATAAATTATTGCTTACAGAAGGTTATTATTTTAATTTTTTGAGACACACAGGAACGTTCCCAGAAACCACGAGACAAAGCGTCCTATAAAAACGAACATCAAGTCATTTCAATACAGAGGTTCTGACGAGCTGCATCAACCCAGGACACGACTCGAACCCAGGACACAACTCGAACCCAGGACACGACTCAAATCCCAGGACCCGACTCAAATCCCAGGACACGACTCGAACCCAGGACACGACTCGAACCCAGGACAGGACTCCAACCCAGGACACGACTCGAACCCAGGACACGACTCGACCCCAGGACACGACTCGAACCCAGGACAGGACTCGACCCAAGGACACGACTCGAACCCAGGACATGACTCGAAACCAGGACACGACTCGACCCCAGGACACGACTCGAACCCAGGACACGACTCCAACCCAGGACAGGACTCGACCCCAGGACAGGACTCGAACCCAGGACACGACTCGAACCCAGGACACGACTCGAACCCAGGACACGACTCGAACCCAGGACACGACTCCAACCCAGGACACGACTCCAACCCAGGACAGGACTCGACCCCAGGACAGGACTCGAACCCAGGACACGACTCGAACCCAGGACACGACTCCAACCCAGGACACGACTCCAACCCAGGACACGACTCCAACCCAGGACACGACTCCAACCCAGGACACGACTCCAACCCAGGACACGACTCCAACCCAGGACACGACTCCAACCCAGGACACGACTCCAACCCAGGACACGACTCGAACCCAGGACACGACTCGCGTGGGGCTCGATTCTCAGACTGACTTTGTTCGTTCAACTTAAATAAAGGCACAAACTTAGAGTCCACCTCCATCCTCCACTTTTCACCTTACACCACCACCCTCCATCCCTACCCTTTAACTCCACCTCCACCCTCCATCCCTACACATTAACTCCACCTCCACACTCCACCCCTACCCTTTAACTCCACTTCCACCCTCCACCCCTACACTTTAACTCCACCTCCACCCTCCATCCCTACACATTAACTCCACCTCCACACTCCACTCCTACACTTTAACTCCACCTCCACCCTCCACCCCTACCCTTTAACTCCACCTCCACCCTCCATCCCTACACTTTAACTCCACCTCCACACTCCACCCCTACCCTTTAACTCCACTTCCACCCTCCACCCCTACACTTTAACTCCACCTCCACACTCCACCCCTACCCTTTAACTCCACCTCCACCCTCCATCCCTACACTTTAACTCCACCTCCACCCTCCATCCCTACACTTTAACTCCACCTCCACACTCCACCCCTACCCTTTAACTCCACTTCCACCCTCCACCCCTACACTTTAACTCCACCTCCACCCTCCATCCCTACACTTTAACTCCACCTCCACACTCCACCCCTACCCTTTAACTCCACCTCCACACTCCACCCCTACCCTTTAACTCCACCTCCACACTCCACCCCTACCCTTTAACTCCACCTCCACACTCCACCCCTACCCTTTAACTCCACCTCCACCCTCCATCCCTACACTTTAACTCCACCTCCACACTCCACCCCTACCCTTTAACTCCACCTCCACCCTCAATCCCTACACTTTAACTCCACCTCCACACTCCATCCCTACCCTTTAACTCCACCTCCACCCTCCATCCCTACACTTTAACTCCACCTCCACACTCCACCCCTACCCTTCAACTCCACCCTCCATCCCTACCCTTTAACTCCACCTCCATCCTCCAAAACCAGGGATATTTCGTGGCCCGCCGTCTTCTCGGATCATTTCAGTTGGATTCGGGAGTCTGTACACACCAGAGCACTTGAAGTTTGTAAGTACGTTAGGCGAGAAGTTAGCTTTTTATTAGATGAGAGGTAAGGTTTTATTGCCCCCCCCCACCCTCCTCCCCCCTCCGCACGCCCCTCTCACATCCCGCGGAGACGCATCCGAATTCAATTCAGCGAATGGCAATCTAATCATTAAGCAGTGCTAATGCGTTTTTCAGAAAGGGAGGTCCATTTACCGGCGTTACCTTCATATTTATTATCTCTACCTGCGTTTGAGTTGCTGCCAGCAAGAACTTTATTTCTTTTTGCCCGTCGTGCAGCCTTCCCAAAAAACACGAGGAGTAATTAAACCCATCTGGGTTCTGATTGAGTCTCAGACGTTCTACAGAACACCCCCCCTGAACTGAAACACATTAAAAAGTTCTTCATTACGCTTCGGTTACAACAGATTCAGATTCATCACTCAGTTCGGCGAGACCTCGGTGACTCGGTTCCCGTCTCGTTCACAGTTCAGTTCTGGTTTTATCGATTTCATTGAAATTAAATTAGAATCTCGGTATTTATTTATAAATCAGAATCGATCTGTGATTTGAGCTACAACAATTCAAACCTCTAAAAAATGTACTACAAACAAAAAAGATGAGAATAATCCACTAAACTAAACACGTCCAGCCACCATCATCCTGCAGGGGGAGCACCGGCTGATCACTGAAGGAGGATTAGATTCTCTGATTCTAAGTCTACAAGGTGGAGCAGTGAGGTTGATGTGTTTAATCCAGTGTGCAGTGAGTGGATACAGGCTTTAAACACACTCACACACCTGCACCACCATGTCAGCATCACTGCAGTACTGACAATCATCCACCACCCTAATGACACCTGCACCATCCACAGTCCTGATCATCAGAGAACAGAGTAAAGAGAGCGTACGGAGTCTGTAGAGAACAACTATAATTATAGAACCACAACGTCCATCTGTAGTGTGTATAATGCGGTGGATCATTAACGTGCAGCTGTGTATTGTGTATTGTGTGTGTGTGTGTGTGTGTGTGTGTGTGTAAAATGGATTATTATTTAGGGATAAAAGTGAAGATTGGTAAACTTTACTCTGCCATGTTAGCAGAAAGGTAAAGAGGGTGGGGGTGTGTGTGTGTGGGGGGGGGGGTGGAGAAACAAAACACTGTAGAGAACTGAAGGGGTAAAAATGCGATGGATGAAATCCGCTGACTCGTCGACAGCCACAATCTGCGGACACTGCCGGCCTGTCAGCGCCTCTCTGAGGTCTGGTATTATTCTGTATTTGCGTTTATTCCTCGCAGCTCCTGTCTAAGCACTTTTCCCTTGAATATGCTTCATCAGGCCTGTGGTCAGTGAGGCCGACCTGTCAGGAGACTCTTTTATCTTGCGAGCGCTAAAATAAAAGCCATTTCCCTTCACAGCTTGAATTGGGATGCCGCAGCCCATGGGCTGCAGTGCGACAGTTTGGGGAGCGGGACGTCAGACACGTCAGATCAGAAAGACTCGGATCATTAAGGACCCGGAATCCAAACCCGAAATCCAAACAGGTCACAGGGTCAGAGCTGCAGAAGTTCATCTGCGTTCTGAAAACCTCTCTGCGCTTTGAGCTCAGGGTCAAAAGGATTCCATCCATCCATCCATCCATTATCTTACACTTTATCCTCTATTAGGGTCGTGGGGGGGTTCCCCATGCCCATCCAGGGGAGAACGTTTCGGGCGCTGCTCTAGGTAAGAAACCTTCAACTTGTGCTTCTTTTTATTTAAGGTTTCGACGACAGCCGCGTTCCGGACGTAAAAAAAGGGACATGGTCCAATGGGGCAATTTTTGGACTGTGGGAGGAAACCGGAGAACCCGGAGGAAACCCATGCAGACACGGGGAGAACATGTAAAATCCACCCAGATTGGGATTCGAACCAGGAATCTGATGTGGATTTTATTTTCCATCTTTTATTTTATTTGGGATTTTTAAGACATTTTAAGAAATTTAAGACAAAGTTTTAATATTAAAAATTAGTTAAAATTCTAAAACCAGAACCTCTATTTCAGATCCTCTGCTTATGACGTCATAAACTAACAAAGCGGCGGTTGGTCTGTAATCCACACGATCATCTGATAAACGCCGTGCTTCAGAGTGAGTGCTATCTATTGATCTGTCTAACCTTTATTATAACGCTGCTTAATACAGACCGGCAGCATCCACTCTAAAGGTCACTCTCCATTCACGACACTTTTAAATGTATGTATTCAGAACACTACGCGGTACTTAAGAGGAACTAAAACACTTCTCTGTGTGCTTTGCTCAGTGAAGAATCGCAGGTGTAGTGCATTCAGGACAGAACCGCGGACGGGACGGAGGACTGAAGAGAAACGCGGGAGAAGATGCTGGAACTTGGAAAGCTGCGTGAGGAATATCGAGATTCAATTTTCTTGAACTATTTAGTAGTTCCTTTCAGTGGAAGGGCTGCATGCAGAATCCTTTTAGCCCCGCTCACCAGCATTACCTGTCATGAATGCCCCCTCTGTTCTCTCAGACTCTGAGTGCATTTTAAAATCCTCTGCTGCTCATTGGAAAGAAAAGCAAAGGCCTGCCTTCTGCTGCTGGTCTGAGTCGGAGGTCTGATGGTCAGCTTCACGCTTCAGTCTTCTTTGTACTATATATATATATATATGTTAGAAGTCACCACAAAGGAGAAGGACTTGTGTTTACTGCACCTGGAATCGAACCCAGGACCATCTATCTCTTAACTGCAGCATCACTGTGATACCCTATATATATATATATATATATATATATATTAAAACAGCAGGTCATTATTTTGTAGAAAGATTTTAAGAGGGCAGCCAAATGTTCAAACCCTCTATCTCTCTGATTCAGGTTTGAATTCCGATCTGGGTGGAGTTTGCATGTTCTCCCCATGTCCATGGGGGTTTTCTCCATGTTCTCCAGTTTTCTCTCACAGTTCAATGACTTGTATTTCAGGTAAGTTGGCTGCTCCAAATTCCCCCTATATAGTGTGCGTGTGTCCTGGATATATATAAATATATATACACACACACACACACACACACACATATATATATAGAGAGAGGCAGATATATATATATATTAACTATAATCAGCTGACTGTTTTAAATCAATAGACTGTGTGAGTTTAGCAATAATTCCCTCCCCTGATTACTGAGTTCAATTATATTTCCTTTGCAGAATGCAGCAGTTTAAACTTAAATGTCAAGTTCTTTTTAAGATTGAAGCAGGTGTACGAGAAAAAAGAAAGAGAGAGAGAGAGAGAGAGAGAGAGAGAGAGAGAGAGAGAGCTGTAGCTGATGCTCTGAATGGTTTTATAGAGATGTGCACAAATAGACTGCAAGAAAAAAGAAACTATGTAGTTTGTGAACCATGAGAGAGGATTTCATATATCTGTGTAACACACACACACACACACACACACACACACACACACACACACACGTTTCATAAGGAATGATGGTGTATAATTATTCCTTCAATGACCGACCACGTGTTTATCAGAATGTTAATGTTCCCATAATAACAGGCTCCGCCACGCTGCCGAGAATGTCAAGCCTGTCCAGCTGTCAATCAAAGCCGGAAATAGCACGGAAATAAGCATGCGCCGCCGTCGCGCTAACTGACAGACAGCGCCCGCCGCAGCCCTCAAGCTGAAAGAAATAAGGCCTGCACTCCGAATTATTCCATCCAAAAAGGAGAGGAGGACGAAATGGGGGTCACCACACAGCGCGGGGGAACGAGGTGCTGCTGGAGATTAGTATGAAAAAGAAAGTACAAAAAAATAAAAGGAAAAAACAACATGAACAGTTGGTGGAACTCATGAAAGCCAAGACAGAAGAAAACTTCTGAGTTCTGATGATGACAGGTTGGGCCAGTAGGCGGAGCTCAATCACACCCTCAGTTTCACCTTCCATTGGACACACCCCTCATTCACTAAACTCAGGTGGAGCATTCAGTCTCATTGTATACAATCGAGACCCGGTGCACAGAACCAGGTCCATGCAACGACTGAACACGACCTCGACCTCAACCTCAACCTCTTTAAACATCTTTGGTATGAACTAGATTGGTCATTGCTGGACAAGTCCCCTCATCCGACATCATCATGTGACCTCACAAAGCACCCTCCCAACAAACCCTTACTGGATGAATATTCCTGTCAAACCAGGTCAAAACCCCTTGGATTCAAACCCAAGAACCATTCGACCAATCAAGGCTTCCCCACAATAAAACGTTCCTTGGTCAACCCAACGGACCCTGACCGGATATCGGGTTAAATAGAACATTCTTATCGAACAGAACACATTTTTAGCGACTGATCAAACCCCAGCAATCGGAAACTTTAACAGATTAAAGGAAGATTCTGCACGAGCTCCCGTCTGAGCCTCTCGCCGAGCGGCTCGGCTCGTGTGGTCTGGCCTGTCTTTGCCTGCAGACTTGATAAGTGGCTCTAATCAGACGTGGCCCGGCAGGTCTTATCTCCTCCGTCTTAATAAAAGATAGAAGCTGATTATCCCGTTCATGCTGCAGATTAATTCAAAAGCAGATCTCCAACTGGGACTGAGCCAGGCGGCACGAAGATGTCTGACTGTTTAACCCTTTAACCGACGCTCTCCTTAGATCTGCACAGAACCCTGAGAGCTGCAAGAGGAAGGACGAGGACTGCCTGCAAACTTACCCGCACAACTTACCCGCACAACTTACCCCCACACCTGCCTGGCTCTTATAACCTTTTACCAAAAACCTGGTGCAGTACATTTACATTTGGTTATTTTTGCAGATGATTTTATCCAAAGCGACTCACAGGTACCTCAACCTGGTTGGAATCAGAACACAGGATTGATACCGCACCATGAAGCAATCAGGGTTAAGGGTCCTGCTCAGTGGGCCTTGGAATTGAACCCACAACCTTCAGAATAATAGTTCAACACCTGAACCTCTGAGCTACCTCACCCTGCTTTAGAATATTAAATCCATAATGGTTTAGGGTGGCACGTGGCTTAGTGTTTGGCATGTTCTCCTCTCAGCACTAGGGATTCCCGGTTTGAATCCCCATCTGGGTTGAGTTTACATTTTCTCCCCGTGTCCACGTGGGTTTCCTCCGGGTTCTCCGGTTTCCTCCCACAGTCCAAAAACATGGATCAAGTCAATTGAGTTCTCCAAATTGCCCCATATAGAGTGTGTATGCGTGCGTGTCTGTGTGAGTGAGTGTGTGCCCAGCGATAGATTGGCGCCCTGTCCTGGGTGTATCTGCCCAGCGCCCGAAACGTTCTCCCCTGGAATGAATGAATGAATAAAGGTTTAGAACTAACCTTTATAGTTTGATCCAATCGGGACTTCTGGGACCCATTGGGCTGAACAGACTTTGGGGGTAAACTCATTCATTCATTCATTCATTTATTATCTTCCACTTTATCCTATATTAGGGTTGCGGGGGGGGGGGGGGTCACACACTCACTCACACAGACACAATCTATATGGGGCAATTTTTGAGAATTCAATTGACTTGATCCATGTTTTTGGACTGTGGGAGGAAACCCACGCGGACACGGGGAGAACATGGAAACTCCACCCAGATGGGGATTCGAACCGGGAATCCCTAGAGCTGAGAGGCGAACGTGCTAACCACTAAGCCACCGTGCCGCTTGGGGGAAACCCAGACAGACATGGGGAGAACATACAAATTCACAAACAATTATGTCCTTACCCTCTGCTTGTCTGTGGGAGGTTCAGCCTCAGAGCAGATGATCAGCTTCCATCCTGCTGCATTTTAAGACGTTTCTGATAAGAAGCCAATATGATCCGCAAAAATATTACATTAAACTAAAAAAATTTGTTTCTCTCAAGAGCCAAAAGTGGAACCGAGAACATGGCTGCAGTCAAACCAGGAACCTTCTGATCTGAAGTTCGGTACCATAAACCACCGACCCACCGCCGCCCGGTGTTCCCTTTAGTTCCTCTTAACAATTTCACCTCGACATAAAGAAATAAAGCAATGATTAGAGATCGGTTATGGTATTTGGCTCGTGGGAACCGTTCTGCTGAGCTGCTACGCTTCAGTTTTTGTTTTTTTTGCTTTGTTTTTTTGTTTTTTTTTAGATGAATGATGTATCGCAGCTTCTTGCACGTGGACTAAAGACATTTTCCTCTCACGGGACACATGTCTTTCGTTTAGGCAGAACCCAGACTTTGGGCATGTAATACGGTGCGTGAATAAGATATACGCATAACCGTGCCAATGCATTCGCAGCCGCCTACACGCTCGCACAGAGGGATGCACATATAATGGAAGTCACTTATAAAGAGGGATGAGACGCTTTTGTCATAAGCCTTGTCTACATTTTCCATGCCAAATTTTCCATGAATCACATTTCTTTTCTTGACTTTTCGCTGTTCCTCACTCTCCCCCCCCGGAGCCTCACAAAGGCTCCACTAATAGTACAAGGCTCCTTTCACTGCCCACTCTTTGAAATGAGAAAGGCATGTTCTGTCCTTTTTTATTTGAGGCATAAAATAGGTCCAGGGTAAAGTCCAGGGAACCGCGGATGACCTTTCCACCAAACAGATGTGTCATGGTTTAAGGTGGTCGATTAAGACAGAAAAATCAGCGCAGGCCGAGGGGTGCAGTCTCAGTAAACAAGAGACATTTTAACAGAGCAGCAGACACGGACGACGGCAGACGTTGGGGTGTCGCTTCATTTTTTTTTTCTGACGATATCAATGACAGAGGTGTACAGAAGGACAGCATCGTTGCACCAGAAGACAGAATCTGTTATTCGTCCCAGCATTCACCTGCACTGTGTGTTTTGTATTAATGTTACACGGACGACTTCATCACTTAGTTAAAGGTTAAAGGGGGGGACATTGTGTCTTGCTGGATAAAATGCAGGACTGCTGAGTAAAAGGGATGCAGGTGGGGTGGCCTGAAGGGGTTTTTAAAACTGCATGTATTTTGTGCCCTCAGCGTATTCTCCAAGTGGCCTGGTGGAGCAGCAGGAAGCAACGGGATCACAGCACAAAGATCCTGGCTGTGGAATTGGCATGTTCTCCTAGTGTCTTAATGAATTGTGTACTGAAGCCCTGGGTCTTAACGTTAATCTAAATATATCAGGTGGAATTAAAGTCACTAATGTGTCTCGTTATGTGAATGTGTCGTGTTATTGTTGGTCTGCTTTGGGATGGATTGGTGAGCTGTCCGAGGTTCTGCAATGCTCCATATGCTCCACTAATGACCCAAATTAAAATAACCGGATAAAGCAAATGTATGAACAATTATTCTATTTCATCCATCCATCCATCCATCATCTTCCGCTTTATCCTCTATTAGGGTCGCGGGGGGGGTGGGTTCTCCATGCCCATCCAGGGGAGGACGTCTCGGGCGCTGGGCAGATACACCCAGGACAGGACACCAATCTATCACTGAGCACACACTCACACTCACACACACACTCTATATGGGGCAATTTGGAGAATTCACTTGACCTTGATCCATGTTTTAACCCACGCAGACACGGAGAGAACATGGAAACTCCACCAAGATGGGGATTCGAACCGGGAATCCCTAGAGCTGAGAGGAGAACATGCTAAACCACTAAGCCATGTGCCGCCCCAAATGAATATATGAATATGAATATTCAGCTCCTTAATGAAATGGATTTTATGAACCCTGGAAGTCAGACCATCAGAACCATATCAAGCTGAGAGTGTTTACTGCCGTTAAATAAGTCTGTGAGGGGTTTTTTATTTTCTAACAAACTCACAAACAGCTCAAAACTTTGTTCTCTGCACTAAAAACATCGAGTTGATTTCGTCTCTCAGAACGCAGATCTAGTTTAAAGTTGCCAGTTCCAAGACAGAGCATGATGGAGAGAGTCGTCTCTGTATCTCAGCGATCTGTGAGCTGCTCGCTTCCCTTTGTCGCAATAATAGAATTGCAATTTTTACAACTGCAACCGACTGAGACGTAAGAAACCTTCAACTTGTGCTTCTTTTATTTAAGGTTTCGACGACAGTCGCGTTCCGGACGTAAAAAAAGGGACATGGTCGAACGCCCCGACCGCAGGCTGTGGCGTGCCTCTGGAATCGGGGCAATGAGTTTAATCAGGATTGATAGCAGCACAGGTTTCACTAAATTAATCCACAGCCTGTGGAGGAGGGCGCGGACACGCCCACCCTAATAATGCAGCTGAATAGGGTTAACCAAGCACAGAGGCCTTACAGTAATCGATTTCTAATTTCATGGCACCTGCCTCAGACAAATGTGTGCAGAAAATTGTCAGAGTGAATAAAAAAGTGTGTTGGGGGGGGGGGGGGGGCAGAGGGGGGCAGGGGGGGGTAAGTATTTTCAGCTATAAGGCGGATGATGAATGACGAACGTTGATGAATCAGCCAGTGAGTTCTGGAGCTCGGACAGAGGGAACACTATTTTTTGTGCAGGCCACATGAAGCACCGTGATTCACTCACACACACACACACACACACACACACACACACACACACACACACACACACACAGACAGAGACAAGGCTTCAGGACCGAAAAAACAAAGCCCCGTTAAAGCCCCATGTCTGGTGTGTAGTTCCAGCTCTAAGACTTTTGCAAACCTGACAAGTCTGACATAGCCCACAGAACACATTTTACAGCCGCCCCCCCCCCCCACCGCCCCCACCGCCCCCCCCACCCAAATATCCAGGTTCCACTGAAGCGGTGCAGGAGCCGGCGCAGAAATCAGGGAACCAGAAAACCTTTTAGGATGCGAGGCGACTCGCGAGGCTGGAGTGGAACTCATTCACTCATTTATTCCCACTTCCACGTTCTCGCAGCCATCCCCCCAGAACCCGGCCGATAAGAACGTGATAATGTGACGCACGGCTAAGTAGCTACGTAACCAGAGAGCTGACATGCCGGCTGCGACGCGACGCCGGTGTTAATGCACAGGAAGACGAGATCGTTTTAATCAGCGGCATAACAGAACCGAAAGGTTCCAGTTCGGAAGATTTATTAACGGTGTGTGTGTGGATGGTTCTGCAGCCTGATATGAGATTGGAGGGTAAGTATGAACTCCTTCAAGATGACCTTTAAACACACACACACACACACACACACACACACACACACACACACTAATAATATTTCCAATCATTTTCTCAGTCCAGCAAAAGCAATTGGCATCTTAATTAAGACCTGCAGTTAAGCGCCATTGAGTCCGCCGCACGTTCCCCTCGTATCCAGGCAGGACGTCCCCGCGTCCCCTGCATATTAACGAACGGGTCGCCCGCAGACTTCAGTTCATCGGCTTCATTTATTAAAACCGAAGGCCGTGAGGAGCTGGTCTACAAAACGTCTTCGCTACGTTCTCTGCAAAGCGCCTCGGGTTCTGTGAGGCAAACAGAGTCTGGAGCTCCCAGCTCTCCGGGAATGACGTATTGACCTGATTATTTCGAGCTGCTTGATGAAGGCTGATGAGCCTGTTTAACACAATTAATTATAATGGAGAGCAAACTGCTCACCTGCTAATTAAATATTCAGCGCGGAATCGTACAGCGTGCAGTTCGTGGTTTAGGAGCTTGTTCGAGAACCCAGCAGCAGCAGACTGGAGGTGATCAGTGATGGGATTACAATCATCAACATTCTAATCCATAATCCAGCATCTCAGTCACATCTGCTCGAGGCCTGGAAGTCTTTTATGGAAAGTCCTTCAGATTTTGTATATTAGATACTAACATCCATCCATCCATTATCTTCCTCTACTAGGGTCGCCGGGGGGGGGGTTGCCAGGGAGAACGTTTCGGGCGCTGGGCAGATAGACCCAGGACAGGACTCCAAACTATCACTGGGCACACACTCACTTACACAGACACACTCTATATGGGGCAATTTGGAGAATACAATTGACCTTGATCCATTTTTTTTGGACTGCGGGAGGAAACCCAAGAACCCGGAGGAAACCCACACGAGGAGAGCATGGAAACTCCAGAGACGAATGTGCTAACCACTAAGCCACTGTGCCACTTATCTGAGGACCCACGGGGCGGTAACACATTCACGCTCACATTCAGACAGATGAAGTACCTGTTTTTAAACTCTAGGGGGAACTAAGATCTCCTGGAGGAATCCACACAAACACAGAGAGAACATGCCAACTCCTCGGAGAAGACATCCTACCCTCACCTGGGAATTGAACCTCCATGCAGTGTGAGGAGGGGGCGACCCTGTGGGCTTACATTACATTACAGCAGGTTATTCTGCAGATTTTTAAGAATCCCAACCTGAAGGTGGAGCTCTGAGCACAGACCCAGCATCTGAGGAGAAACGAGAGTCGAGGCCCTTGCTCAAGGGACAACTTTGGCTTTCTGGTGAACTCTGGGTTCAAAGCCCCGACCATCAGACTGATGACTTAATATCCTCACCACGTATCTAGCATGCCTATACGATCTAATTCCTCAGATTAGTTCATTCTGATCTACATCATGACGGCTGACGGCGTCACGGCCCTCAGCAGGTGCTCACAAACTAACAGACGTAACGAAGTCATTAGACAGGATGTACTCTAACGGCCATTATCTGTGAGAGTCTGCTGGGTCAGGCGTGATGTGGGTTATAAAGCTACTCCGGTATTCCACAGACACTTCACATAATACCACCTCAGCTCAGAATCTGCTGAGGGTCATTACCCGCCTGTTATTCCACTTTCCAGTGCGCTCGCATCTGCTCTGCTTAAGGACAATGAAGTCATCAAAACACATCGCCCCTCTCGCTTCCCGTCACCGGTGCCCAGCCACTTCAGCAGACCGTGACCTCTACATCATATATTTCACATCCTAAATGTGACTCTGTTTGTTTGTATTCAGTTGTGCTCATTAGAACCAAAATTCTTATTCTTCAGTTCTTGGCAGAGGCCACTGAGAAATGTGGGTCGGGATGGAGGCCGAGACGGAGCTTATCTTCATAAACACCGAGACGATGACGGGGGAAAAACTCTGAACAAAGAGCCAATCTATTTGCTTATCCATTATTCACACCTAGGGCACTTGGAGTAGTTTAATAGCACTTTTCTGAAAGTAAGTGTGTATCCCTGGAGAATCTCAGGAGCGGTGCAACACCAACACAAACTGCCGGGTTTCTGTGCAATTCTTAAATCCAAATATTATCCGATGATATTTTTAGTAGTCTGAAGTCAAGGGCCCAAGCAAAATGTTAGTATAAGGGCAGGGATAGGATCGAAACAGTTTGGCTGCTTCCAGCTATCAGGGCCAGAATTGCTCTTCGAGACCCAATCAGCATGGCTGTCTTTTGATGATGATCCAATCCCATTGGCTGTCTAAGGCCTAGGGTTTAAGTAACCGCACCCAATCAGGGCAGGGTTAGCGGAACCATAACTGTGTTAGGCCAGGGATCCAAACAGCTTGGGGATTTTAAGCCAAACACACAAGCAACGTGGGTCCACACAGCTTGGATTCATTGAGCCAAGGTTGGAATCAGGGCCAGAGTACCACGGGGCCAAGCAGCTCATTTATTTACAAACAAGAATCAAAGCTGCTTAACTGTACGGGTTCCTCTAACCAACAACCTTCTTAACTTTGAATGAATGTCCAAACCTTCCTCATTGAGCTACTGGTGCCATCATCTATGACACTAATTCATCCAGGTCATCCATAGCACCTCTGAAATTTCTTTCTGGAAAAGGTATCAAACATCTACTTCACCAATACGTCCTCCCAAATCATCTAAGAAGTAAACGAGGAGAGTTTAAACAAGGACGATCAGTAGTTCCTTCTAGAGGTTTTCCAGCAGTAAACAGTTTCAGCATAATTGCAGCGGCGGGATGAAAGAGTGCATTGAGATGAGGACTGGCTCGGCAGTCTAAGCTCCCCTCTTTCATCCCCCGATTTAGATGCTTCCCCAACGGTGCCGTTAAGACCTCTTTACATCGCTGAGCTGATTGGTCTCTTCTCCAGGTCTGGTATGAATCAGAATTTCCTGAAAGCTGAACTTCTCGAAAATCCCTTAAAACAGCAAACAGGAGAATATGGACGGGGCGCTGATGATTGAAAGTCCTTTGTTGTTCTCAGAAGGTCTCCGCCAGTCGCACCCCGCCCTCTGATTCCTGTTTACTGTTATTCCTGGTGTGTAGCTAATCTCACCGTATTCATTTCGCTCGAACTTCCATCCGCTTAGGAAACTCCAAAGTCATTTCGGCGGTTGGTGAACAGAAGGCTGCGATGAGCATTACGATCAGTTCCACTCGCTTTTACTCTCTCACCCACTTAATGCCTCCCCTGGCATCAGCATTAGGTATAAGCACCTAAAATAATTCATTTAGGCCAGACATATTATCACTTAAATGCATGCCCTCTTCCTACCCCAGGGTGCTAAAGCCAAAAAGGCAACCATTAGGCACTTGGCTAGCCATCGCGAAGCCTGAACCAAGGAACATAAAACAATTAAGTGAGAATGAAGAAGGGATTGAATGAAGGCCAAGGCCGCGGCATCTTACAGCCGGGAGATGTTTCCACCTCTGGCTTAATCTCTGCGATGTCATCATTCTGTCAGCTTCAGTAACAGCAACTCTAACCTTTCATGTGACATCTCCAGCATTCTGTCTCCTCCTCGTTACTTGGACTTTTAGGCGACATGTCTATGAACAGACTGAGGTTCGCTTCTAAGACTCCATGCCTTAGCTGTTGCAGGGAAAAGCTTGATTGATTAAAAGCCCCACCTGAAATCCAATCCATGGATTCATTATCTTCCGCTTTACCCTCTACTAGTGTCGTGGGGGGGTTCTCCATGCCCATCCAGGGGAGAACGTTTCGGGCGCTGGGCAGATAAACCCAGGACAGGACGCCAATCTATCACTGAGCACACACTCATTCACACAGTTTGGAAAATTCAAATGACCTTGATCCATGTTTTTGGACTGTGGGAGGAAACCGGAGAACCCGGAGGAAACCCATGCAGACACGGTGAGAACATGCAAACTCCACCCAGATAGAGATTCGAACCAGGAATCCCCAGCGTTGAGAGGAGAACGTGCCACCGTGCCGCCCCACCTGAAATCTTCAGCTCTAAATAAAGCAGGACCCAAAAAGAGCTCTGCGGTAATGTAGGACACTGTCCAGATCCGCTGGGTTCTAATAAACAGCGAGCTAAACATGGTTCACAGTATTAATAAAACAACTAATAACAATAATCAAAGCCCAGGCGCTCGAACCTGCTTCTGAATAATTGTTCCGAAGGTCTGAATACAGCCGGGACGGAGACACGCAACAGACATCGTATAATAAACACCGTGTTCCTCACTTCGCTTCGTGAACGACTTCATTACCGTCTGCAGTTAGAAATAAACAGCCTTATTTTCCCTCCATGTTTCGGAGCTGCACTTCTTCTGGAAGGAGGTTCCACTGTTCCACTTCAGTCAAAGCAACAGCACTGAGTGATTATACTTTGGATCCCAAATTATTCTACATCGTACTTTGAAAAGGGTTCTGTGTATGTGTGAACCAACAGCTGATGCTGTTCTGTAGAGAATGTGAGCTCAGGAACCGAGTTAGGACTAGTGTTCACTCATGTTCCACATGCAAAAAACTATTTTGTGTTATTAATCTGTTTAAAGGGTGGCATGTTCTCCTCTCAGCGCTACGGATCAAGGGTCAACTCTCCTGGGAGTATCTGCCCAGCGCCTGAAACGTTCTCCCCTAGATGGACATAGTGACCCTAGTAGAGGATAAAGCAGAGGATAATGGATGGATGGATGGAGTAATCTGTTTATAATGCTTATCCCAAGTCACAAAGGGTCGAAGCCTATCCCAGAAACATTGGGCTCAAAGTGGAAGATCACCTTTCATACGATGGTGGTTCCAACACATGCATTCTCATTCTAATGAAACATCCCGACCCGTTCGCTTCTGTTCTGCTGGGATTTACAAGACCAACCCAGACAAGAGGAACATCGAAAAAAGCTCCTCACAGACAGTGACCAGACCCGAGAACCCGAGCAGAACTCTGAATCTGTGTGGTGATCGTGTTACCCACGGTGCTCCGCTGAGCTCGGGCTTTGTAAACACTGATGTAAGATACAACAAATAAAGAACTTTTATTTTTGTAATACCTTGAACGTTTCTATAGAGCCCCACCGCTACTCCCAAAGTGACAACGGCGTCCCAAAGAGGCTCCGAAAGTTTCGCACGGCGTCCTTTAAAACACCCAGCATGTGCGAGAAAACCGGGGAAGGTGAGGATTTAACGTGAATCAGAATAAACCCAAAACGATCTGAACGTCAGCTTTATTTAAAACAACGCAGAGCGCGCGAGCATGCGGGTTCTCTGTAGGTGATCGCTAATGAGGTGATAACGCCTGTGAAAGTAAAGAGATGTACATGAGGGGGTTCTTGGATTATTTTCTCGCTCCGTCTCGTTCCCGGTGGGATAACAAAGTGCAAAAACACCGGCGTAGCGAATCAGAAACGCTCCTGTATGGGGCCTTTCAGAACCGAATGCTCTCATGTTTGTAAACCAGGGTACGAGGGGGGTGCGGGGGGGGTTCTGGCAAATGGGCTGCCAGTTAAAGAGATTTCTGATTGCATGTTTACAAAGCAAAAAAAAAAAAAAGCTTATTATCAGCTAGAACTTTGCTCTTATCCTCAGTTACCGTAATTATGGAACAAACCAAAAGTTAGAGATTAACAGTGATCGATTTAATCTGGGGTTCATATGCATTCAGAGCTCGGGGGTCTAATCTGAAAAACCCGTGTCATCAGAACACGTTCTGAATCTTAACACAGATGCTGAACAATCAGGTTCTTGGAAGCTCGCACCCATCAGGAAAACGTTCTAAGTATTTTGGGTTTAGATGGTATCCATTGGGACCTTAAACCAAAGGTCCAAGAAGCTTCCTTTTCTTCGGCCAACGGTACAAAGCACCCTCCCACGACAGGTTCTTTAACCAACAACCATCTGATTTTTTTGTGAACAATCTAAAAGCCTTTTTACGGAGCCAGCGGTCCAGTCCACAGATCCACACTGCCATCAATCCGATTGGTAAATACAGGTCACCTGAGTGAGTCCCCCACCGAGCCTCGGACCTCACAAGGTTTCTTCCTTAAAATGACAACACAACAGGGAGTTTTTTCTTGCCACTGTCGCTTCGGCTTGCTCTTTGGGGGTTTAAAGGCTTTTAACTCTGTAAAGCTGCTTCGTGACAATGTACTATTATAAAAAGATCTCTATAAATGAATTACTTGAACCTGGCACTTCCATCTGTAATTAAATGAACAAATAGGATCTATAGATTTATAGTTTATGTCTTCAACATAAAAGATCAGATGGATCTTTTATGGATGGAGGTTTTATAAAATGACTTTTTGTTCTATTTTCTCAGATATCAGTCTCGCACTCTTGACTTTCACCTTGTAGTCACCCGTTCCAGCTCCTGCTCCTGGTCTGTCGTTATTGCCAGGTCAGTTGGGACCGGTCACTGACCTTATACACGGTCACACTCTTACTTCTATAAATGTCTGCACATTCCCTCCCGCAGACCCTCAGTCATGCCTGTGGACCAAACGTCCATCACACTGCAATAGATGGGACTCGGTTATAAACCGTCCATCATCAGTGTTAAGGCAACGGATATTTAATCCTCAGTTTATCCATAAATCCATGGAGTTTTATGCCATCTGTGTTATGATGTCTTCCACAGAGACTTTAAAATCAAATAAAGCCCGACATGTTCTGGGAATAAACCACAATCACTTTAAAATTGTCTTCGACTCGTTTAAATCCTCTTATCAGCGCCGCAACAATTCGTTTCTATTTTGTTTTTTGGTCTACATTAATATTTTTGGGATTCGCTGATGTTTTCTTATTTGGGCTCTGCTCTCAGCTGAGTGAACATCGTACGAGGGCACTAATACCACCATGAGAGAGAAATCACTTTCACAGTCCACAAATTGTTCACTCTGTACGAAGAGACGTAACCTTTACAGAGTGCAATCATCTTTCTATGAACTTTAGATGGTAAAATATTTGGGAGTCTGTGGCCTAAAGAAGCTGTATTGGTCCAGCAAGTATCATTAATACACTCTCTGAAAAAGCTTTTTGGGAATCTTTTGTGAAAACCACAATTGTTTTCAGAATTGCAAGTCCAGTTTGGACCCAGAGTGCCGAGTATGGACTTAACGAACATTCACAGGCACTATAAAGCATCCCCAAGGTCAGTCATAATACAGGGGAATGAAGGTCAAGAGCCTTGCTCAGTGGTCCACAATGGAAAAATTAGTTTGGACCCCCAACACTGTAACCACTGAGCTTAATCCAGCACATTAATATCGCTGGTTTCTAATGACACTGAGATCCTACAGTGCTGTAATATTAAGGTTTATTAAGATGCTGGAAAATGATGCTACCGAGGTCGTCCATCGAAAAGACATTAAAACATATAGCAACGACACGCGCCGGAGAATAATTCCACTAACATCTAAAGGTCCACTGACAGCGAGATCCTTAGTTTCTTTAGAATAATGACAATAAAGCCTGAAGTAATATTGGCTCCAAACCCCTGAAGTCTAATAGGAAAAAGAACAGACTTAATGCATTCAAACTAATAGCACTGAAGACTAATGACACCAGGATCGCGAGGTCTAATGGCACTAAAATTCTGCTGACTAATGGAATTAAAACCATCCAAACTATTGGCACAAAGATTTTCAGGTGTAATGGCACCGACATCCCAAAGCCTACTGTCTGTCCCTAAAGGATGGATGTCTGCTATTAGAAAAGCACATAAAGAAAATGAGGCTGGAGATTTGGGCTGACTTTGGTCAAGTGGCTCTGACAGCGAGGCTCTGCAATAATAAAAGCTTTTGGGCGAATGTGTGGATTATGACAGCCATAAAATGAGTGCTGCAGATTGAAGGGATTAGGGGATTGGCATCAAGTGTAGGAGATTAAGGGCAGATGGATGTGATTTGGCATGATTATCCTGTTGCGCTGTCACTGATCTCGCATCATCCTCTGTCATTTTCCCAGGACGGATGCTCCGTCGGACACGCAGCCTCATAATGGAAATGGGACCGATTTGGGGAATCTGTGTCTCTCAGGACAATATCCATCATCTTCCACTTTATCCTCTACTAGGGTCGTGGGGGGGGGGTTCCCTGTGCCCATTCGGGAGAGAACGTATCGAGCGCTGGGTAGACACACCCAGGACAGGACGCCAATCTATAACTGGACACACACTCACACACACAGACACACTCTATATGGGGCAATTTGGAGAACTCATGTTTTTGGACTGTGGGAGGAAACCAGAGAACCTGGAGGAAACCAACATGGATTTCCCATGGGGAGAACATGGAAACTCCACCCAGATTGGGATTCGAACCCAGTGCTGAGAAGAGAATATGCCAACCACTAAGCCACCGTGCCTTTCATGACATCCAACCATCCATCATCTCCTGCCATATCCTCTACTAGGGTCGCAGGGAGGTCCCCCATGCCCAACCAGGGGAGAACGCCTCAGGCGCCGGGCAGATACAAGTTCAATTTCAAGTAATTTATTTATAGAGCGCATTTTACAAAAGTGCATTGTCACAAAGCAGCTTTACAGAGTTAAAATCCTTTAGATGCTCCCAGGACAGGGCGCCAAGGAAACCGGAGAACCCGGAGGACACCCACACGGACACGGGGAGAACATGGAAACTCCACCCAGATTGGGATTCGTACCGAGAATCCCCAGCACTGAGAGGAGAACATGCCAATCACTAAGCCATCGTGCCAACTTTCAAGACAACATGAGAAATTAATTTTAAAGTGAAGCGGCGATGCCACCGGCGTTATTCGGGAGGTCGGTGTGATGAATTCAATCACTTGTTTATTGAATTGAGCGCGTATGAAATCCTCCACCTTAATGCATTCATTCCACACTGGGTTATTTCCGTCTTCCCCATATTAAATCACACGGCTCTGAGCTCCATTTGCACCCCATTAATCTGAGTGCAACATTTAAAATCTGACGTTTGCTCAATAGGTACGGGGTGCAAACACGCCACATGCAGACGCACACTTTAATCCGCTGCCCAGCGAGAACAGTAAAACTCGAGCAACACAACAGATGGTTAATGGCGTCTGCTGCGGAGCGCCAACAGGGCTCTGAAACCATCAGCCGGTCTAATGCCGTGTGAAACTTCCAATAAGTCAAACGGCGTGAACATCGGCGCAGGACGCTGCCATTAAACCATTCCGAATTCCTGAAACGTTCCTCAGGGTTCCCAATCGAAATGCATGGTGTTGTATTGGTGCCAATCGAAAGCGACTTTACGCCGAGGAACAAGTTTGGATAAAGGAAGGCTGTCTGACACTTTAATAAATATGAAAATGAATTGATTTTTTCGACCTGATGACAAATAACAGCTGGAGAAAAAAAAAACTCTGAAATTTATTCCCATTTAATAGTGATGGTTGCTCATATGACCTAGAAACTGGATGGGCTGAGCACCATTACGGTGATTGATGGGTAGAACATCACTGTGACAGGATGGCAGGCCGCTGCGTAAAGGCGGTAAACAGAACTTTGATAGCGCGTGTCTGAGCACATGCTCGAGCCGCCGTCAGATTTCAATTAAATCAGGTACGAACCAGAGCCGGGCGGAGATGAGGGGTCGGCTTCGGCGCGGGGGCGTGTGGATGCTGACACCTAGAGAACATTAGACGAGATGGAACGATCGGGGGAACATAAGATGATGCGGCTTATTAGAAATCTATAAATCCGACCACATGGCACCTACAGTACGACGCAAAGCCTTCAGCGGTGCTTTAAAGGGAGGTTTATCTATTTTAAAATGTTTATATTCTTATAGGGGCGGCAGGGTGGATTAATGGGTAGCATGTTCTCCTCTCAGCCTTTAGGGATTCCTTTAGGGAATATGGGTGGAGTTTCCATGTTCTCTCCGTGTCCACATGGGTATCATCTGGGTTCTCCGGTTTCCTCCCACAGTCCAAAAACATGGATCAAGGTTAATTGAATTCTCCAAATTGCCCCATATAGAGTGTGTCTGTGTGAGTGAGGGTGTGTCCAATGATAGATTGGTGTCCTGTCCTGGGTGTATCTGCCCAGCGCCCGAAACGTTCTCCCCTGGATGGATGTGGGGAACCCCCCGCGACCCTAGTAGAGTATAAAGTGGAAGATAATGGATGGATGGATGGATGGATTCTTTTATTAGATTCATACAGACAGTAAATACAATTTAAATATAATGAATAAGGCTTATTTTGGAGAAAAGGTAGCTGGCCGGACCTCTGGGTTTAATCGTTTCACTGGATCTCAAAGACAGCGGAGAACTTGGACCATGAGCTCTAAGGATGAGTTATGTGTGGTTATTTAAACGCGGTGGTGGATTTTAACACTCTTTCTCTTCAGTATATTCCGAGCGCCTCTGCCACGTCACTATGAGACGGCATTGGCAGAGGGGCCCCGAGGAATATTTGGCTGGGGCCTGATCTGTGACCCTTGAACGGGGCTTTACGTTTGACACATGCTGCAGGGGACAAGGCCATGCCAAGCTCTTTTCTGTCTCCAACACTTCAATGGAGGGGACAGAGGAACACTGGGAGACTTGTCAGGAAAGACCTCTCGAAGAAGCGAGACGTACAGCGGTCTCTGACTTTGGCATCACTGCACTCGCACGCACATCATCTGACAGGCCTTCCACCCCAAAGGGAATGCGGCAAATCACACACACACACACACACACACACACACACACACACACACACACACACACACACACACACACAAACAGGTTCTGAATTTTAAGTTCTTTGTATCACATGAATCTGGTAGGAACTTGGATCCTGACCCAGTCATCCAGAAGATCCAGCATTTGTGAGATCAGACACTGATGCTGGATAAAACCGCCTGCCTGCCTCACAATCTACATTCTAATTCACTCCAGAGATGTTCATGGGTTTGTATATTAAGTTATATACATACAAATTCACCCAACGATCTTCATGGACCGCATTTTGTGGTCTCTAGAACATGAGTCCTTCCCTAAAGTAATCCGACCAAGACGCATACAGGCGTCCAAAATGTCTGACTGGGGTTTGGATCTGATTCATTCGTGGTTTCATTCATGAGACGGAAAGACAGAGGGACACAGAGGAACGGACATTGCTTGGGGCAGGGTGGAGGAGGAACTGAGGGCAATAGATATTCATTCATTCATTATCTTCTGCTTTGTCCTAAATTAGGGTCGCAGGGGGGTTCCCCATGCCCATCCAGGGGAGAACGTTTCAGGCGCTGGGCAGACAATCACACAGACATGCACACACACTATATATGGGGCAATTTGGAGAACTCAATTGACTTGATCCATGTTTTTGGACTGTGGGAGGAAGCCGGAGAACCTGGAGGAAACCCACGCGGACAAAGGGAGAACATGGAAACTCCACCCAGATGGGGATTCGAACCGGGAATCCCTAGCGCTGAGATGCGAACGTGCTAACCACTAAGCCACCGGGCTGCCGGGCAATAGATAATAGTTAATTAAAGGTGATTACTAGTCAGAGTGGAGACTATATAAGATGGAGAGATGCGTACGAGGTGGAGAGAGTCCACAGTGTTCACAGAAAGGTGGTTTGACAGCAGCGACACCCGACAGAAGGTTATAAGAAAGCAGTTGGATAAAAACTGGTTGCCAGGTCTTATAGAATCCTGCAATGTGACAGTCGGGTGTCCGAACACTTCAGTCCTTGCAGTAAGTTTTCAAAAAGAAGAGAATAATGATCTCATATCATTCGGGAGACCAACAATACACATCAAACAGGGGGTTCTAAAACTTTTGCACGTGTGCCGACATCTCCGTGATTGCTCCCGTTGGCTGGCACCGCGCCAACGCTGAACCCCGGGATGACGCCGACGCCATGATGCTTCAGAAGCTGTGCTTTGTGACTTTCATTGAAGCTGCGCTGCGAGTCAGCGAGACTTTATTTTAAGCACAACGGGCTCTTTGTAGTCCAAAAATGTACCTGAAGCAATTTGCAAATCCTCGCTGGCTGGCGTCTCTAACAGCCGCAATTGATAGAGGAGGCTGGCAGCGTAAGCTCGAGGGCACCGTACCTCCGTCACGAGCCCATTTTCCAGCTAAATCACTTTATTCAACTTACTCACTTCTCCGGAAAAATGCCAAGGCCTTTATCTGTTATTATTGTTTACCGCCTGCCACAAACGCCGGCTTATTGACCCGCGTGGTTTTAAAAAAAAACTGGGCCACCGGAGGTGAGAGAGTGCGCTACGAATCCCATCCTCTGATGTTTGTGTCTCCAATTACACCCCTTTAGGGCTGGAGTCCAGCACACTGGGTGATTTTCCTTCACCAACATGCCGACCCTAAGCTGGGAAATTAACCGGCAAGTTGAATCGGGGTTTGGGGGTGGGTGGGTGGGTGGGGGGGATCACCAAACACTGCCCTCCGGGGCTGGAATTAATGAAGCCTGCGCCGTGTGAATTCCAATCGCTGTCTTTTGCTCTCAGAACTCCGCCGTGGAGTGAAGCTTGGCTTTTCACAGCCTTCTGTCTGAAGCCTGAGTGCAGCTTCAGCAGCGACGGACTGCACATCAGCGCGAACGTGCAAAACAAAAAAACCAAGAAGTTACTCGTCCTTCAGATTAACCCGCAGTGCTCCAGTGCATTGTGGTGGTTTTTTTAAGATGATGAAGATCAGGGAATAAAATCAAAGCCTATGATAAATAAATCATTATTATTAAGCTGGCCAGCGAGAGGCGCTGTGTGTGACGGAGACCCGAACCCAAGATGTTGCAGATGCATGGACAATAGGAATGATGAGTAGGGGCGGAGCCAAAGACTGCTGAAGTGTGTAATATGTGTAAGATATGTAAATAAACGAAAATGTGAAATGAGGACGGGAGAGGCATCGAGAACGAAAGCTAGGTGGCAGCACGAGAAGAGACGGAACCGAGACCGAGAGTTCCGTCAACCGGCCGATGGTGTGATTTTCTTATATCCTCGGCAGGTGACCAATCGCAGGACAGACACACAAACACACTCACCTCCAGGGCTGCAGGAGTACATGCGGAGAACATGCAAATTCCACATGGAAGAAACGTTAAACCCTGAACTTCTCGCTGTAAATGTTTACGTTCTGTTAACCTCTCACTCTGTTACCGGATGAGCTGAGGGTTTGTTTCTGTTCTCATCATATCATAAACTGAACAGACGGAGGGTTAGAACACCTCAAAATGGTGGAACCATCTTCCCAACGTAAGCCACTTGGCATCAAGAAACACAACCTTCCACAAACACCTGATGTAAATAAAATAAATCATTAAATACATTTAAAAAAAGGGGTGGCACGGTGGCTTAGTGGTTAGCACATTCTCCTCCCAGTGCTGGGGATTCAAATCCCAATCTGGGTGGAGTTTCCATGTTCTCCCCGTGTCTGCGTGGGTTTCCTCCGGGTTCTCCGGTTTCCCCCCACAGTCCAAAAACATGGATCAAGTCAATTGAGTTCTCCAAATTGCCCCATGTAGAGTGTGTTTGTGTTTGTGTGAGTGTGTGTCCAGTGATAGATTGGCGTCCTGTCCTGGGTGTATCTTTCCAGCACCCGAAACGTTCTCCCCTGGATGGGCCCCCCGCGCACCCTAATATAGGATAAAGCGAAAGATAATGAATGTATAAATAAAAAAGTGGGGGGGGGGATGCAGGCTGGAATATTGATCATGTTAGAACATTCCACAGTGTTGCTGGTTTTTCCTTTTGTTAAATGTTAATGTTAATGTGGAACAGCCTTCAGAACTAGAACCTCCTCATCAGGGCCTTCACAGCGGCTCCAGCGCCGGGCAGCCACTCGGGAATTTTAAAGAGGGCAACACGGGTTGTTCTTAAGCATAAGGAACATGCAGGTGAATGTCAGCCCTCAGAAGGGTCAGAGAAAATAAAGATGGTGGACTCTGTCTCTGGCGTCTGTGCAGATGTTCCAGATGTTGGTTCAGTTTCCTTCTCTTTGGTTCCTTTCCCGTCAGATTCACTTCACGTGACATAATCAGTATGACACCGTCTCAAAGCTGTTGGATATGGTCTCTCTCTCTCTCACACACACACACACACACACACACACACACACACACACACACACACACACACACACACACACACACACACTCTCTGCACTCCCTCAGTCCATGAGTTTATGCTTCGCTGTGACAAACTCACTGTGGCACCTTTCACAGCATCTCAGTGCACATTTGCTGGCACTTGCTCGCACTCACAAAGATATAAGTACATGCACACACACACACACACACACACACACACACACACACACACACACACACACACACACACTCTCTCTCTTCTCCCTCTGTGGCTTTGCTTCATGTCTTATATCTCACTCCCACTCTCTCATTCATTTACTGTAACAGATTTTATGCAGTAATACGATTTTCTTCCGTCCTTTTAAAACACAAGGTCAAGAACGAATCCCCAAAAATCCCCCCCCACCCCCCCGACGGAGCTTGTCATGACCCAGTGTTCTGCTCATGTGCATGCTTCTCTTGTTCCCCTTATTACACCCCATCCCCTCAGTGAGTGAGGTGTCTAATGGAGCTGCTCTTGATGGTTTTCATTACTTCACTGTAAACCACACACTTACTGTTTCTACATTATTTTGGAGTCTGTGGCGTCTGAGGTCGCACGGTTTCTACATTCTGATTCACTGAACTCAGTCATGTGATGTGAGGTGATGTTCCACTGCAGAGCTACAGAACAGGCTCCATGATTTCAGAACCTGCTGGTGAAACACTCGGGTGCCTCCAGCACAGACTACAGCTTTTATATTCTGCCCCAGTTCTCGGTGTTATTTTGCTGCATTCAGATCCCCTCGTCTCGCACCGCTGCCACCTCCAGCCACCGAGCCCCACAGGTGCCATGTGCCACCGCAATCAACACCATTTGCTTAAATTCGCCGCTGCTCCTGCGGGATGCCTCTGTAGACTCGTCTCAAAGCCGGGAATAGCTCAGAGCATTGTCTTTTTGTTTCTGTGGTTCGTTACGGGTCTGAGGGATAAACTACCAAAAAAGCCAAATATATATATATATATATATATATATATATATATATATATATATATATATATATATATCGATGTCTTTGAACTCCAAGGTCTTTAGAGAAAACCTCAGGAAAAACAAAGCGATGGATCCGCCACCAAATCAATCCTCATTTCGTCTCCTTTAAAGCCCTGATTACCAAACGAATTCTTTTGGATACAACATGAGAATTCAGTGGAATAAGAAACCGTTCAGCTGAGAAAAAAAAAACTGTGAAATGCAGAAAGTAAAAAAAAATAAAAATAAAAGAAATAAGAGGAATGAAACAGACGTCGGGTTACGAACAAGAGATTTGAGAAACAGATCATTAAGAGGACTGAAGACTGAAGATAACTTTGCGGCAGCATCATTCAAAACATCAGCGGCAGACCGAACGTGACTGGAAAGAACTTTCACTTTAATGACAGCTTCTGCATCATCACCACGGCCATGTGGCCGGCAAGGGGAGAACATGCCAACTCCACAAAGAGAGAACCTATGTCTGCGATGCCAAGGAATCAAACCCAGAAGCTTCTTGCTGTGAGACTTGCTACCTGGCACTAAATTGCTGAGAAAGGAGAACCAACGCAGGGTAACGAGTGCAGGGAACCAAACACTCCCTAAACCCACAGCTGTGAACATCTGCTCTGAGGTGAGCTACACCTCTGCTCTCCATCCATGGTTCTGCTGAAGAACTGCAGCTACGACATTTAGATGGAATCTGGATTTTTATTGGACAGGCGGTCCTGCAGGACGCCCTCAATGGACTTATCTAGCTTTTCAATTGTTAAATATGGGTCATGTGATCTCCACACAATCTGTACACAGCTGTCCTACACTGTTGATGCTGCCCCCCCACTCAATGAGGATGAGTCCTCGGTTCTAACACGGTGTCGTCCTTAAAATGTAAAGATATAAAGGCTTAGAACTCTATACTGCTGCTTCCTCACAATGTACAAAAAAATATATACATATATATATATATATATATATATATATATATAAAAATAGCAGCACAGTGGCTTAGTGGTTGGCATGTTCTCCTCTCAGCACTAGTGATTCCCAGTTAGAATCCCAATCTGGGTGGAGTTTCCATGTTTCCATGTTCTCCCCGTTTCCACGTGGGTTTCCTCCGAGTTCTCCGGTTTCCTGCCAAAGTCCAAAAACATGGATCAAGGTCAATTGAGTTCTCCAAATTGCCCCATATAGAGTGTGTTTGCATGAGTGTGTGTGTGCCCAGCGATAGATTGGTGCCCTGTGTATGTGGCACCCTGTATAGAGTGTGTATGTGTGAGTAAGGGTGTGTCCAGTGATAGATTGGCACCCTGTCCTGGGTGTATCTGCCCACCGCCCGAAACTTTCACCCCCCCCGACCCTAGTAAAGGGATAAAGTGGACGATAATGAATGGATATATAAAAAATAAATAATTATAAGTAAATGACTTGAACTCAGTCATCATCCTGTAAGAGTTATTTAAAACTGAGTAGCACCCCAGCGGTGACCGTCCGCCTGTCCCGCGTTCACGGCTCCGTCTCATCGGGACGCGGTCCTCTCTGCCCTCAGCATCCTCATTCGGCGAGGCCCACAGCTCCCGTTCTACTTAATTAGAGCCGTCTATTCTCACACCTGTCAGTGGACACGGCGAGAGGCCGAGGTGACGAATCCACGCCGGTTCCCGACTCACTGGCTGCTGGAGAGACTTCAAATGGCTGTCACTTGTAACTATGGTAGCTCTCACCTCTGTTGACCCGTTAAGGTTGAGGCCCGGCGAGAACGTCACGTTGATCTCGTGTGACAGCTCGTCCTTCGCAGAGACGCCCCCCCCCCCCCCATCCGCCGCCGCCGACGCTTGCTCCGCTCCAGCCTCTTCCACACGTCTAGGCATTTTATTGACATATGCTTAGAGGGCTTTCGCAGAACCAGACACTTCAGTGGACCATGGGACGCTCAGAGCAGGGATGGTCACACTAACAGGGCGCGTTACCCATAATGACACATTTTCCCGTTTGGAAAGCCGGCAGTCTGTAACGTTCCGTCATCACCCGGATCAAAACGTTCCGACTCTTCTTTTCATCTTGGTTCCGACTGATTTGAGCGCGATGTTTATTCACAGCGGTGGATCCCTCCTCGTTTAATAAGGACTTTCATGCTGCTGTGGACCAGATAAATAATGTACGCACACGTTCCACGTCGCACGGCTTGTCCTATATAATTTAGGGAATGAGTAGCATCGCAAAGGAGGGAACGAGGTCCCCGTGGCCCCGCCGAGGGCCGGCGTGCGATGGCGCTGGCGTTCTGCTCTTGACTCACCTCGTGGGGTTGAGATGCACTCAGGTTGAAATCTGGTTCAGGACTCCACTGGGCCATCATTAATTCAGCACTCAAAAAAAAAGCCCTTCTTATTTATTTTTATTGAATTCTTTTTTGTTTTTGCCTCTCCACCCCTGTCTCTTCAGATTTGTCCTGCCTTTTTTTTGGACGCTCCCTGTCCCCGTTTCCCCCTTGGCAAGAAACCAGAGACTCACTGTGTCCAGATCTGGTCCGAGTATTAATATCACTTCACTGAAGGAAACCAGAGACGATGGAACGAAAGAACCATTCTTTCAACCCTAACAGACCGGGGCGTATCGGGTTCATCAAAGGAGCCCCGCCGTCCCCCTTTACACCGACGCCCATTACCTGCACCTTGACCATGTCCCTTTCCATCATCCCCTCTCATTACAGAAGACAAGCATCACGGCGCTCCTGTTGGGATGGACCGCTGTTATCCCTTTAATTGGGCTCGGTCCGTTTGAAGGCGTGGGTTTTATCGTCTGCAGAACGGCGAGGATCAGACGGCGGCATGAAGGAGGCCATTTCCAGGAGGAAGCCTCAAACGAGCCGGTCATCAAGAGAACCTCTACAATGCCTGCACTCTGCCTCTGATCTCTCCCTCTCTGAATGCGTGTTCTGGATTTGTCGCTGTATACGAGATGAAAGCCGGCTTGTTTTCCAGCCTTCAGAACGGAGAGCGTGGGGCCCTGAAAGTCACTTGTGTGGCAGATACTTTAATCCCAGGTTTTAGTCGTGCGATCGCAGCGCTAAACAAACGGCAGCAGAGGCGGCGGAGCAGCACCTCCATCAGCACGGCCAGACCAGGTTCTCCAGGTCGCAAATGATGTCCCGGAGATGCCAAGAGATCGGGGTACTCATAGAAGAGCTTTCCACTGGGGCGCCCCCTAATGGGCACAGGCAAAATAAGACGAATGGAAAAGAAGACTGATGAAAGATCACAACAAAACCCTCGGCTTTAAAAGAAGCGGGTCAGCAGATGGTACTTCAACCTTACAGCATCAGGTCCCTGTCCCTGTCCCTGTCCCTTCAAACGAGGTATAAGACAGAGAGACGGGATAAGACCGAGAGTGAAACATTGCTTATGGAATGGAGCTTCCTGAGCTGCAGTATGGATTCCACGGCAGATGATTACAACTCATTTGCTCTGCTTGATTTAACGAGCTCGTTACTGTCCTCCTTTCCATCGCGGTCTCCGTGTGGCAGACACAGCGTAACCCCCATCAGGTAAAGACCCAATTATCATCCCAGCACCCTTTACAGCCCTCGCCTTGAATTCCATCCTCTGAACAACCCAGTGCAGATTAAGGATAAGTCTAACTCACTTTATTCTCAATTAGTTGCAAATCCTCGGTTTTATGAACAAGATCGAGCGGACGTCCAAATCAAAGGTCACGACATCGTACAATCTGAGCCCTCGGGTTGAAACACCCAGCTGCAGGTCCCACGTTTTCAGCAGAACTCTGAGAACAAATGTTTTATTAAAGGCAACAAATTTCTTTTCTATGTATATCAATAAAACTCTGCAGGTCCATCAAACTAAATCTCTGATTATGCAACTTTTACCTCGAACAGCAACAGAACGCCGGTGGAGAACGTGTCGTCATTTATATTCCCTTTGATCCTTTGATACGATAAGATTCCTTGATGCGGATGGCCTGTCTCTTTCTCCGGGTTCGAATCTTTGGAAGTCTGTTCTTGTGTCTTAAATAATGAAAGCTATTCTGGGATTTGCTTATACAGTCGAGCAAATGTGCTGACTGCTCTCCGCTTGTAAAACCACGTTCGCAGCTTCATAACTCACCTCAGACCTGCGGGAGGCTTCGGTTCGTATGATCAAACAAACCGATGTGGGGATATACGTGGATTTAATTATTGGGACACCTCCAGAAGATGATGCAGCAACAACAACAAGCTCTCACATGCTTCAACAAAGGCTCTCTGCAAAGTTTTGGAGGTGTCTGTGGTCCGTCTGTGGACATTCTTGTTCGTTTACTAAGAAGTTCATTAGTTATTAACAGTACATCATCACAAAGCAGCTTTACAGAGTTAAAAGCCTTTAAACCCCCAAAGAGCAAGCCGAAGCGACAGTGGCAAGACAAAACAAACTCCCTGTTATGTTGTCATTTTAAGGAAGAAACCTTGAGAAGACCGAGGCTCGGTGGGGGACTCAACCTCCTTGAGTGGCATTCGTTAGAGGTCAGGCACTGATGATCGACCCAAGATCTCTGTTCTGATGCATGTTTAAAAGCTTGGGTTTTAGGGGAATGGCGGCATGGTGGTGGTGGTTTCAGAAATATGGACTGTTCCCACGAAGTAGAACGTGTCCAAATCATATAGTGTTCAGTCATTGGTCATGTTAGGTTAGTTACCCCCCTCCCCCCAAACACATACTTACCCTCCCGTAAAATTAGAGTAGTTAGTAAGTAAAGCAAATGGGCAAAGATGGCCAACCTCCATCTGGTGGAGCACTTTTTACATTAAGGCGGTTGAATAATTTAGAGGAGCAACATCAAGAGACTCTATGATGTCGCCGGGCGGGTTAAAGACTCCTGCTTTGAGGATTCCTGACACCTCAGAAGCACTCGGCTTTCCTGCATTTTTTAGGCGGCGCGGAGGCTGGTGGAGGCCACGTTTGGAGAGCGTCTCCATGCCCGTCACCGTGAGCTCCATCAGCCGTGGCAGGCCGTGTACGGCCGAGGACTCGCTACCGCATGCTACAGTCACAAAATATCAACTCGAGTTATCGTTCTCCCTCCAAAGCGGCTGCCTGGCTCGCGCTGGATTTACCGTAAACGACAGACAGCGCCCCGTGAAACCGCCGGTTTAGCAACCAGCCTCAGCCGGCGTGTCAGATAGCAAAACAATATGTGGTAATAAAATTAGCATACAAAGAATAAGTGACTTAATCGCATTGGTGGCTGCAGGCACACACACACACACACACACACACACACACACACACACACACACACACACGTTCATATCCACAAACACAAACACGCACGCTGCTGACGGGGATTACCTCGGCGCCGTTCAGATACCGGTAATTTGTCACGGCGATCCCTCATCCCGCCGCTCCTCGTCCCCACCTTTGAGCCGCGATAGCTTTGTTTACTTTGGGAGGCAGTGTGTTTTGATGTATTTAACCAGGACCACAATTAGATAATGTAGCCTACAGAAGTAAATCCCTCAGAGGCTCCCCGGAAACCTGCAGCTGTTAGCGCGCGTAAATACCTCAAACGCTCGCTTCCTCCTCGCCGCGCTTTCACGACTTTACTCTAAATTCAACGATACTGTTTTTATTCTTCAAAGGCGTTTTGATTTACGCCGTCGTTTTGAGGGCTTTGTGATTTTTTTTTACGACTCGCAGATTCACACGGCGCACGGTTTCCTTTCAGTTCTTTATTATCTAATCTGGTTCTGATGTCGAGGTTCTGCAGGTGGAGGTGAGGGTGCTGGTGCAGGGAACAGTGGGGGCAACGACCCGAGACAGGACACCTGTCCGTCGCAGAGCATTCAGACGCATTGGTTATTCAATATCCACATGAAGGAAATTACACAGACATGGGGAGAACATGCAAAATCTATAGGTACAAGCACTCATCGTGGCAACACGGGGAGGATATTACAGAGGTGACTTCTGCGTTATTTACAGGACTGTACGTACTTTTCATTATGAGAGGGTATTGGGTTTCATGGACGTCTCTGTGCTGAAGATCCAGGTTCGAATCCTGGATTTGGGTGGAATTTCCTTGTTCTCCCCGGTTCCACGTGGGTTTGCTCTGGATTCTCCAAATCCAAAAACATACATTCAAGGTAAGTTGACAGTTTAAATTGCCCCTATGTAGTTGACAGTCTAAATTGCCCCTATGTAGTGTATTTGTCTTGTGCTGGAAACGTTCTCTGGATGTGCAGCTTTGCTCCTGGCATAATAAGTATATTTAATATAACAAATATAAGTATATTTCATTTAATTTTGTCATGACGATGTTGAGGAGCCCGCAATAAAAAAGAAAGAAAATTATTGCGATTAATTGCAAAAACAATTAATCGCCTCATCCCTGGTTATAATACACCAAACGTTTATAAGCTGATTTTTTTTAAATAATAAATAAAGGTGAACTTGAGAACTGGGACCCAGAACCGAGTGTCCAGGCTCCCGACCCCTGCACTCACCATCCTTAACGGTGGCTCCTATACGCGTCCACTTATTTCTCTGTCTGGCAATAAAAGAACCTTCTTCCTGCACTCAGAACCTCTCAGCTCTCGTTCTACGGCTGCAGTCCACTCCTCCACCATTACACAGGCCTTCATGGTAACATTATCACTTAAGATAAGGCTCTAATAAACTGCACTCCTTTTTCGGGAAGGGGGGGGGCGGGCTCGGCTCTGCTCTGCTCTTAATCCAATCTTAAGTCAGACTTACTCATCAGTGCGTTATGAGACCCCCGTCTGGGTTCTATGCTGGTAGCAGACAGAGGAGCGGCGGTACCCCGCTCGTGGTGGAGGGACCTGATTTCATTTGGCTGGTAAAAGAGCAGGTTCGGTGAGAACTGGGACGAGGCCAAAGCCCGGCGGTACCGCGCCAGCGCGATGTGCTGATTCCGTCTAATGTCCCCCGAGGACTGAGCAATGGCTGGTGTCTATTCGCCCGGGACGGTAGCCAGATCGAAAGCCCTGCCAGAGCACTTGAAAGGATAGCAAATCATTTAACGGCTACTGATAGAACATTAGCATGTTTTACTGCCGTCCTCCAGAAGAGAAGCCACTCCGGATTCAACCGCACGTGAAAATCATAAACAGCAACCACAGGCTTGCATACGGAACCGAACGGTCAGGGCTCTGAGGGGTTAATGGTGGAAGTGTGTGATATGGGTGGAGAGTCCATGTTCTCCACGTGTCCATGTGGGTTTCCTCTGGGTTCTCCATTTTTCTCCCACAGTCCATAAACATGGATTTAAAGTAAATTGGATGCTTTTAATTGCCCCTATATAGTGCGTGTGTGAGTGTGTGTGTGTGCCCAGTGATAGATTTGCACCCTGTCTGAAAACGTTCTCCCCTGGATATGCATTGGGGAACCCACCCCCCCGATTCCCGTGACCCTAGTAGAGGATTATTTGGATTTTAATTAAAGGTTGGATGGTGTGTGTGTTTGTGTGTTGAATCAAGCACTTAGGTGTGCATTCAAACTTTGCCAAAACAGTTTGGGGAAGGCCCTAAGACCTGCACCCAAGTGCACAACTGTGTAGATGAAGTGGACTGACCTGCACAACGCACAACACACACACACACACACACACACACTCCTTCGTGAGGAGTTATAGCCGTCGAGGCAGACGAACACTCTAAAAGCTCCAGTAGACGTGATGAGTTGGCGTCCCCATACTTGTGACTGCTCTGTGTATAACATTTTATGATTATTAAATCTGTTTTGTTAACGACGGGGCTTTTATCGTCATGACGGTCCGCACGTCTGGGCCCCGGGGGTTGGTTTTATTCGTGTTCCAGGGTGGGTGGGGTGGGTCTAACGCGGTTCTGATCGACGTGCCACTTACACGCCACCAGATTTATAACGTCGGCTCCGACTTCACTTCTGGAAAGTAAACTAATAGCCTATTTGTAGCAGCGCTGCTGAAATAAATGAGATTAGCGGATGACTCATGTAGACACCGTTTCCCATTATCAGATTATTTATGACCAGAAGAACCATAAAGAGCGCGGCCACGAGTCTGAAGGCCCCGGGCAGACCTCAGAACCCGAAGGGCCCGGTGGAATGAAAACGACCAGGAAGATGAGGGAGGCTCAGTCCATTAACCTGCACACCCTCCCTCCCTCCCTCCCTCCCTCCCAAAACCGCTGCTCGCTCCCCGCTGGAGGGTAATTGGCCTTTAAAGCATTTAAGTCCGTCCCATTTTTGGTCTTATCAGATTAAGTGTAAATGCACTCGCCCGGCGCGCTCTGCAGAACAATCAAAAGCACCAACCTTCCGTACTACTTGGGTAGCACCCCCCCCCCCCTCCACCCCTCCCTGTCCCCTCAATCCCACCAGACTCAGACGACCCAACCTCCTCGTGGCGAGGCGCCGGGGCCCGGGGGACGACCGCATGCCGAGCTCCAGCTGACGTGAGCGGACTCGTCAGGTGTCCACTGTGTTCCAGGTTCTGTTTTCGGCTTTATTTATTTCTTTTTTTTTACCTGATGCTCGGTTTAAAGAGGTGGACTTTGGAACCCGTCCAGAAAAAAAGAGGACACTTCAGTGCGATGGCACTTGTATCTCTGACTCGCCGCTGTAATCTCACCTTATCTGCTTCATCTGAATGGAACCGGAGTCTGAGTGAGCTGGGATCTGTTTAACATCCGAACAGAACCCCGGCTCTGATGGAAGCGAAGCAGGTTCTGTATCAGGAGCCCTGACAGTCCAACCCAGAATAATGTGGGTCGAGGTTCCGATACAACTGATGCATGATTTCCAGCAAACTAGAACTAAAACGAGTCGACTCAGACTTCAGAATCATTCATTCATCCATTATCTTCTGCTTTATCCTCTATTAGGGTCGTGGTGGGGTATCCCATGCCCATCCAGGAGGAGAATGTTTCGGGGCGCTGGGCAGATACACCCAGGGCGCCAATCTATCGCTGGGCAGACTTCAGAATCATTTAGTGCTAAATTATGTAACTAGATTTAAATAAAGGGCGAAATAGGACCCCCATCCCACCGCCCCCTGCCCAAATTTATAGCCACAGTTTACAGAAGGGGCGACACGGTGGCTTAGTGGTTTAGCATGTTCTCCTCTCAGCGCTGGGGATTCCCGGTTTTAATCCCCATCTGGGTGGAGTTTCCATGTTCTCCCCGTGTCCCCGTGGGTTTCCTTCGGGTTCTCCGGTTTCCTCCCACAGTACAAAAACATGGATCAAGGTCAACTGAATTCTCCAAATTGCCCCATATAGAGTGAGTTTGTGTGAGTGAGTGTGTGCCCAGTGATAGATAGATGTCCTGGGTGTATCCGCCCAGCGTCCGAGACGTTCTCCCCTGGATGGACATAGGAACCCCCCCCCAACAATCCTAGTAGAGGATGAAGCTGAAGATAATGGATGGGGGGGGACAGTGTTCCATCTCATTCTTAATTCCAGGGCGAGTTAATCTGGTGGTTATGGGTTAAATTAGGGCCAGCAGTCTGCAGGTTGTGGGTTCAAACCCCATGTCTGGCAAAGTAAGGCCCTTGAGCAAGAACCTAAATAACCTAATGGTCCGGGGGTAAACTACTTTTGGGACTATGGACCTCAGCATGTAGAACAGTCCTGGAGGAACGGATAAAGGGCCTTGCCCAAACTGTTCCCACAACACTGGAAGCATAATATAATCAGCTGTGACGATGAGACTAAAAGAACCTACTTATAGACATTTATTAAAAGACGAGTCCTGAAAAAAGAATAAGAACCAATCAAATGATTCTGTGAGATTTTAACATCCGACTTCAGCGCAGCTTCACCGAGAGGAACGTCTCTCTTATTCCTGAGCGCTAGGCTGCAATTTATACGCCATTAATCCCCGTCTTAATCTGTCCCCAAATCCCGGCTGTGTCCTGAGGAGGCCATCGCTCCCGCCATCTTGGCCCCATGCCACCCTGCCAGGGTTCATCCGCCGAGACGGCCCTCCCGCCTCCACTCGGTCTCCTCCAGTCGGAGCTGACCGCAGAGCAGTAAACAGGGCGGCTGCAGGTGACCCCGCCACCTCCACAGCATCTGCTCGAATTACTTAACTTTGCGCCCTGCAGACGTGTAATCCGGGATAATGCCTTTTTGTGTAGAGGGCACCAATCTGGATGAAGCCAGCAATCCTGCCCATCGTCTCACCCAGATTCCAGCAGAACAGAGGACTGAGCCGGCGCGAACGCGGGCGCCGACTGCGCCGACTGCGCCGCATAATCCGGCAGAATTGATCGAGAGATTCAAATCCATTACAGCGATTTGGATTATCGTGTCATTGTGGCACTCTTTGGAAACGCTTAAGAAGCTGCGAATAATGATTCACCACAACAAGCAGACGAGGGAGAAACCGCCGCGTGCCAATCCAGAACGACTGACATTATTGAGACATGCAAAGCTTCTGCTCTACAATACGGCTGAGTGACGTTTTAATTACCAGACTTCAGCTCGGCGCTCGCGACATTCCCGCTCGGAGGGTGGAGGAGATGAAAGAGAAACGGCGAAGAAAGCAGCGGAGGGAGAGCGAGAGCGGGGACGGCGAGAAATAGCATCAAATCGCAGGGTTCCGTTTAGAGACAGATGGAACATCCGCAGACGACCTCGGGACAGGGACACGTCCGAGGAATTAAAGTCACCCGTTTCATTCGGTATGAAAACACAAGCAGTTTGGGGAAGGCCCGCTGTTCCAGCATGACGGGGCACAAAGTGCCATCACGGTTTGGGTGGAGGAATCTGAGTCTCGACCCATCGGCAGGACACACGCCGGGTTGCCAGTATTCAAATCGAGGAACAAATGTGAAGCGTCATCAGCGACGAGGGGATTTCTGCTCAGAGAGGTCAGACACCGATGTCAGACCAAACAGCCTGACTCACAATCATCATTCAGTTCAGTCCACGCCTTCGATGGAATTCAAATCAGGGACCTGTGTTGACCAGTCCCCTGACCCCAAACTCCCCCAATACCAAACCCAACCAATCATGGAACCAAGAGAACTCGGCCTTCCCCAAACTGTTCCCACAAAACTGCCATGTCAGGTTTCACTCATTCCTTGTAATAATTTACTGGGATTAATTAATAAATGCCATTGTGGTGGTGGTAAGTAAGCAGCAGTGTGTAGCAGCGCCCCCGGTGGACATCTGCTTCACTGCGGGAGCCTGGATGAGGAATCTAAGTAATGGATGTGTTGATGTTGAAGTGTGGCGCTGCGTGAACCGTTGATCCGCTGTGTGCAGTGCAAACAAAGAGGAAGTCTGCGACGGGCGGCAGGTGAGAAGGGATGATAAAGGAGGCGCGGGCAGGAGGCGCGGGCAGGAGGCGCGGGCAGGAGGCGCTAAAGAGGGAGGTGAATGTATGGAAATGAAATATTAAAAAAAAAAAAAAAGAAAAAGAAAACGAAAAAAAAGAAGTGAAAGCCCTCAGATAGACATCGTGTCATGTGTTTATGCAGTCTGCGAGGCTTTCGCCTGCTGCGCACCATCAGTCATTTCTGCCACCAGGTGTGTGTGTGTGTGTGTGTGTGTGTGTGTGTGTGTGTGTGTGTGTGTGTGTGTGTGTGTGCCGAAAGATGTCCTATATAAACCCTCATATAAAAGACTTGAGGGAAAACCAGGGAAGAAAAACCCACAAAACTTTTATGTGCCTCCACACAGCTCCTGGTCTGTTCTCTCTCACACACACACACACACACACACACACACACACACACACACACACACCACACCACGGCAGAATCTATATATCTTTCTATCCATCCGTCCATACAGATGGATAGACGGACGGATATCTTGCCCGTCCTCCTGTTTTCTCCTCCTGACACCAACTGGTTTCCAAAATGCAGCAATAATTTACACCTCAGCGGTTGGGGGGTTGGGGGGGGGGGGGGGTTGGGGGTGTATGGGGGGGTTGCAGCCTCCTGAGGGCAGCGCAGCCGCGCTGTAGATTGTTATCTAGCATTTACCTGCCTACCTCAGTAACACAACAAAACAAGCAGCCGCTGAACCACAAGGCTGAGCACCCCCCCCCCCTCCACCGCGTCCTCCTCCACCCCAGGGCGCCAGAGCCTTCAAAATGGATGATTTGTAGGTTTGGACCACAAATAAGGACATTTAAAGAAGCACCCTTCAACCGGAGTAAACAGACCGGTGATGGTTCCAACTGCCCGCTAACCCAGCGCCGCTGACCACCGCCAGCCCAAACCAATCTGAGACAACGAGACAGAGCGACGCAGAATCGGCCGACGCTTTCATCAAACAGACGGATCGATCGGATCGATCATTGTTTCAGTTGAGCTTCAGCGACGCCGAGGCCATCAATCAATGAGGAGAGTCACATGTAATCACTTCCACACATGTTAACAGCATCACCGTCTGTCTGCTTCTGATAAAAACTGAAAGATGCTTCGTGCACAGCCGCCTCACGCGAGGATTCGGGGGAGCCAGTTATTAATGAGAGTACAGCAGAGGGCAGCGTGAAGGGGAACCGCGCGGTTCCACAACCCAGAACCAAAAAAAACAACAAAAACAACGGGGCTTTGTTTTCAAAAAGCAACGCGAATTAAAAGGTTCATAATTCTGAGGGAGTTTAGGATTTATTACATCATAATCCTCATGTATATGTAATATACATACACACACACCCACACACACACACATCCACACACACATACACACACACAACTTAACCAGCTGAAGAACCGAACTTTTTAAAGGAATTTATATATAAGCCAGCACAGTGATCCACAGAGTCTGATGTTAAATTCACTTCAGTCTGATTCATCTGATCAGTTAAATCAACTCCTTCTCCACATCAACACACACACACACACACACACACACACACACACACACCCTCCACCAATCAAGCGGATGTACAGACAGTGTTGAGTCTTTATGATGACACCCTCAGTCTCGGTCAGTTCCAGTGGGATTTTATAATCATTCTGTATGATAAGCATCGTTTCACTGAGTCACAGACGAAATGACAGAACGACGACATGAGGGTCTGAAGAGGTGAGACCTTACACGTCTGAAATGAGGAACGTGTAAAGTTCTTCAAACCAATCAGCATGAGGTTTGGATTTCTGTTCAGCTGAAGATTTAAAAGAAAGAAAGAAAGAAAGAAAGAAAGAAAGAAAGCAAACGCAGCGGCGTCTGAATTAAGGCTTCAGCTCGGATCGATGAACAGCGCTTAACAATAAATGTTCAATGATGATTAATATATCAGATGTCACGTTAGGTGAACATGTGGTTTAAATAAGCCTGAGGTTTAAATAAGCCTGAGGTCTGATCTGTGTGAGGAGGATAACGGTTCAAAACAAACTGATTAATTCGGCACTCTTCAGATTTATCACATCGCTCGTTACAGCTATAACATTTCCCCACTGTCCTAAAATATCAGTACCATCCATAATTTATGTGAGAATGTCTAGGTACTGGGATAAGATATAATTGCCATATCAGCCCCCCCACCCCCCCTCCGCGCACATTCACCCCTGCAGATTACCAATCTCTATAAGAGAGAATAATCAAGTAGATCTTTTCACTTTATTTCTTCACAGTGGGCTCGCCCCCCCAACCCCTCACACACCCCACACCCCCCCCCCAGTGACATCTCTCATGAATGACTCCACATGGGGGGCTTAAGCAGCAGACATGGAAGGAAATAATCGGATTTCTGCTCCTGACATTAAACATTAAAGCTAAACTTAAACTCCGTGTCCAGTTCTGAAACCCAGCAATGAGCGCGGGGTTGGATGAGGAAGAGGATGAGGAAGAGGAAGGGCGCGTGCTGTTTTTGGCACTATAAAACATAATAGAATAAATTGGATGGGGTGCTGTTCTCACTAAACTACAGAGAGAACGCATCCAGCTCACTGTGTGTGTGTGTGTGTGTGTGTCTGTGTGTGTGTGTGTGTGTGTACAATCACGAAGAAAAGTGGGCAGTGCGCTCGCGCTCGCGCGCACGACAGTAGCGCGCGAGGTCTGCGGCTTAAACCAGACGTCAAATCCCGCTCAGTAATTTGGAAAGGGCGGCTGGATCACGTGGGTAAGTTGAAAGGAGAGGTGGCAGCTCTGAGTGGACGTGGGGGGGGGGGGGGGGACCGGGGGCGCGCGCGCGCGCGTGGGGCTCGGATGCGCTCGCTCCATGGCGCGCTGTCCGAACGCGCAGGCGGCAGACGGAACGGGACGGCGGAGAGAACGCGGCTGGCTTACCGGGAGCTGCGAGCCAGAGCAGCAGCGGCAGCAGGGTCTGCAGCGTCATCGTGGAGGGGCAGCTGGGTGGCAGTGACCCCGGGGTTGCGAGGGGCAGCGGCCGCGGACGCGTGAACTTTTCTTCGGGCGGGTGCTATTCACAGTCCACAGTCCTCAGAGCGGAGACATGTTCTCTCGAACTGCTGCCAGGTCTCAGACTTTGTCTTGCAGGATTAGTTTGTGTGTGTGTGTGTGTGTGTGTGTGTGTGTGTGTCCGGCTCTCCTGTTGATGCGCCTCGGCTCCTGCGCTCCGGCTCTCCTGCGCGCTGCACACGCTCTGCCGAGCCAGCCTCCAACCGTCAGTGTCTTTCTGCCTCCCTCCTCCCTCTGCCTCTCTCCAAATCCCTCTCTCTCTCTCTCACACAAATCAGAGAGAGAGAGAGAGAGAGAGAGGGAGAGAGAGAGAGGGAGGCGGGGGCGGGGCTGATAAGTGGCTCCTCCCCCGGTTGATGTTGAAAGGCCGGGATAAGCAGAGCTGATCTCTGAGGACCAGGACGAGAAAGGAAGGAGGAACCATGGAAAGGAGAACGAGGGGAACTAATTCCCATCAGCAGGACCGTTCCAGAGCTCGTCTTGGGGGCGGATTGGTATCGAGATTCAGAGATTATTTATTGTGTTTGTGTTTTGAACAACACGACTCTTTAACACACAATGGGAGCAAATACTCCGAACAAACCGGATACAGTCCCCTCACCTCACTGCTGACTCGTGCCTTGTACTGAGAGTTCCAATTCATCCCCCCACCCCCGCCTCACAAGTGTTCCTCAAAACCATCAAATTACAGAACCCAAGTCATATGTAATGTAGGCTGAACATGTTATGAGCTACATATAATCGAAAGGGGTGATGGAGCCTATCCCAGCATCCTTTAAGATACACACACACACACACACACACACAATGTTTTATATAAACAGAGGAAGCAACAAGATGCACAGGTCTCCAGTTCTACAATGAGTACCAAAAAAAGGACAACACACACACACACACACACACACAATACAGATATCCATCCATGATCTTCTGCTTTATCCTCTATTAGGTTCGTGGGGGGGTTCCCCATGCCCATCCAGGGGAGAATGTTTCAGGCGCTGGGCAGATAGACCCAGGACAGGGGGGCAATCTATCGCTGGGCACACACTCACTCACACAAACACTCTATATGGGGCAATTTGGAGAATTCAATTGACCTTGACCCATGTTTTTGGACTGTGGGAGTAAACCGGAGAACACGGAGGAAACCCACACAGACACGGGGAGAATATGGAAGCTCCACCCAGATTGGGATTCGAACCGGGAATCCCGCTGACCCCCCGCGTGTTCACGCTGACCCCCAGCGGATTATCAAACTCCTGCACAAAGAACGTATGTCGACATTATTGAAACTTTTTTTGTCCATAAAACACAAAAACAAACAAAACTCCACAACGGAGGAGAACCGCCGCGGCAGCCCAGCCTGCAGAGACAGCACGTTCTGTTTGGTGTGTTCTCGGTTCGGTTCCGCGTTCTCGTTCTCCCCTCGCAGACTGCTGATGAACATTTCCTTCCACAGATGAAATGTTGTTTCTTTAAAGCTCTGTTTTCTTCACACTCAGCTCTTAATGCGTTTCCTCTGCTCAATTCCTTTAAATGTCTTAAACACAAGTCTTCCTGGAAAACGCATCCGGTCAGATAAAAACACAGACTCCCGACTTTAAAAGCAGCAGCAGTGGCAGCAGCGGTGGCAGCAGCAGTGGCAGCGGTGGCAGCAGCGGCGTTGGGAAACGGTTCCTGTCCCGTCGGCGGTTCAGCTCTGCGTCGCCATCGCCTGCGCTGGAAGTCTGTGCAGCGTAGGATGAAATTAAAAGACTAACAAAGCATTTTAGGGTGACACATACAGCCTCGTAACAGAAACAGGTCCTCCAGAGCAGAGTAACGACCCAAAACACCGGAGAACAACCGAGAGGAGAACCGCGGGTGAATATACGCTGTAGCCTATCCCAGCACTGAACAGAAGGGCAGGGAAACACCATCATCTCACTAGCTTGCATATTTTAAACTATTGTAAGAAAACCGGTAGACTCACGTATTGGAGAACATGCAAACTCACATCCCAGTCACTCCAGATTAATGGATTTTGACCGTCCGCTGCTTAGACACGTTCAACTGAAATGCTTTAAAAAGCAGAAGCACTGTGGACAGGTGTAGGTTTTAGGTTCTGTAGGTTTGTAAGGTTCTGCGGTTGAAGCTTAAAGACTGGTGGAGGAGATGAAGCCAGATTAATAAACCCGTCAGTCTGAAGGTTAAGGGTTTAATACCGGAGTCCAACAAACGTTGGCAGTGTGGGTCTTTAGAAAGGTTCCTGGAACCCTGAGGCTGCAGGGATGCTGACCCTGCGCTCTGACTCCAACCATTCAGTCTTTAGATGAATCTCAGAAAATAACAGGAACCAGAACCTCAGACAGAGAGGAACCAGAACCATCCATCCATCCATTATCTTCCACTTTATCCTCTACTGGGGTCACGGTGGAGGTTCCTCATGCCCATCCAGGGGAGAACGTTTCAGGCGCTGGGCAGATACACCCAGGACAGGGTGCCAATCTATCACCGGGCACACACTCACTCACACACACACTCTTTATGGGGCAATTTGGAGAATTCAACCCACGTGGACACGGGGAGAACCTGGAAACTCCACCCAGATTGGAATTCAAACCGGGAATCCCCAGGACGTTCTAAGCACTGCGCCACCGTGCCGCTCGGGAAACAGAACCATAGGCTGGAATGGTTTTATAAACATTTGACTTAAACAATTTGGCTCGCGGGTGCCGCTTCACACGCTGAATATTTCATAAAGACCTTCCTCTGAATCGGCGGCGTTATGACAGCCAGACGATCGCTGAAGAAATAAAACCCACAGGAAGCAACTACTCTGCTATTTCAAGGCCGGAAGCTCAAAGGAACCCGGGATCGAATCGTATTTATGAAATGAACCAAAGCGGAATGGATGAGTGTGCGTGGGGGGTGGGGTGGGCGGGGGGAACGCTTGTTTTGGGGAAGCCTCATTTCTCAGCCTCCCGTAAGATCTGCGCTGAGGTGAAGTTCAGAAATGGCTTTCTTGTTCTCATCTGTCGGGTTCTCTGCATCTCTGGCGCTCATTAAGGCTCTTCTTTTTTTTTTTTTTTTGCTGAAATATGGAAGCAGATGAAGTCCTGGCAGCGAGAACAACAGAAATGCAACAACAAAAGTTTCGGCGTAAACTCTCCAGCGACGAACCTCCACGTTTTATTAGCGCCGGCAAATAGTGGCTTCTTTTGATCAGATCTCTGCAACAGAGGGAAGAAACTTTCGGCCGACCTGCGAAACAAACGATGCCAGTAAATATGAGATTAATTACTGCAGTCTTCAGAGATGGAAGTTCGTTTTGATGGTTGACGCGTTGCATGAGGAACGAAAAGCCTGCAGATATACGTCTGCTGACACCGAGCTTCCCGCCGTTAAATCTGCATTGTATCTGTATATATATATATATATATATATATATATATATATATATATATATATATATATATATATACACACAGTGATACCTCGGTTCTCGAACATAATTCGTTCCGGGAGGACGGTCAAGAACCAAATTGTTCGAGAACCGAAGCAATGAAACCCATAGGAAATAATGGAAACTGGATTAATTCATTCCAAGCCCCAGAAAATGCCTATTTACTGGCCTAATTTGTATATAATATGTAGAAAAACATGAGTCTCAACAAGAAATAAGAAATAAAAGTGTATTTATTAAAACAAAAAACAAAAAAATGTACAGTACAGTAAATTGTGTTTCATTTACTGTACCTGTACCAACCTTTATGGCAGGAGGGAATGAATGTGGAGGGAGGAGGGAAGGGGGATGGTTATTGTTTTGAAGGGGAGTCCTCTTCAATAAAAACAGAGGGGAACTGCTCTTCGGGTGTTTCTCTCTCCACAAAGCGTGACTCTCTCCAAAAAAACGTGACTCTCTCTCTCTGCACTCACACCGATGACGCAAGCAAGGCACGCCGGGCCGAATGAACACCATTCGGCTCGACTCGGCTCATCTCGGACGTTCGGATGTTCCAGTTCCAAATATTTGTTCGGATTCCAAGACACAATTTTCTCGAATTTCCTGCTCGAATACGATTTGGTCGAAATTCAAAGCGTTCGAGAACCGAGGTATCACTGTATATTTATTTTTTTATATAAGCTCCGGTGGCATGGTGGCTTAGTGGTTTAGCATGTTCTCCTCTCAGCACTAGGGATTCCCGGTTTGAATCCCCATCTGGGTGGAGTTTCCATGTTCTTCCCGTGTCCGTGTGGGTTTCCTCCGGGTTCTCCGGTTTCCTCCCACAGTCCAAAAACATTCTCCAAATTGCCCCATATAGAGTGTGTGTGTGTGTGAGTGAGTGTGTGCCCAGCGATGGATTGGCGCCCTGTCCCGGGTGTATCTGCCCAGCGCCCGAGATGTTCTCCCCTGGATGGGCATGGGGAACCCCACCGCGACCCTAATAGAGGGTAAAGCGGGAGATAATGAATGAATGAATATATAAGCTCCAGAGGGTTCAGGACTGCAGCTGGCAGGAGGTTCTAAATGGTTCCGTACCATCTGCCTGAAGCTCCACAGGTTCATCAGTGGAAGCTGCCAACTAAAAATCCAGAATAACCATTTGAGGATTTATTAACTGATTAAAGGTCATTAATAAATGACTTAATAACCTGTCTGGGGTCGCCTGCTGTAGCCCGACCTCTTCAAGGAAGAAGGCTGCAGTTCACAGACTTTGTTTTGTGGTCAGGTTGAGGTCAGCTTGTTTTTATAAAGCTGGAAACATCCGGTTCTCCAAAACACACATCTCCACACTCGACTCTATACACCTGTGATGACGCAAATTCCACGATCAGAAGGTGTGTCCCAATACTTTCATTTAATTGGCTGAAAGTCTGCGAGACCGAGCCCAGCCGGACGTCCTGCTGCTTTCGGACCCTATCCCATCCACGCCGTGCGCCGTATTAAGCACCTTAATGATGCATGGACACAGTAACACGCTCATCGTTTCATCATCCCGCGGCCGAATCCCCGCCATTATTTCATAGTAAGCAGTAATCAACTATAAATCCTGTGATATTCGCCATCAGGGAACCGTAACCCGGAGTGTTTATATAGCGAGCCGTTTTCTTTCACTTTAGGGATTTTGCTCATTAACAAATAGGCGAATAAATGTGTCATGGCACTCGCTGACGTTCTCCGGATGTGTGCAGTAACCGCCTCCCGTTTCAGAGGATCCAGGGATGAGCATGTGCACAGACCAAATTCACCACAGGACGTGATGGAGGCCATCGCACGACCAAATATGGGCGTCACGAGGACTACAGGGCGATGCACCTCTGATAAACCCAACAACATTTTATTTCCCAAAAACCCTGATATTTAATCAACCAAATCACATCATGTACATGTATGATTCATTCATTCATTATCTCCCACTTTATCCTCTAGTAGGGTGGTGGTGGGGTTCCCCATGTCCATCCAGGGGAGAACGTTTTGGGCGCTGGGCAGATAGACCCAGGACAGGGCGCCAATCCATCACTGGGCACACACTCACTCACTCACACAGACACACTCTATATGGGGCAATTTTGAGAATTCAATTGACTTGATCCATGTTTTTGGACTGTGGGAGGAAACCGGAGAACCCGGAGGAAACCCACATGGACACGGGGAGAACATGGAAACTCCACCCAGATGGGGATTCGAACCAGGAATCCCTAGCCGCCCTGTACATGTATTAGTTACGTTTATTTGGGATGTTGCCATGGAGACAACACGCTACTGGAACACTTCCCTGATAGGAATGTTACAAACATCTTTACCTGGAGTAAACCCACTCAAACAGGGAGAACATGCAAACTCCATACAGAGAGGACATTTAGTCACCCCAGCAGCTATCGAACCCGTGACAGTCTTGCTGTGATGTAACAGCATTAACTGCAACTTTACCTCCTTTTTATGACATCACCATCTTTACATCTATCATTGTAAACCTCTCATTCTAATTAGGGTTGTGGGAGGCACCGGATCCTATCCCAGCACTCATACAGCAACAGTTGGGAAAACACCCAGAGCAGGTTGCCAGTTGTTTACGGCGCAAAAACACATTCAGAGGTCATTACAGCAACATGTTGTTGACTTTACAGAGAAAAAAAAAAACTGCAGAGCTTCGAGGAAACGCACTACCAATACAGGGAGAACATGCAAACTACACAAAAAGGACCTTGCCAGACATGGAATCACACGCCAGGTCTGTGTGCTGTAGGTCGAGGTCCTTACACCTGTGTGCGTTTAAAGAGAACTCTTAGGAACGTTTCAGAGGACCCTCACTGCTGAATGTGTCCTCGTATTTATTCATTCATTCATTATCTTCCGCTTTATCCTCTATTAGGGTCACGGTGGGGTTCCCCATGCCCATCCAGGGGAGAACGTTTCGGGCGCTGGGCAGATAGACCCAGGACAGGGTGCCAATCCATCGCTGGGCACACATTCACTCACACAGACACACTCTACAGTATATGGGGCAATTTGGAGAACTCAATTGACCTTGATCCATGTTTTTGGACAGTGGGAGGAAACCGGAGAACCCGGAGGAAACCCACTCAGACATGGGGAGAACATGGAAACTCCACCCAGATGGGGATTCGAACCGGGAACCTCTAGTGCTGAGAGGAGAACGTGCTAAACCACTAAGCCACCGTGCCGCTCCTCGTATTTAAATGAGGTTAATTTAATTTGATTTGCATTTTGTAATTTAGATAGTTAGAGTTTCCTGAACATTAGACCTGATTTGACTACAACTTACAGTCAGTCACGGGACGAAGGGGGAACCCAAAAACTCCGACGTTGATCACCGAGACGACGTTCTAATGCTTTTATGGTTGAAATTAAGGTTAGTGTAAGAATTATCATCTAAGACATAATCACAATGATCATGATTATTATTTAATTTCATTTAATTATTAACCAAAAAATTCCCAGAAATCATGAGGACAATGCGCAGATTCACGTTTGTTATTTAATAATTAAAATAAATGTGAAATAAAATAATGTTATTGAAAAAAGACGACGCAGGGCTTCAGCTGAACAAATTCATTCATTCATTCATTATCTTCCGCTTTATCCTTTATTAGGGTCGCGGGGGGGGGGGGGGGGGGACGAACCGGGAATCCCTAGCGTTGAGAGGAGAACGTGCTAAACCACTAAGCCACCATGCCGCCGCTGAACAAATTATTCTTCATAATTAAAAAATATTGAATTATTTAGTGAAAAGCAATGTAACTTCATTTTTGATCCTGTCCCAGTTGCGCTACTTGGCGTAACGCTCTGCGAACGGAATGCGATGTGTTCTATTGTTGAATGTCGTCATGACGATGTTGAGACGCTCATGTGATTAATAAAGCTTGATTAATTGCAAAAACGATTAATTGTCCCATCCCCTGCCATGACATGACATCTGATCACTGTGGACGTAGGCTTCATACTTTATTAATTAATTGTGGAAACGTTCTTTCTACGTAGTTTTGTTTGTGTGTGTGTGTGTGTGAAATGGGCATGCATGCAGTGGTGAGATCCTGTCAGACTGAACTGAAAATGCTGATGTTTGTAGCTTTAAACTTCAAAGCTGAACTGTGGAAATGCGCCGAGTCAGCGAGCCATTAGTGAGCATTAATATTCCCTCCATCACGTTCTCCACCCAAAACCAATTCAAAACGTAAAGCCGAGTCGAACGAGGGGCAGCTTTTCCCTTCAAACTTTAAAACCTCTGCTGATGAGGATCTGAGGTCAGAACGCGCAGATGTTCTCAGTGGAGACTTTATACATCCACCTCCCGGGGGTTCCACGCCCACGGAGTCGCTTCCACTGACCAGATACACACAGACTGTAGTTCATCGGTACTCGGTACTCAGATGGTCAGAACCTCCACAGAGCTGCTGTCCCACTGAACACCTTCACACAAACTCACACAAACACAACACACTTCTTTGGCTCGGTTCTCACGTTGACCGCAGAACCTGGACTCCCGGTTATATAAGAAAGAAAACGGAACCGAGCGGCAAACAGAGCAACGGAGGCTTCAGAAGGTTCTGTGGTTTTTATCTGATGGCAGATGAAACGATGTTAATGGTCAGAGAGTCGGAGAACGCGACGTAATCAGAACGTTCACGAATCTTTTAAAATATCAAATGAAGCAGTGAAGCAGTGATGGGTTCATCTCAGGTTCTCTGCTGTTCTAAGACACGACGTGCTTTTAACCATTTTAATGGTTCCCCTGTTTCCTCATTGTTCACAACACACACACACACACACACACACACACACACACATATATATATATATATATATACACACACACACATTTTGTCTACCTTTCATTCTCTCTCTACTGCACTCTCACTTTCCCCCTCTCTCTCTCTCTCTCTCTCTCTCTCTCTCTCTCTCTCTCTCTCTCTCTCTCTCTCTATATATATATATATATAAACTTATTCTCCATCACGCTCTCTCTCTCTTTTCTCTAATGCTCTCTTTTTTTATTTATTTTCCTTTTCCTCCATTTTTTCTTTTTTTTGTTGTCACTCTCTTTCAGTCCCTCTAGCATTTTTACAATGTCTCTCTTGCTCTCTCTGTCTCTCGGTTTCTCTCTCTCTCTCTCTCTCTCTCTCTCTCTCTCTCTCATACAGGACTAATTGCAGCTCATTGTTTGTTGCCCTGAGAACGTTCTTATTTGATGCTGTTTCCTTTGTGCGTACAGCGTCACATTTCTAAACGCGATGAAAGAATTTCTCAGCACTGACTTCCAACGCCACCCCCCACCCCGCACCCCGCACCCCCCCCCCCCACACCACCTCTTCCTTTGGGGTCACCAGTGTAGCTGCCAAGTTCTTATTATAACTGACTCTCAGTTGCTTTTGTTGTTTTGCGATAGTTTTCTTTTATTTCATTAGTTCCTTTTAAACCTTTTTTTTTTTTTTTTTAACGTTTCTTTTTTTTTTGACCAAACGAAATCCACAGTCAGCAGAGCGGAGACTTCAGACGGCTTTTATTCACCAGTTAAACTGACGATCAGTCAACCAGTTTGAACCCATGACCCACGGAATCCCAAAAAAAAAATAAAAAGAAAGCAAAACCTGCGGATTTTGTCCTGAACTCCTAACAACGAACCTCAGCGCAGAGTCCGCATCCGAACGAGATCGGCTTCAGATACAAAGCTTCAGATACAAAGCTTCAGATATTACAGATGAACAAAGTTTATTAAAGTTTATTCAGAGTGCAGAGGAACCAATAAGGTTTAAAGATTTTCAAACTGAGAACAACAGTCTCCGCAGACGTTTATTAGGTTTTTGTCTCCAGGAAAACGCAGCAGGATTTCACACCGTTCTGGGGGATTCTCCCCTGTGGACGAACGCAGTTCTTAACTGCATTTTAAACACGAGCTCACCCAGTTCAGCCAGATTAATTAGAGTCAGCTCAGGAAAGCAGCTCCCCTGCAAGGCCCGATGAGCCCGGAGAACAGAGAGGCGCGGATCAGAGAACACGTCTCAGAACAGGGTCTCCGGCGCTGGGGGTTCTCCCCTGTGGACGCCGTTCTTCTGCTTACATCACAGGTTCACAACGAAGGCATCGCGACGACAATCACCAGGTCTGACTCTGCAGCTACACCTGCATTCAGCGCCCTTTGGGAAACATGATCGGTGTTCTAGTTCATACCCAAGGTATTTAAAACGCTTGAAGTCGGGACCGTCAGTCAGATAAGACGTTTCCCACCAAACTCCACCCATCAGGCCTTTGTGTTTGGTTTGGTTCATGTATTTATACGTGAAATGTGGAACCAAAATCAGAGTATCTGGAGATTAATTAAACACATACCGAAAATGCAGGGATAGGAACTTGATTTTAGTTCATAACTCTGGAAATGGGCTATGAGTTTGTCTATAAAGTCTTATAACGTCTAATAAATCTGCTACGTCATGATGAGTGCCTGTAACGTCATCATTTCCACACGCAGTGCCGACCACCTCTTTTCCACCAACCCCGACTGAAGAAACGTGAGACTGAACACAATTACATGTTCTCCTTCTCCACAATCAACAATCATTTATAAAACACTCCAAAATGTTGTACCAAGCCTTTAATGGCAAAACGCGGACAGATTAAAAAAAATTGTAAGAGTGTTCTAAATAAGGCGGCATGGCGGTTAGCACGTTCGCCTCTCAGCGCTGGGGAGCCCCGATTCGAATCCCCATCTTGGTGGAGTTTCCATGTTCTCCCCGTGTCCGTGTGAGTTTCCTCCGGGTTCTCCGGTTTCCTCCCACAGTCCAAAAACATGGATCAAGTCAATTGAGTTCTCCAAATTGACCCATATAGAGTGTGTCTGTGTGAGTGAGTGTGTGCCCAGTGATGGCTTGGCGCCCTGTCCTGGGTGTATCTGCCCAGCGCCCGAAACGTTCTCCCCTGGATGGGCATGGGGAACCCCACCACGACCCTAATAGAGGATAAAGCAGAAGATAATGAATGAATGAATGAATGAATGAATGTTATAAATAATGTCGGTGTGTGTCGGTGCTGTATAGAGAGCCGCGGCTGCAGGACGTATATGGATGTGTTGAGAAGAGGCCGCTACACTGATGAGAATGTGACACGGCTTCAGAATAAGCTCCACTATTGGAAGTCAATATCAAACTGCTGGACGTCAGCGATGGAGAACCTGCCAGTCAGCCGCCGAGCTTTCTGTCGATTCCACCCACCGAAGTAAATCTGCCCGGTGTTGGATGGAGATGTCATTACCTCTGTGGCATGACGGCTATTGTACGTTATAAACGGCACATTTAGAAGATGTGAAGCATGAGAAAACAACACGCAGGGTTCCAGCTCGCGGTCTCCACGCCGACATTAGTGTCAGAGTGAGAGAGCTGAGGGCTTCGCTCTCCACGTTCGACATGCATCACCTCCACCGGCCGGGTTCTCATCCACGTCTTGCTCAGCTCCGCAGGTCCGGACGAGGCCGTCGCACTGTGCTGAGCCTGATCGAATTAGGGATTTCTCTTCATTCGGGGGATTTTGGGAACCTGAGCAGAGGCGTCATTTCTGAAGGCACTTTTATTTTTCAGCGCGTCACGCGTCGCACCGTTTCCCCGCTGTTTGCGTTCTATTACACTGTTAGACAGATTATCAGTGCCATCAAACGAGGACGCAAAACCGAATCTTTATGAGGTTTGCTCCGTCTTTATCCCCTATTCATTAATATTCGTTAAGGGTTTTAGCCCCGCGGTCCGATCAGCACTCCAATCACAATACACTAAATCATTCTGCAGATATTTTTGTTTAACACAAAGTAATTTTCCATTCAGTAAAATGACTTGATATGGGGCCCTCAGAGGTCCCTTAAGGTCCTTCATCAAGAGAATAATTATTTTGAGACATTTCAAGTCTTTAGCACAAAAATGAAATTTTCTGATTTGTTAACACAGGGTGATGCAGAACGTGGGTCCCCGTGGGGGCCCCTAAACCTCCGATTGGCTCCTAAAACACAAGAACACAAGAACAGAAGATTCAGCCAGATTTATCTTCTCCAGCTCAAAATTATTATTTATTCTTTTTTTTTCTTAGTAATTATATGCCGGCGGCATGGTGGCTTAGTGGTTTAGCACGTTCTCCTCTCAGCACTAGGGATTCCCGGTTCGAATCCCCAACTGGGTGGAGTTTCCATGTTCTCCCCGTGTCTGCGTGGGTTTCCTCCGGGTTCTCCGGTTTCCTCTTACAGTCCAAAAACATGGATCAAGTCTATTGAGTTCTCCAAATTGCCCCATATAGAGTGTGTTTGTGTGAGTGAGTGTGTGCCCAGCGATGGATTGGCGCCCTGTCCTGGGTCTATCTGTCCAGCGCCTGAGACGTTCTCCCCTGGATGGGCATGGGAAACCCCACCGTGACCCTAATAGAGGATAAAGCGGAAGATAATGAATGAATGAATGAATTATATGCCGTCATAGAGCAGTTGAAAGGTCATATCCAATCAGACGACATCGTTTCCCGGTGTTTGTGTTCTATTACACTATCTGTTAGACAGATTGTCAGTGCGATCGCAGCAAAGAGCCGAAGAGAAATCAATTCCTCACGACAAATCCCTGCGACTCACTCATTCATAGATTTGATATGGTGAAGGTGGAGAGATTGTGCTTCTTTAGAAGCGAGGGCGTGATCAGGCATCAGTCTGTCAATGTAATGCAGTTGGGAGATAAGAAGCGGTAGGCATGCACACGTGGGGAGGAATCTGTGTTGATTATAATTAGCAATTAATGATGTTCTGTGTGAGGAACTGTGTGGCGGATGTTTTAAAGAACACTGTGCCCTCACTGTGGCAGTGCCAAACCCACCAAAAAACAGTAGGGAGGGGTCAGGCAGGGTAAAAATGTGCCGAGTCAAATATGCAAAGCTTGCCCATTGTGGAGCCCAATATCGGGAACAAGTATTAAGAAGAACGTGTTTTAAGACTTTATAAACCCTCCACCACTGAGCGCCAACAGCATTCATCTTAAATTCAATTCATCCATCTGTTATCTTCCGCTTTATCCTCTATTAGGGTCGCAGGGGGGGTTCCCCATGCCCATCAAGGGCTGAACATTTTGTGCTCTGGGCGCTGGCACCCAGAACAGGGCACCAATCTATCGCTGGGCATACACTCACTCACTCACACAGACACACTCTATATGGGGCAATTTGGAGAATTAAATTTTACCTTGATCCATGTTTTTCGACTGTGGGAGGAAACCGGAGAACCCGGAGGAAACCCACGCGGACACGGGGAGAACATGGAAACTCCACCCAGATTAGGATTTGAACCGGGAATTCCTAGCACTGAGAGGAGAACATGCCAACCACTAAGCCACCGTGCCGCCCAGATCAAATTCATTCATTCATTCATTATCGCCCGCTTTATCCTCTATTAGGGTGGGGGGGGGGTTCCCCATGCCCATCCAGGGGAGAACGTCTCGGGTGCTGGGCAGATAGACCCAGGACAGGACGCCAATCCATCGCTGGGCACACACTCACTCACACTCACACACTCTATATGGGGCAATTTTGAGAATTCAATTGACTTGATCCATGTTTTTGGATTGTGGGAGGAAACCGGAGAACCCAGAGGAAACCCACGCGGACACGGGGAGAACATGGAAACTCCACCCAGATTGGGATTCGAACTGGGAATCCCAATGACTGAGAGGAGAACATGCCAACCACTAAGCCACCGTGCCGCCCAGATCAAATTCAATTAAATGAAATACAAAGCTGGACTTGTTTTCTGGCCGTTGACCCTTCAGATAGAAATCTCAGCCGAATGGAAAATAAAGTAAACGCAGCAAAGCCTCGCTCGCCGAGCCGAACCACAAACCATTTCCCTCTAAAGGCTTTGATTCGGCGCGACACCCTGACACAGTCGCAATTCTGAATCGTCAAGGTGTTCGGATGGAAATTAAAGGTAAGCACATCCTTGAGAGATTTAAACATACATTCACTCGCAGCTCATTCGCGCCTACAATCAGCTGCGAGAATAAAATCCCTGCCTGTCCTTCAGAGGCTCGGTGTTCTCTCTCTCAGATGAACCTGCTGTTGTTTCGCTCTTTCTTCGAACTCACAAAGCACATGTTCTCCTCCGCCGTGCAGGTGTGAAGTCTCATTGCACACATCTCATTCCGACAGAGTACGACTTACACAAAGTTACCATCAAGGAGAAACAAACAACTGAACTTTCCATCAGGCGAAGTGAGGCCTTGACCCGAAACTTGGGAGAGTAACAGAAAAAAAAAACAAAGAGTATTTTAAAGGTCAGGGAGGAGGTGGCGCCGTGGTGTTGCTACAAGTGAATTCCTGACCTTCACTTTCTGAGAACTCACATCTAGTTTTAAAGCGGCAAATGCAAAATGTAGCTTCACTTCAGGAGCCAATGAGCTCATGAGCTGCGTGATGCACAGGACTCTGTCAGAGTTTCTGTAATTAACCTCGTTATAAATGACAGATCAACAGATCTGCTCAAGGCTTTATTGGAATGAACATTCATTTTAATACAAAATAATAAATAACTTAAAATTTTAGGACACTACGACTATGATGGTGGAGAGTGACGTGCCAGTGAGAATGTCCATGCTGACTTCTGATTAACTTTGAGACGCAAGGACGCAAACCCGAATCTTTATGAGGTTTGCTCCGTCTTTATCCCCTATTCATTAATATTCGTTAAGGGTTTTAGCCCCACGGTCCGATCAGCACTCCAATCACAATACACTAAATCATTCTGAAGATATTTGTGTTTAACTCCAAGTAATTTTCCATTCAGTAAAATTACTTGATATGGGGCCCTCAGAGGCCCCTTAAGGTCCCTCATCATTAGAATAATTATTTTGAGACATTTCATGTCTTTAGCACAAAACTGAAATTTTCTGATTTGTTACCACAGGGTGATGCAGAACGTGGGTCCCCGTGGGGGCCCCTAAACCTCCGATTGGCTCCTAAAACACAAGAACTTCAATCTTTATGATCGGATTGATTCTGCCAGATTTATCTTCTCCAGCTCAAAATTCTTATTTATTCTTTTTTTTTTCTTGGTAATTATATGCCGGCGGCACGGTGGCTTAGTGGGTTAGCACGTTCACCTCTCAGCGCTGGGGATTCCCGGTTCGAATCCCCATCTGGGTGGAGTTTCCCAGTTTCCCATGTTCTCCCCGTGTCTGCGTGGGTTTCCTCCGGGTTCTCCGGTTTCCTCCCACAGTCCAAAAACATGGATCAAGTCAATTGAATTCTCCAAATTGCCCCATATAGAGTGTCTGTGTGAGTGAGTGTGTGCACAGCGATGGATTGGCACCCTGTCCTGGGTCTATCTGCCCAGCGCCCGAGACGTTCTCCCCTGGATGGGCATGGGGAACCCCACCGCGACCCTAATAGAGGATAAAGCGGGAGATAATGAATGAATGAATTATATGCCATCATAGACCAGTTGAAAGGTCATATCCAATCAGACGACACCAAACCGAACCGGATCAGACCGGATGTGATGATGCCCCCATGATGGGGGATGCTCTCTGTAATCCCAAAAACGTGTAAGAGAGGATCTACGTCTTTAGAAAGTGGGACTGCACTTTCCTTCTTACTACATTACTGCGGAAACCTACGCAGGCACAGGGAGGACATGAAGACTCCACAGTAAGGACCTCCATTTGCCCCGACCGGGATTCGCCTCCTGACTGTGTCAACCACAAGCTGAACACCCCCCCCCCCCCGCCCCCACACGTTCCACAGATTGTAAATCCATTGTGCTTACAGTTCAGAGATGACATCACGTCTTATAAATACAGCAAGTGACTGGAGCGTCAACGTTCGGACTATTTAATGAGATAATATCTGTTTAGAAAATTAAAGTCCCTGCGCGGTGGCAGTTTTGTTACGCGGCGGCGGAGCCGTGTAAACACGGCACTGCTTATTAACCCGGCCACCTCGCCTCACCGCCACGTCGCCGCGCCACGCCGTCCCCCGTAATGAAATGCTACAGTTTTTCTGTTAATATTAAATAACTTGTGCTTCAGGAAGAGACTTCTCTCCGTTTTAATGCGGTGCGTGTCAGAGGTGAGGCGTTAAAGGGTCTGTGGAAAACGGAGTTCAGCAGCAACCTCCACCCGCGTCGACGAGGCGTCTGGTTTAATGGTTTGTTGTGTAATGATTTTTTATTTTTGCAGCAGCAGCAGCAGGACGATACAACGGGCTGCATCCTCGCCTCACCATTAAAAGGTTGTGGGTTGTCTGCGATCTGATGTTGGTTTGTAAGTCTGCACAGTGATGGACCAGCATCCCATTTAGGGAGCCCGCTCACGTCCACCTTGTTAAAACTCCAGCATCGTATTATTTCTACGCAGCTTCCAAAGTCTCTCCATTGGTTTTTATTGGTCTTTTTTTATTTTTAGCTATTCCGTGCATGTAAAACATTACGAAGTCTAAAATCTGGAGGTATTTCCTCCCTAAGTGCATGTTCAGGCCCCCGGCGGCGGCGACCCGGACCCCGCGCTGTGGAATCTGCGCTCTGTTCCTTTTCATGTTTGCAAATATATCAGTTACACTGAAGCTGACGATGATCCCGGGAGTCAGCGGCGACTCTGCTGGATCAATGGGAGCCTTATTTAGGTCAAGGCCATGTGATGGAGGGACAGACCCGGGGAGGTAGCACGTGGTCCTGCCCAGACGTGATTAATGGTCCAGAAGAACACAGTGTCCTCTGCTAAACAGCCCGTCTCCGTTCCGCGTGTCTTTAAAGCCAAAAAAAAAAAAAAAAGCCAAAAAAAAAGAAGTCACAAAACGTTCTTTATCTATTTTCTTCCCATCTGTTTAGCTCCACACAGCATCCATCTGTACACAGCTGCTGGAGGAAGAGCCACTGACTCACTGGCTGCAGGCATCATTCCTGAAGATGCGGCGGTCACGCCATCAAAGTGATGGCTCACAAAGCCTGGTGTCTTGTACATTACATCTGAAATCATCTCCAGTTTACATAAAATATATCTATATAAAAAAAAAAAAAAACAACAACAACGAGGCCGAAGTCAACGAGACTCATTCATTTGGTTTTAACAAACTTTGCTGGAATGAGGAAGTGCCTTCATTAGGACGGCCGGCCTCGGCTTTTCAAACGACATCCTGCCTTTAATTACTGCTCTCCAAAGCATATAATTATTCGTCACCAGAAGCAAATTTCCATTACCGTCCCTAATATCATATGCACTCTGACAGCAAGTCCAGACTCCCCATGGTTAGCAATCATTGACCTTCCTTCTATTCTGAGAAGTGAATGAGTTACAGGGCACTTATTTAAACGTGTTCTTCGGGACCAGAGGAAGACGAAGGAGGAGGAATCGCACTGGGACACTGAGTGACACTTCAATTAACTTCCCGTCTTCTCCGGAGCTCCTCGGCGCTCAGATTGGAAACCAAATGTATTCTGAAATAAAGAATGTGTACAATAAAGTTCTGATGTTTGATGCAAATATGGGTCACATGCAGCTGACGCATGCGTGACAACAGACACGTAGGTCTGCGTCACGGCTGCGATCGGCTTCCCAGCAACTTCCATCCATTCGTTATATTCTGCTTAATTCTCTACTAGCATTATGGGGTTCCCCATGCCCATCCAGGGGAGAACACTTCGGGCGCTCGGCAGGTACACCCAGGACAGGGCGCCAATCTATCGCTGGGCACACAGACACACACTCTATATGGGGCAATTTGGAGAATTCAGTTGAGCTTGATCCATGTTTTTGGATTGGTGAAGGAAACTGGAGAACCCCACATGGACACAGGGAGAACATGGAAACTCCACCCACATTCTTCTATCCATCCATTATCTTCTGCTTTATCCTATATTAGGGTCGCGGAAGGGGGGGGGGTTCCCTATGCCCATCCAGGAGAGGACGTTCCGGGCGCTGGGCAGATACACCCAGGACAGGACACCAATCTATCGCTGGACACACTCACTCACACAGACACACATACTGTACACACTCTACATGGGGGAATTTGGAGAACTCAATTGACTTGATCCATGTTTTTGGACTGTGGGAGGAAACCGGAGAACCTGGAGGAAACCCACGCGGACACGGGGAGAACCTGGAACCTCCACCCAGATGGGGATTCGAACCGGGAATCCCTATCGCTGAGAGGAGAACGTACTAACCACTAAGACCCACATTCTTATATGTTGTATTTTTTTGAAGGTATTGAAATGAGATCCGGCCTCAAACAAAAAGTTGAGATACCAGTACATGTCTGCACGACCTCATATAATATACACACACACACACACACACACACACACACACTCATACTGCATGAATACACAGGTATATAAGGGTTTATACACAAAGGAAACAATGCCTCATCAAAAATACAGACTGCAGTTGATTGTCAGTCGTTGAAAGCCGCAGAACAGTTCCTGCATTCAAACGGAGCTTCAGATCGGATCGGCAGATTGTACGTTCAGGAGAAAGACAACAATAAGTCTCGTGGCAATGAAAGGTGACAGGGGTAACATAAAAGATCGGAGGGAAAAAAACCCGACAATTTACTTTTGTCCTTGGATTTATGGCCTCGAAGCTGAAAATCAAGATTCGGTCGCATTTATTGTGAGGCCTTTAGAAACGAAAAGAAAAGAAAAGAAGAATGAAAGCAAAAAAAAAAACAAAAAAAAACACAACATCTCTGCTGCAATCTCTCCAGCGACTGATCAGCTGAGCACATCTCTTCCATCTCCCTCATTCCCTCACCCTCTCGAGCGCTCGCTCTGCGCTCAAACGCATGCACTCAATTTCCATGTAGTTGTTTGCATGTGCTCCGGCCGTGTGACTGCATCGCTGAACTCTGCAGAACCGGCTCATGTGATAAAAGTCACACATGGCATTTAGAAAAGTGTCTCTGGGAGAAACTCACTAAAGTTCATCTGTTTCAGACTCACAGACAGGTCTGATATACGGACGCCACGGTCCACTGACATCGCCGTGCGCCGTGGATGCATCGCTTTAAGTTGATTTATTTAAGCGACGTCTGCGGATCAATATGTTTCCCATACGTCAACGTTTTTCTGTGAATACTGTTTGTAGACTACATCACTACAACCTCATTGCAACACCATCCAACACCACACAGAGTTTAAAGGTCTACTATTATCCATCCATCCCTCCATTATCTTCCGTTTTATCCTCTACTAGGGTCGCAGGGGGGAGGGGGGGTGTGTGCGCTGGGCACACACTCACTCATTCACACAGACACAATCAATATGGGGCAATTTGGAGAATTCAATTGACCTTGATCCATGTTTTTTTGGAGGAAACCGGAGAATCCGGAGGAAACCCACACGGATATCCCACTGGGAGAACATGGACACTCCACCCAGATTGGGATTCGAACCGGGAATCCTAGTGCTGAGAGGAGAACATGCCAACCACTAAGCCACCGTGCCTCCCTGTATAAATATAAGTGAAAAATGAACAGGTATGTTCGTTAGTAACGTACATCAGTCTGTACTAGGGATGAGATCGTTAGAGATCCACAACAATTACACAATTATTGTACAGTAATTAACTTTAATGAAAAAATTTGCCAGAAAGCACAGAAACAATGCAACGGTTTCTGATGTTTTTGAATTAATGTAAACGGGAAATAAAACTATTGAATTGGAAAAACGACAAGCTGAATATTAACAAAATATTCAGTTAAAATTCAAAACAAAAAAAATAATAAATAAATTTTCCTTAAACTACATGTCGTTGTAGACATTTTAAAAAAATGACAACGAAAACAGATGAGTGTTCTGCAAGTGGAACCTCATTTTTTTCATTCATTCATTCATTCATTATCTCCCGCTTTATCCTCTATTAGGGTCGCGGTGGGGTTCCCCATGTCCATCCAGGGGAGAACGTCTCGGGCGCTGGGCAGATAGACCCAGGACAGGGCGCCAATCCATCGCTGGGCACACACTCACACACACAGACACACTCTATATGGGGCAATTTTGAGAATTCAATTGACTTGATCCATCTTTTTGGACTGTGGGCGGAAACCGGAGAACCCGGAGGATACCCACACGGACACGGGGAGAACATGGAAACTCCACCCAGATGGGGATTCGAACCGGGAATCCCTAGCGCTGAGAGACGAACGTGCTAAACCACTAAGCCCCCGTGCCGCCAACCTCATTTTTAACTTCTGAAATAATACACATTTTTCTTATAAATGTCGTCATGATGTTACGGGGCTCTTACAATGAATTAATTGTAACATTTTTAATTATGATTAATTGCAAAATTAATTAATTGTCTCGTTCCATCTGTTACACGCGAGCCGAGGTCGTCCACACTGTGGAACCTTCTGGAACCTTGTAGTCGGTTCCCCTGCTGTAAGTCAGAATTGCAGCAGTGATGCATTAATGGCTGAAATTTACATTTAAATTAAAAATCTCCTCCCTCTTTATAATAATGTGCTCTAATCCACCTTGAACTAACATCCGAGGAGGTCGAATTATGGAACTGTACGCGCCGCGTCAGCCGGACCTTCACTCAGAACCCTGAGGATGTTGAGCAGTGATCCTAGATTGAGGAACCTGAGGTGTGAGGAACCTGAGGTGAGCGAGCCAGCGAGCGAGCTTAAGCCTGATGGAGGATTCGCTGGTTATACATGAACACCCCGGATATTTAAGCAGACTCATGCGCACATCTCCAGCCCTGAGCGGCTTAGGATGGAAGCTTAAGACTTTAACAAATGAGCCTTGTGGAAAATAAAGCCTTAAAGCTTCTCCATGAAAAAAAAAAAGTGTAGTGAATTACACCATGCGCTGATTTTCTCTCACCTGAAAAAAAAAAGGCAATTTATTTCTATCTATTTGCTGCGATGCTTTTCTTAAACATGAAACAGGAGTGAATTTGCAGAAGGAACGTTTAAAACAGAACACAGTGCGCGAGAAACGCCGGACGCCGGGCTACTGGAAGCCTGATGTGAGACCTTTTCTCTTTTTTTTTATCTTACTTTATTAAATTAGTGTAGCATAAGCTTTTTTTTTGACTTTCAAGCTGCTCCACTTTCCAAGGTAAATGCAATTTTCAGGGTATTAGGAATAAGTGATGAGGAAGAATCCTTTTAAAAAACAGACATCTATCTGGTTTATTTAAAAAAGCTCTCAGCAAGACTTTTCCAGCCGCCATCGATGACATGAGGCTGGCAGCGCTCTATAGAAGGCCATATGGATGTGGGCGTCGACGTTCGGGCGCTATATACTATTTTTTGAAGCGAAAGTGGACAGTATAATCAGAAATACTCAGTTTCACTCGTCATCATCTACAGGAACTGGAGAGAAACATCTGTTAAGTGTTTTGAGGAACCTCTGGAACCTCTTTGAGTTACCTATGGAACCTCTATAAGTGTTCTGAGCAACGTTTAGAACCTATTCACAGCACTTAAAGCATCTCCTTGTGCCTTAAACAACCTCTGAAACCCTGTAAAGAGCTTTGAAGATCCAGCAGAACCTCTTTCAGTACTTTTAACACTGGTTTGAACCTTTTTAGGTGGAACTGGTTCCTGAGCATTCTTCAGAAAGGGCCTTAAAGAACATTTATTCTAAGTTTCTACAACTTGAACTCACCCCATCCAACACATTTGGGAGAACGTTGAGACTTGGAGCAGAACGTCTTGTTACACTTTAGTGTCTGATCTGATCTGATCTTCTGGGTGAATTCTCAGATCTTCTCAGAGGAGTGAAAACATTTTAAAAAATGCGGCCAACCAACCAAAAATGGGTTTTCTAAAAGCTCCTGCAGGTTCTAAGGGGGCGGTGTCCCAATACTTTTGACCCTGTAGCGTATAAACTCTTCGATCCCCGTCTTTGTGTTCGGTCGTTATGTACCTCCACCCTCACGTGTCAGAACCTGCACATTAAGCCTCTTTACGTGCTTTATGTTGTGCTTAGGAAGCAAAAATAAGAGGAATGGCTCCCACAACGTTAAAGTAATCCAGGTTTTAGGAACCGTGGCAGACGGGATAATAAGTCCTGATGTCAGGTGAGAAAAAAAAGACATTTAATAGGAGCTGGATCTACTTTATGCTCTTTATGGTGAATGAACAGGAAGAGGAAAAAAAAAGCCCTCAAATCACGTTCCCCTCACAGCTCGGTCTCGGTCCAGAGTGTGCAGCTGGCATCACTATTGACCCGGGGAATATTTTGACGTCGATCAATAGATTCCTACAAGCGTGGAACGCAAGCGTTTCGATTCAAATGTCTAAATATGTTTCCCTTGTGCTTCGGTCTTCAAAAGCTTGTGCAAAAAAAAAAAAAGAAAAAACAAAATCAATTTCGGCAAGATTATGAATAGTCAAGGCCTCCGCACTAATTGGGCTTTGCTTAGCCAATGACGGCGGGACACCGAACGACGTGTGATTTTATCTGATTTCCAATACCCACTGACACTGAGAGTAGCCTTAAAAAAATATAATCAATCGCATCATTACTGGTGCCATCAGCCCTGCTACCAACATTCAGCCGCACGTCTTGCTGCCTCTGCCTTTAATCACATTCATATAGTCAAGTAAGTAGACCTTTAAGGGATGATCGCTGCCAGCGTGCATCTAATACGGCTTATTTTCAACTGCAGACATCTCGGGTCTGCCTCGGGGTTCTAAGAATAAACATGACTGATACTGCAAACGAAGGACTAAATTAATACAGAAGGAGTAAATCTGCATTCCAACGAGTGGAAACGTATGTTTTGTTGTTTTCAGATCGGTATACAGACTGATATCAGCTGTGAAGGTGCTTTCTGATTGGTCCGATTGGGTGTTTAGTTACGCTGCTGCACAATAAGGGGCGTGGCCATTACATGATTTTAATATCCCCCTGTCAAAGGTGCTGCCAAAGGTGCATTACCAGTGGGGATTCCCCAGTCAGGCCTCCCAACCATCAGACACGACCGATTGTTAAGTTACAGGCAGTTACATCACTCTGGACCACTCACACATGGGGAGAACCTGCCAATTTTACTGTGCTGTATTGCTATCTCTTGATGCATCTTGATTGGTCAACTTGACGAAAATGATGTCATGCATGCTGTTCGTTAAAAATATGTTAATATATATTGAGTGGCATATTAATGGTCACCCAGTGGGTCGTGTTTTCACCTCCACAGAACTGAGTTTGATTCCAAGATAGTCATTCGTATAGAGTTGGTATGTTCTCCTTAGATAACAATAGCAAGATAGGACAGACAAGGTATATCTGTGCTGAGAGTTGGTATGTTCTCCTTACCCAACAGTCAAGCAATGAACATAGGATACTAAATTGTCTTTAGTTGTTAAGGTGTCTGCCCGAAATTCAACTGACGACCTGTCGACCTGTCCATGGTGTTTCTTTGAGGGGTAAAGTGCAGGGATAGACCATAATCCCCCCCCCCTCTTTATTAACAAAAGAGAAGTATGCTAGTAATTAAATTGTTGTAGTCAAGATCAAAGTTAGATGATTTCATTAACATCAGCAACCAAAAATCCAAAAATCCAAAATGAAACGGGTGTTGGCGTCGTACAGATGTGCGGCAGCTGTCAGTATAAACAGCGAGCGGCCGGCGCGTGAGAGGTGTTCATGTAAACATCGCACTAATGTTGTAAATTAGACTTCACTCCGCTCGCCTTGAACTCCGGCTCAGAGTGAGAGTCGCGCTGGGAACGGATACTGAGAGCTTGTAAAATACGTCCACTTCACGCCGCCCTCATCCCAATCCCCATTCGTCTCTTTTTCTCCGGCTCTGTAATAAATACCGGGAAGGAACGAGTTCCGCTCGTGTTCTTGTAGGAGTTCTTGATGGGCTTTAATATGCGGGACCTCGGGGGCACGGATCACACATACGGAGGAGAGGAACCGCCCACATCCTCGAGTTAGACATGCGATAGAAAGCATCGTTATGAGATTACTGTGCATCTCGGGTAAGTGGAGATGATGGAGAAGCACCATCATCACCACCACCCACCCCCCCCTCCAACCCACCCCCCCCTCCAAATACTTTGCAGGAGATTAAAGAGGATCGTGATGGTGATGAAGACGGGAGCGTCCTCGGCTGGAACTGCAATGAGGACTGGAGGAACCGAGGAGGTTCTAGTTGAAGGTAGATACGCAGTTCAGGCGTCTTTATGCGGCGTTATTTCATATCTGACAGAGCTGATTCCACAGGCTCTGTATGTCCTCGGATCGCCGGTCCGTAGCCGAACTACACTACAGTCTCAGTCGCTACTTCACGGAACGCAGAACCTCACCACGGATTCATAAAACCTGCCATAATATTTGATCAAAAGCAGATTCTGCAGGCGATGATAATGCTGTCATTCATCAAAGTGACACGGAGCCACGAGCTACGTCTCCATGAAGCTCCATGCACGAAGCCTGACGCAAG
>JAFMOC010000019.1:3682500-3912500 GCA_019802505.1 Corydoras sp. C115 | reverse complement strand
ATATATATATATATATATAAAACAGACAACAGTCTCTCTCTCTGTCTCTCTCTCTCTCGCTCTCTGTTTTTAAAAGTCCCTGCGTATACAGAATCAAAGGACCGACACATCAATACCCATAAGGACGTAACATCTAAAGAGAGGAAGCCTGAGACTTGGACTTGTTACTATTAATACTCAGTATGTAAATGAGAACCTGAGCAGGTGGAGCTGGCGGTAAGTAAAACCTGGTCAGGAACAGGATGAGACCCGGGTGGATGTGGTTGTATACTTTATGACCGTGGCATTTGAATAAAAGAAGACCTCGCTCATTTATTTTGTAATGTAATCATCACATCAGAAGGGCTGAAGTAATCTGAGATCACACGGCTGTATTATTTAATCTAATCCAGTCCACTGTGGATCTCAATCAACACTGACATCATCAGACTCAAGGTGATTCAAGCAAAAGACTTTGAGCAAAGACTACAAATCCAGACTTGTATAAGCGTGAGGTAACTCCGTGCTACTCATGTAGCATTTAACTGACTAAACCACAACAAGCTTTACAATCGAAAGAGGCTGCAGGCACTTCACTCTGCATTTGACTTACAAAGTGCGTGCTATTACAGCGGCGACATGGACTAATGACAATAAACAAAATGAGCTCACTGAACCGACCAAATAGGTTCAGCAGACTCAGCCATGCAAGTGCCATGGAAATGATCACATACTGATGCACCAACTCACCGACTCGGGACGATCACCCACCCGGCCGATGTGCAGATCGGGTTTATTTAAGCGGGATTACGCAGAAGAGTCATTAGGGCTGAATGATAACGACTAAAGAGTCAAATGCAAATGTCTACCATTCAGTCAACTCATACAAATGAGAACTATGGAGAAGCGTGGGGCATGTTTTGAGAATAGCTTTGGATCGGAAGGACCTTTGATCCCTAACATGGTGGTGTTTTATGTGCGAGGTGCCCAGACCTGTTCCCTCAGCGGGGGTGTGGTTCCACATGACAAACCCGTATAAGAGAACTAACCCGATCCAGAACAGCACTGATGCTGATCGCTGGGAAAAGGAACCAATCACGTCAGAGCCTCCTCTTATAAACCAAAAACACAGAGATTCATAAAACACTGCAAATCAAAATAGTACAGACGTCATCTGGACCTCCTGCAGCGAGAAGCAGATGGTCACATTACAAAATGAATTAAAGAGTCACATGACTCATTTTGGCGAGTCTTTTTTTATACAGAAAATGACAGAAGTAGACACAATGTGAGTAACGTGGTCCCATTGTTGAGTCATCTGATTGGACACTATGGACACAGACATGGAGACCTATTCATTAAACTCGGTCCCCACTTTACAGCCATTCATCCAGAGGAGCCTTTGTGAGGTCAGGCACTGATGATGGACACGGGGACCTGAATGGACTCATCCGGTCATGTTTTCATGGACATTGCGTTGTGCACTGGGGTACAGTCATGTAGAAACAATGAAGGGCCTTTCCCAAAATGTTCCAAATGTCCAAATGTTAAAATGTCTGCAATGAATAAAAGGTGTGTCCTAATACTTTTTATCCATATGGGTCAGTCTAGAACTTCCACACCAAGTCCACCCTCATCAAAAACCTTCCTCAAACTGTTCCTCTCCGGTGGGAAACTGTATACAATTATTTATACAGCTGTCTAAAATGCCCGGCATGGTGCGTGATTTTATTATTTTATACCCCTGTGGTAATAAAACCGGATAAAGAGCTGCGTTCCAATCGTTCTGCTCGTGTAACCACTTTGTCCTCACAGACACACAACGCAGTCTGACATTATTAAAATATAAAGCTGATATTGTGTTTAAAATGGTTCCACGAGACGCAAAACGCCTTCGAGAAGCAAACAAACGTCCTTTAAAGGCTTCAGCGCCGATCATGTGACTCCCTTCATACCCACAGTGTATGAATTCTTCATGGGTTCTTTCAGTTCCGTAAACTACATCACGGCGGGTCCCGGTTCACCTCCAAGTGATTTCACGAAAACAACCCAGAGTTGGGTTTATCGGGCCTCCAGCTTCACACCAAACCCGAAAGATAAAGAGGGAGAACCAGAACCACACGCCACGATGGACGGGAGAGTCCTCCTAACCATCATCCAGCCCCTGACACTAACCATCAGCATGGGGGGGAGGGGGGGGTGTCCTAATACCATACAGTGCACATTAAATAATTATAAAATATTACAACATTATAACTACACATGATTAAATTTAGATATTAAGGAAATAAATAATTACATTTCTAATTTAACAGATAAAAATAAAGGAGAAAAGCACAAAAAGTTTCACTGGAACATTTGTTGGCGGTCCATTATCCATCCATTACTGTCCGCCTTTATCCTCTACTAGGGTTGTGAAGGAAGGGAGGGGGGGGGTTCCCCATGCCAGGGCAGGTACACCCAGGACAGTGGGACAATCCATCACTGGACACACACTCACTCACACAGACACACTCTATATGGGGCAATTTGAAGAATTCAATTGACTTGATCCATGTTTTTTGGACTGGAGAAAAAAAAACAGAGAACCCGGAGGAAACCCACGCGGACACCAGGAGAACATGGAAACTCCACTCAGATGGGGATTCAAACCAGGAATCCCTAGCACTGAGAGGAGAACATGCCAAACACTAAGCCACCTCTGTTGCACGCCACCCTTTGTTGGGGGTTTAATAGATTTTCATTCTTAAGTTAACCTAATAAATAAACCGTATTAAACTGAGCAAATATATAAAGTAGAAGCAGCAAACATGGCAACAGGGAGATGATTCTCTACTGTCTTTTGTAAAACTGTATTTTTATCAAAACAATTGAGATATTTCCTCTTCATGTCGTTCTTATTTGTTCTGGATCAGCGGGACCGTGACCCTCCGAGCTGAGCTGCTCCCTCAGTGAAAGGACTGGACTGGAATTACTCTCCTATTATTAAAATCCCTTTGAGTTTTCGGTTTAAAAATCTGAATCCAGATGGATGCAGAAGCTTCAGCTTGTTTTCTGTGCTCTCGTGTAGCCTCGGTATTTTGGGAACCCTTGCTGCACCGCTTCAGGTTCGGTACTGATTTATTTGGCTGCCATGTTATAATTCATCATGTGACTCATTACAGGAGATGTCAGGGCCCTTTGTCCAACGTCCAACTTTCTAGAAATAAAACCCTCACAGGTCCAGTAAAACCTCCCAAACCCGTGCTGTTCCAAATTACCGAACTGACACTCTGGGCTGAATAACTCTGGCCACCGAGGGGCGTCTTTTCGTTTCCAGAGAAAAGCAATCAATTAATTCCGATCTTTAATATGCGCCGAATCCAACAGAATGAGACCGTACGGATTCTGATGGCAAAATTATTCCGGCCCACGTTTCCCATTTTCATCTGGCCCACTTGCCACGGTGAACACTTGAGTGGATCACGTCTGGTTGCGAGGTGTGGGCCACACACGGCGACATGTTGGTATGATGGATCAGGCCTGGTTTGGAACACGTGGGAACATTTGGAACAAAATCAACCCGTTTCCATAGTAAACCTCCATCGCAGCGTCGCAAATGTGACTTTATATCTAAATAAAACCTTCAGTGATTAAAAAAATGCTTTGTTTTTTATAAGTTGGGTAAAAGGAAATTAAAAGGGGGCGTGGGCACTGCTCTGTTGTCTTTAAAGCAACCCCCCCCCCCCCCCCCCCCATCACCCCAACACCCTCCGGCAGCCCAATGTGTTCAGTCAATAACTTCCTGTCTAATTCCAACCCCGGCCATTAGGCGCTTTTGTTAAGGGACAACATTTAAAGGCCACTTCAGGCGATGCATAATGAGCTCCTGTTCTGATGGTGCATTATCAAGAACCGTTCTCAGGCTCTATAAGTAGAATTTGTCTCCCATTTTTCATAGATAGTAGTTCTGGGCCCTTGGGCCGTCATCTCTCGTGGTGTACGTTGGTGATATGAAGAGCAGAAGGACAATAAATCACAGATTATTACAAATTGCCGGCGAGTTGTTGAGAAAACAGCGTGTGTTTCAGTCTGAGGGTTTATTAATACGGCTGTTCAGCGGAGCTTCTTAAAGTCAGGATCTAGCTTGACGTTCTGGATCATGGATCCTGTTCCTGAGACGATCTGACGTGTGATTCCAGCAGGGTTTTATTTGCTGCTTGTGTTCAATCGTTCACTTATAAACACTGTAACACAATACACCACACAATACCTCAATACAACATGATATACCTCTACTATACCCCACTGTAACAAAATATACCCCACTATAAACCACTATACTCCACTGTAACCCAATACACCCCAACACAAAACATTATACCCCCACTATAATCCAATACACCCCACTATAAACCACTAATACCCCACTATAACCCAATACAACACATAAAACACCCCACTATACTCCAATGCAACACACTATAAACCACTATAACCCCACTATAAATAATACAACCTGTTATAACCCCACTATATCCATATACAACCCATGTACCACAATACGACCCTCTGTAGCCCAATACAAACCCATTGTAACCGAATACAACCCAATTTAACCCTGCTATACCCCAACTATAACCTAATACAACCCACTATAACCTCGCTGTACCCCAATACAACCCACTATTAACCACTATTACCCCACTATAACCCAATACAACACATTAAACACCCCACTATACTCCATTGTAACACAATGCAACACACTATAAACCACTATAACCCCACTATACCCCCACTATATCCATATACAACCCATGTACCACAATAAAACCCTCTCTAGCCCAATACAAACCCATTTTAACTGAAACAACCCACTTTAACCCCTGCTACACCCCAACTATAACCTAATACAACCCACTATAACCTCAATGTACCCCAATACAACCCACTATAAACCACTATAAGCCCACTTGAGTCATGCTGTAGTCCTCGTTACATCTTTATTTAGCACTTAGTCTCTAAATAACTTTTGATATCAGTTTGATTTTCTACGAATCGCCCGGTTCAGGTTTAGAACCCGACGTTTGTCCTGTTCATTCCTGTATCAGAATCTGATGACGCAGTTTAAGAGTTTTTAGACTAATTTAAGTGACTATAAGCTAATGCTACATCCGTTAGACAACAGTGAGATACAGCAAAATGAGGCGTGGCGGTAAAGGCTGCAGACTCGGTGTTGATCTGTTAGGAGATGATTTATTGTGTTCACCACGATGTCATTGTCAGGCAGAACTAATCTGCGGCTCTCGGCATTCTGTCCCGCTCAGCAAAATCTCTGCACACATTCCATTCTTTTTTATTGCAGTATTTCGCGGCAGTCTCTTATCTGCTCGTTCGTTGTTTCATCTCTATGTGATGCGAGTTGTAAATGTTCAGTGGTGTTCATGTGACAGAGGAGCAGCGAGCCTGCTGAGAAAGATGAGGCGGCTAACGGGAGACAGGCACTTATCTCAGAACCAGACATAGAAATCCAAAAAAAAAAAAAAGTTGCTCTTTTTTTTTGTTTATTCCCTTATTTATTCATTTATTTATTTTTGGGTTGCCAGGTTACACAAATGCACATTTCCACCAACACAGCATTAGGAGTCTGAGACAGGAAATGAGAGAAGCCTCAGAAAAACACATGAAATAACAAATCAGCGAGGTTTTATATGAACCTCGTTTGCAACCTACGATTCTTAGAAGCGGGCGGCACGGCGGCTTAGTAGTTAGCACATCCGCCTCTCAGCGCTGGGGTTCGAATCCCGTTCTGAGAGGAGTTTCCATGTTCTCACTGGGTCCATGTGAGTTTCCTCCGGGTTCTCCGGTTTTCTCTCAAAGTACAAAAGGTCAACTTGCTGGGTGAGATTGGCACCCTGTCCCGGGGGTACCTGCCCAGTGCCTGAACCGTTCTGCCCCGCAACTCTAGTATTAGAGCTTAAATAGTATTAAATGGAAGATAATGGATGGATGGATGGATTCTTGGAATCATATAGAAGAACACATGCTTCACAATTCACCAAAATGAGAACCCTGGTGCGTAATGATGTGACGATTTTTGATGTACCTCATTGTCCAATCTATGACCGATGAGTTTGGTCCACATTTTGGCAGGTGTGGACACGTGCAGGACATTAAAAGTTCTAAAAATTGTTCTCTGCAGTTGTGCAGAGCTGCCGGCCGAGTCCTCGTTGCCTTTCAGTCTGACTCTAAGTGCATGTGCCACCTCTTAATGTAAAAATACACTTGATTCAATTACCGACTCAATCGAAATGACCTCGCTTAAAATGTCACATGAATCGGGCAATTACCAGCCATCCGTCGCCGTGGTCACGGAGCGGCAACAAACGCGGTCAGCAAGAATTAAAGGCAAAAAAAAAAAAAAAAAAAAAAAAAAAAAGAGGCGAGAAACGAATGGGCTTTAAAATCTGGCGGTAACAGGATGGGATTTTTTCCGAGCAGAAAAGATTGCTGTTGATGTTATTGAACCGGCCGATGCATTAATGAGCGTCCGGGGGAAAGCCAGGGCCATTGATTTGCCTCGGTTCAGTATTTCATTAGCCAGCTGAGGCTCTCCTTTCATCGACAATGGAGAAAAGCTCGATGAACACAGACTCCCACCGAAACCCGGTGTGGATAAATCAGAAGAAATCATTGCCAGATCGAGAACCGCGCTCTCTGTTGTGCAAATGTAGGCAGACTGTTGAATAACGGTATAAATCTCTGTAACGGTACGTTTCTGCCTCAGAGAAGAGAGAGAGAACCTTTATGAGTTCCACTGATGCAACATAACGGAGTGCATGTTCTAACCCGGGCGGCACGGTGGCTTAGTGGTTGGCATGTTCTCCTCTCAGCTTACAAAAGAAGGTAGAGGATCATCTCTCTGTTGCCATGTTTTCTGCTTCTACTTAATATATTTGGTCATTTTAATAGTTCATTAATTAAATTTATTTGGTTTAAAACAGTCCTGTTATTCATTCATTCATTCATTCATTCATTCATTATCTCCCGCTTTTATCCTCTATCAGGGTCGCGGTGGGGTTCCCCATGCCCATCCAGGGGAGAACGTCTCGGGCGCTGGGCAGATAGACCCAGGACAGGACGCCAATCCATCGCCGGGCACACACTCACTCACACAGACACACTCTATATGGGGCAATTTTTGAGAATTCAATTGACTCGATCCATGTTTTTGGACTGTGGGAGGAAACCGGAGAACCCGGAGGAAACCCACGCAGACACGGGGAGAACATGGAAACTCCACCCAGATGGGGATTCGAACCGGGAATCCCTAGCGCTGAGAGGAGAACGTGCTAAACCACTAAGCCACCGTGCCGCCGAACAGTCCTGTTAGTAAAATAAAAATCTATTAAACCCCCAAAAAAGGGTGGCACGGTGGTTTAGTGGTTGGCATGTTCTCCTCTCAGCGCTGGGGATTCCCGGTTCCAATCCCAATCTAGGTGGAGTTTCCATGTTCTCCATGTGTCCGCGTCCCGCGTCTCCAGGTTCTCCGGTTTCCTCCCACAGTCCAAAAAACATGGATCAAAGTCAATTGAGTTCTCCAAATTGCCCCATATAGAGTGTGTCTGTGTGAGTGAGTGTGTGCCCAGTGATAGATTGCCCCCCTGTCCTGGGTGCATCTGCCCAGCGCCCAAAACGATCTCCCCTGGATGGATATGGGGAACCCCCCATGACCCTAGTAGAGGATAAAGCAGAAGATAATGGATGGATGGATGTTCTAATCCAGAACAGAACCGGCACTTTAAGGCCGATGATCTGGAACGTAATCAACGCACCTGCTCGCCCGGTCCGTCGCAAGGCAGACATGAGCAGCGGATTGATGATCACCTGCTGATTTATTCATTAAAATTCGTCTCCGCTTTACACCTCAGCATTTAATAAACGTTTCCGCTCGGCGCGTCGGTCTGTCAGCTGTGCTCACGCATCTGTTCCGTCTCAGATCGCTGTTCATCACCGTTCCGTTCTAACTACAACGTTCTAATCCTCAGAGGGAATGAGACGTTCTGCAGAAGGTGGATGAAGACTCCATTCATCTCACGCTGATGTTATTCTGCGGACTCGTAACAGAACACGGCTCTTAATGTTTGGAGTCAGGTGCGTGATCCGGGTTCCTCGCCACACGAAGACGAAACCATGGATTCATACGGTTTCTATGGAAACAGTTTGGGAAGGTCGTTTTTATGTTTCAGTATAGGGACGGTTGGACAAATCGTGTTCCGTGAAGGCATGGAGAACCTGACACTGGCCTGCACAGAGCTCTGACCTCAACCCTGGGATGAATTGGGATGGAGAGTTTAAATTCAAATACAATTTAAATGCAAACCATTCAAATGTGCAGCTTTTATTATAGAAGACTATAAATGATTATTAGGGGCGGCACGGTGGCTTAGTGGTTGGCATGTTCTCCTCTCAGCACTGGGCATGCCCGGGTTTGAATCCCAATCTGGGTGGAGTTTCCATGTTCTCCCTGTGTCTGTGTGGGTTTCCTCCAGGTTCTCCAGTTTCCTCCCACAGTCCAAAAACATGGCTCAAGGTCAATTGACTTCTCCAAATTGCCCCATATAGAGTGTGTCTGTGTGAGTGAGTGTGTGCCCAGCGATGGATTGGCGCCCTGTCCTGGGTCTATCTGCCCAGCGCCCGAAACGTTCTCCCCTGGATGGGCATGGGGAACCCCCCCCCCCCCCCCGACCCTAATATACTGTAGGATAAAGTGGAAGATAATGAATGAATGAATAAATAAATAATGAGGCAGCATGATGACTTAGTGGTTGGCATGTTCTCCTCTCAGCTTTTATTATAGAAGACTATAAATGATTATTAGGGGCGGCACGGTAGCTTAGTGTTTGGCATGTTCTCCTCTCAGCACTGGGCATTCCCGGGTTTGAATCCCAACCTGGGTGGAGTTTCCATGTTCTCCCTGTGTCTGCGTGGGTTTCCTCCGGGTTCTCTGGTTTCAAAAACATGGATCAAGGTCAATTGAATTCTCCAAATTGCCCCATATAGAGTGTGTTTGTGTGTCTGTGTTAGTGAGTGTGTGTCCAGTGATAGATTGGCGTCATGTCTTGGGTGTATCTGCCCAGCGCCCGAAATGCTATCCCCTGGATGGGTCCCCCTGACCCTAATAGAGGATGTAATGAAAATTGTGAAGATAATGGATGGATGTATAAATGATTATTAGTTATAAAATGAATATTAATACTGGAACATTTCAGATGTATTTTTTTAACTCAGTCATAGCTGAATGTTTGTCCCTGCATTCTCTGCGCACTCATGAGATTTCTGGGTTCCGGAGTGATGGGGTGATGTGGGCTCCGACCTTTGCCTTTGAAGTTCCACACTAATCCAGGCATGACCAATCTGCTCCAGCCAGACCTGGGTGGCAAACTGGCATCTGGGTTCCGGCGCCGAGTTTGTCGGCGGTAGATATGGGATTGGAGTCTACATGCCATGAGCATGAAGTGACGACGCGGTCAAAATGAGTTTGCCGCTCGCCGGCGGGACTCGTCTTTGTACCCGAGTCTGGAGGGCTGAGGACGAGTGACAGAAAATGAGGGAGATAGTCACGCTTCATGCCAACCTTCCCAATTCCAGTGAGATGCTCCATCAATTCCTCCACCACCAGCTGCAATTAGATGTCTATCTGCCTCCATCTGCTGCGCCTCCCAGCCTCGCGCTGACCTCAAAGACGGGCGCGGCGTCTGCACCCGCAGCCAAAATGAAATCCTTCACATTCAGGATTATTTTACTTTTCATTTTAATTCTTTTTGCAGGCGGCAGGTTGTGGAAATATTGTTTTCCTGATGTGTGAAGAGTAATACAATCTGTGACCACACACACACACACACACACACACACACACACACACACACTGTGGGGTACTGCTGCTGTAACTTGCAACTACTAGGGAAAAAAATATTAAAGGAAAAAAAAAAAAAAAAAAACTATTGGAAACCCATACAGGCCTGGGGAGAACATGCAAACTTCTGGCAGAACCTCGTTCAAATTGCAGGGGAATGGACCTCAGAACCTCGTAGGTGCCTCAGTGTCTTTGTTCAGGTATTCGGCTCGTTTTTGCCGTCTGTAAAAACAGTAATTAAAACGGTGGGTTGGAGCTCCGCACGTTCGTTTGTGTCTCTTTGTTTATAAAATGGAAACCCAGCCGCATTGTTCCATCGTTCCAGCTCCTCCTCCGCCGTCGTCATGGGATCATGGATGTGTTGCTCGTCTGTTGCTCTTCAGTTCTCAGTAGAACGATGACATCTGTTGGTGGAGGAACATGAGGAGCGTGGAGGTGGGTGGTGCAGGAGATGAAGAGCATCAGACTGAGCGATCAGAAGCTCGGCTTCTCCTCAGATTAGAATCCAGAGGTTTGTTCAGACCGGGCGTCATCACCGTCATCACCGTCGTCACCGTCGTCACCGTCGTCACCGTCGTCATCACCATCGTTATCGTCGTGTTCCTGCGGCTCAGACGAGCGGAATGGTTCCACCTCAGTGGATCTGATGATTCAGCTTCACTTCCTCTTATAAAAACATTCATTAAACTCTAATTAACTAAACGACAAGTTAAAACACAACATACTCCACACACTAACAATCCAACCCTCGTTGGTTCCATCCCTGAAGCCGCGTTAGATCTGTCTGCAAGGGTTCTTCCTCTGTGAGTTGAGTTGGCATGTTCTCCCACAGTCCATAAATTTCCTTTAGGTGTAAATGTGAAGGACCTGGTGACCTGGAGAAGTATTTGAGATGTATTTGAGACACTGATGTTGGATCAGAGCATCTGGCTCGTAGTCGGAGTTCTAGTTCATCCCAAACACGTTTGAGGTTGAGGGTCGAGGCCCGGCGCAGGACAGTCAGGTTCTGTTATTGGCCTTCCCCAAAGCTCTCAGAGTGCTGGTGCTGTATGCTGCTGACTTTAACTCCCCTACACTCTAGAACCCGAGAACCGACACAGCACCCCTACAGGAGCTTTAATAACGTCCCATTCCACTCTGACTCATAGTCTGTGTTCCAGTTCATCCCCAGTATGTTTAAATCCCAAACACATTTGAGGTTGAGGGTCGAGGCCCGGCGCAGGACAGACAGGTTCTGTTCTGTTTGGGCCTTCCCCAAAGCTCTCAGAGTGCTGGTGCTGTATGCTGCTCACTTTTTTAACTCCCCTACACTCTAGAACCCGAGAACCGACACAGCACCCCTACAGGAGCTTTAATAACGTCCCATTCCACTCTGACTCATAGTCTGTGTTCCAGTTCATCCCCAGTATGTTTAAATCCCAAACACATTTGAGGTTGAGGGTCGAGGCCCGGCACAGGACAGACAGGTTCTGTTCTGTTTGGGCCTTCCCCAAAGCTCTCAGAGTGCTGGTGCTGTATGCTGCTCACTTTTTTCACTCCCCTACACTCTAGAACCCGAGAACCGACACAGCACCCCTACAGGAGCTTTAATAACGTCCCATTCCACTCTGACTCATAGTCTGTGTTCCAGTTCATCCCCGGTGTGTTTAAAATCGCTGAGGTCAGGGATCTGTGCGGGCCGGACACGGGTTACTAAACAAACAAGAACAAACGAGGGCCTTCCCCAAACGTCTCAACGAGGTCATGTGATCGATCTTATAGATTTAGATCTATTTACGTTTGTGTGCGTAGCGTCAGTGTGACGTATAAAGCACTGTTTATTTAAATGAGTCCACAATAATAAATATTAAAACAAACACTCATTTGAATATTTCGTCTCCGCTCAGGCGTCCCCGTCCATCTCGGGATTTAGCCGCGGATCGGACGCTCCGCGCTGCCCGCTCGCCTCGTTCTGAGGGTTCCAGATAAAACCTGACAGGTCGTCCTGTTCTCCTGCAAAATTCATGAGTGAACTCATCCTGCTGTTTGGGGTGGGGGTGGGGGGGGGGTGGGGGGGGTATTTCATCGACTCGGAACAAACAGACTTTCTTTCTAACAAACAGATGAACGATTTGTCCTGCAGCCGTCGTGAAGCCCGGCGGAATCCGACGCCTTCGTTCCGTTACTAAGCTGCTGATTTGGTTCTGGAGTCGGTTCCGGAGCACGACGGGGAACCGGCGGAGAAAAGCTGAACGGACGGCAGAAGAGTCACGCAGACTGGTGGAGGAGGACATACAGAACGAGGAACCTGGGAACCACGCCCACTGAATGATGTCAACATGGAGGTGTTTACAGGTAAACATGGACGTTGGACTCGTACAGATGAAATCCAAAGATAAGAGTCGCGTCCTGAACGTCCTGTTTATTTTGTATATAATAAGTTAAGGGCGGTGCTGTGGGGGGGGAAGGGGGGGGAGGGGTAGTTCACACATCCACCTCCCAGTGACGGAGATCCAGGTTTGAACAGATATGGACCATGTGACTCATAAAAAACGAATGAATAAAGGAACTGCAGGATGGGATCCGCGGTACGGTGGCTTAGTGGTTAGCACGTTCTCCTCTCAGCGCTAGGGATTCCCGGTTCGAATCCCTATCTGGGTGGAGTTTCCATGTTCTCCTCGTGTCTTCCTCCGGGTTCTCCGGTTTCCTCCCACAGTCCAAAAACATGGATCAAGTCAATTTGAATTCTCAAAATTGCCCCATATAGAGTGTGTCTGTGTGAGTGAGTGTGTGCCCAGTGATGGATTGGCATCCTGTCCTGGGTCTATCTGCCCAGCGCCCGAGACGTTCTCCCCTGGATGGGCATGGGGAACCCCACCGCGACCCTAATAGAGGATAATGCGGGAGACAATGAATGAATGAAAGGATGGGATCCTTAAAGATCCAGAAAGGGGGGGGGGGTCTTCGTGTCTTCTTCTGTACTGTACAGACCTATGAATGACATCACGATATATGATTTTGGAGGATCTGCGTGGAGTTTCCAGGGCGGCACGGTGGCTTGGTGGTTAGCATGTTCTCCTCTAGGGATTCCCGGTTTCCTCCCACAGTCCAAAAACATGGATCAACGTCAAATGAATTCTCCAAATTGCCCCATATAGAGTGTGTCTGTGTGAGCGAGTGTGTGTCCAGTGGCAGATTGGCGTCCTGTCCTGGGTGAATCTGCCCAGCGCCCAAAACCATGGGGAACCCCCCACTTATCCACCGTGCCACCCCTTCGCAACACAAATCAATCCCATAATCCTCCTGTAAAATCCCAAAACCCTGCGCAGGAACCTTTCAATACTGCCGGTTGTTCCGTTTGGCCGTTCCCTTGCCGTCTCCGGCTCGTCAGCGTTCCGGGTCGTTTGCGTCACAGATTTAATGGCACACTCTTTGTCCTTAATAGTGGGACTGATAATGGAGAATAAAAGGCTGTCAGGGTTTGAGTAATGAGGAGTAAACTGGGTTCTGTATATGAGCAGAAATGAAAACGCTCTTCATCTCATCTGAATTTCTCTCCGTCAGCGCCGATCAATACATCACGCTTCTGCAGCGGTGACTCTCATTCCAACACTGAACTCCCTTAAGAAATAGTCGATGGCTCTTATTACCTCATTATACATCACACGACGTCTCTATAGCACAGGAATTAACTTTATCTGGCGTTTCGGGGCAAACAGGGAATTCTGCACCAAGACAATCAGTTCAGTTCTGAACCTTTTGGGAAGCAAACAATCACACTGCTGGGATTAAGAACGCCAACGACGTCCCGCGAGTCAAGCCGGCGACGACCCGGGAAATGATCGGCTTCATGTTTCCGATACATTCCACAATATATACGTGACGGACGTTAATAACCTCCGGGGTCGTGAGGAAAGGGCAGTAAATTGGAAATTAAAAGGTCCGTGTGACGATGGCGCAGAGAGAATAACGGTCTAATTATCCGATCTCACCCCGTATCAGACCCTTAAACACGGAGGTTAAGGATAAATATTTAACTAAGTCACTGAACAGCCTCATGGGTGGTTTCACCCTTAAATATTACCTCAGCTGAGGTTCCCTCAAGGTGAGCGGGTCCACGAGAAGAACCTCCCGCTGTGAACTATTTATTGAGTACCTTAAGGGGAGGGTGCCGTGAACTACAGGGCCACTGGGGGAACCGAAATAGTGAAAGATCTATATTTAATGGATACACACCTGAATTAAATATTAGACTGTCGACAGGAGAGGATTATATGAAGTTAAAAATGGACCTTATGATCAAGAAATCAGAAAACGGCCAAAAATCAACAAATTAACAGAGAAACTGAAGAATGGGAACCTTTCCCATCCTCCAGAAGGTCAGGAGGATGAAGGTCAGACTGCGTAAACGCTGATGAAACAGGGGGCGTCTCACTAAACCTCTGTACTGTTCGGACGACATTATGACATCACTCTTTGATTTTGGAGGCTTCGGAGTCCGTGGAAATGTTTTGCGTATGAATCCCGGAGAACGTTTGTAGATGGGACTCCAAACTCCACCTCAGAATGTGCGCTGAACTCTAATCACGAATCCAGCTCAAGCCAAAGAAGAACATACCAATGTCAACCATGAATTTATACCGTTTGTTGACATTGAGATGGAGAATCCGCTCTGGCGCCTCCTAATGGGAACACTCAATCCTGAATAACATCATCCGTCACCTCAACCACCTGCATGTTCTCCATCACCACACCCGTCCTTCCTCTCCTCCTGTACACGTCCAAACAACCTCACCTCCGTCTCCAGAGCGTCCGGCCCCCCTCCCGTCCCACTGAAGAACCTCGTTCCTAGTCTTTGGGTTCTTGTCTGTTCTCAGTGCAGCTCGTGGACTTTGTCGTTCGTTTCCATCGGCAGGCATTTCATCTGGCACTCACCATTTTTATTTTCTCCTCATTGCCTTATTTATTTGCATAAATAAACGCACACACGCCCATCTCTCATTTTTATGGGGGTCTCGTCACGACAAAGCTCCAAAACAAACACATAAATATTGAAACCAACAAGCGTGCACGCATAAATATGATGTCAGAGCAAAGTCAGACTAATGTGCCTTTCAGGACGCGGGACGTCCATATTAAATGATTCCGCCGGTCTGATTTATTTACATATGGTCCCGTCGTTGCGTCGCACGCAGGGTTGGGCGGCGAGGTTGGGGCGGCGTGCGCGCCATAATTAGCATCACTCTTGGGCGTCGGGGTGACGATGCACATGAGGAATTCGATTTTTAAAGCGGCTGCTGTTATTTGACTAAAGGTTGATGGGTGCGTTCTCCACCCCTGGACCTCTGCAGCACTTCTTAAAAGCATTAATCTTGTTGGGAAAAAATCATCGAAAGGCTCCAGCTCATTCCCTCCTCATTTAAGTGTCACTGCGAGCTCCACATCGTTCTCCTTAAGCAAACGTCTCGTCCAAAGTGCTTTTAAAGAACTCAAGCGCGTGAGCTTCGGTTCTAATGCAAATCTCACATATCCTCTCCGTCCGTTCTGCATATTCCTGAAGGACTTGATTAGCGTAGCCAGACTGGATCTCAAATAAAGTGAATCTGGCACGTTGGCAGATCTCCACAAGCCGGAGCGATTATCCGCGGCTGGAGTCCGGGGCTCGTTGGCATGCCAGACTCTGAGTCTTCACACCCCGAGGTCAAATATCACTCAGACAGGGAGTGGTGGTGTTCTTAACTCAGCCTAATGTGATTCCAAAATAAAAGTCGGCATGCTGAGAGCCTCTTGCTTTTGAAAGATGAGCAACTTCATCCCTACTGCACTTACATCCTAATTTGGGCGCACTCCTGACTGATCTATTAAAAAGGTGCCTCTTCTTAGAGGTAATGCACCGGAGAGGTTATCTAGTGCCGAATATGTGGAGGATGTAACACGATCAGCGAGGACTCTTTGGAAAATGGCTTATAAATCTAAAAACCCCTGATGAAAGAAGATTCTCAGAACTCGCCTCGAACCCGGGAGATGAGTCAGTGCTGCTATCTCCATCTCATACCGTTTACACTTTTATTTTAGATCTCTTGCTTTATAAATATTCATTTCAGGTTTTTTTTTTTTTTTTTTTTTTTACATACTGAACGGTGTCTTTGGATGTTAAGGATATTCCACTACAGGTTCTGCAAGACAACACAAACGATGCACTGTTGTTAAATAGAGAATATGCAGCTATATTACAAGTTTGAAAGGCTGGTTTGGGATATTACGTCAGTATTAATGAGTAAATCAATGTTGTAGAGTTTAGAGAAGGTGGAGCTGAACTTGATGTAGCAGAATTAAATTCGAGGGACGGGATAGGTAGGACGTTTAGGAGACAAAGTTAAGGAGGGAAGCTTTGGGGTGGTTTGTACAGGTAGTGAGGTTAGTTTCGCTCAAAGAACGTTGAGGATGGAACCAACGAGCAGGAGGAGGAGAGGAAGGCCAAAGAGAATGTTTGCAGCTGTTTAAGGGTGACGGAGGCGGGGCTTATGATAAGTGAATGTGTCGCAGTGGCGCCACGCCCAATAGGAACAGCCGAAAGAAGAAGTATTAGTATAAGTTAGTAGGTAGGCATCACTATATAACCCAACACCCAAACCACCGAGCTACAACAACCTCATATACTGCATGTGTATGGGGCGGTAACTTTGGTGTTGGGGTATCAATCTAAAGGGTGTGGGTTCAAATCTCGGGTCTGCTGAAGTTACCAAGTGTGTACTTGAGAAACACCCTTAACCCTTATTATTTTTTAGGGGGGGGGGGGGCATTACGGTGTTCTGACCACAACCATTGGGATACATGCAAGCATCTGTTAAATCCATCTAATATCTTATTCCACTACTTGGGTCACAGGCGGGTTCCCCATGTGCATCCTGGACACCCAGGACAGGATGCCCGTCTATGGCACACACACTCAGACAATGTACGGGCAATTTAGAGCAGCCAAATCACCTTGAATCCAAGTTTTTGGACAGTGTGAGAAATCTGGAGAACCCGGAGGATACGGATTTGCATCTGAATCCCCAGCGCTTTGGAATGTGTCCTAAATGATGAAACAAATGGAATCAGGCTCCATACTGCGGGACACGACGCTTAATAGTGTGCCAGTTTGGGTTTGTTGGTTTGGCCCGTTTACTTTGTTACTGTCCAGAAGTGCACATAAACTGATCTAGATGAACTTAATCTAGAGCGCTGCAGAGTTCTGTCAGAAACCGTGCGGGAACACAAACACAGCCGCAGAGCTGTTCCAGAAATCAGGAAATAAAAGGCGGACGGCGAATCTGAGAAGTGGAGCGCATTAAATTAACATAAGGCATATTGTTGTACGTATCCATTTCCTTCTTCAATTCAAAATCAATAGGATCTGCCGCCGGGGGTCGGGGTTATTAGATTCCGGCCTCATTGATTAAAGCTGCTTTATTGGTTTACGATCATGAACAATGGTTTGTGAATCTTGCTCAGAAGGCATCGAGCTGATCGGAATAAAAAATCATAAACATGTCTCCCTCATGCTCTCCGTCTGCAGAAGCTCAGCCCGGGGCCCGCGCTGACCGCTTACATCAGCTGGAGCAGCTGGGTGAAGGGTTGCCAGGTATCAATATATCCACACGATCAGTTTACCTGAACGCACAGCTCCTAAGACTGAAATCTGCCTTTCAGCCTCTGATTTATTTAAATGTATTAGATTTAACGGCGAAAGTTTGTGCATTTAATAAAAGGTCAGTGGAACCCAGAAGTTTGTTTCGACGTGTATGAATAAATGATCGGATTGTGTGAACCATTACATCACGTTACAAATAAAATCGTTTTTTAAGCAGAGATACAACCCAGAGTGATGAAGTAACTTAAATAACTTTTTTTTTTTCATTAGACATTATTATTTTATTAGATCGCTTGCCAGCACATCGCACTTCATTGACCTAATAACCCAACACCCTGACCACTGACCCCCCCCTCCACCGTGGTGCCCATACTCTTGATCACTGAGAGTCATGATGCTTATTCTGCATCAGTAGCCTTGTTGGTGTACAGTTACATTAATCTTAATACTTTTGTGCTTAAGGAAATATGACGAACTGCAAAGTGATACGACCCACGCGACTCCATGTAGCAATATTCAGCCACAGATCAGGTTCTGAAGGCATGTATTTACAACGGAACTTGATTAAAAACACCATTAATTTATGTCAGAGTGTCAAACATGGACATGGCACGGACGACAGACGGACACATGACCTCAGTCTGCAGAACCTCATCATTAAATCACATGTTTATCAGGTAGTCCATGTTAAAGTGCATGAACCATGATGAGATCCGCAGTATTCGTCCTGTGCAGTGATTATTCTATGTAAATAAATAAAACAGGCGGCAGGGTGGCTTAGTGGTTTAGCACGTTCTCCTCTCAGCGCTAGGGATTCCCGGTTCGAATCCCCATCTGGGTGGAGTTTCCATGTTCTCCCCGTGTCCGCGTGGGTTTCTTCCGGGTTCTCTGGTTTCCTCCCACAGTCCAAAAACATGGATCAATTCAATTGAGTTCTCCAAATTGCCCCATATAGAGTGTGTGCCCAGTGATAGACTGGCGTCCTGTCCTGGGTGTATCTGCCCAGCGCCCGAAACGTTCTCCCCTGGATGGGCATGGAACCCCCCCCCACGACCCTAATATAGGAGAACGCAGGCAACTGACTAGAGTAGAACGCAGGCAACTGACTCATTACAGATCACAGACACAGACAGTAGACTCTTAGTTTGTTACGTCAAGCCAGCGGTCAAAGAAAAATCAAATTCTATCTGATAATCAGAATCCGATTCCGCGTTGCATTCGATTTCCATTATCATTACGTTCGTTCTGTCCATACGTTACGTATCGTGTGGTTTAAAATGCACCCCGCGCACTCCATTAGCGATGGTTCATCAAAGAACCTTTCAAAAACGGCGTCATACATATTTATGGTTTTAAGTCCCTCATCGTTTCAGATGAATAAAACACGAACAAAAAAGGACAATTAAAACAACAACAGCAATATTATTTAGAATCAATTAGAAAAACGTCTTCTCTAAGGTATCGATGGTGCATTCATTAGAAAGCTTCTCTGATCTGAACGATCAGGTCTGCGTTTAAGGCCGAGCGCGTCCCGAACGTGAGCTTCGTGGCCAACGTGATGCGCTGATCTTTATTTGCAATTTTTTCTTTTTTTTTCCCGCTTCAGTTATTTAATGTGTTTGGAAACTGTTTTATTTAAAGTGTGTTTTTTATAGCCGCGCCGCGTCCTGCCAGCTGATCCCCAGCGTGGGCTGCTCACAGTGACAGACACTGATCCCAGAGAATTCAGGAATCCTTAACATTTGAAAACAGTTTATAAGAACAGAACGGCTGTGGACCTTTGGGATGACTTTTAATTTGTCAGGCTTACAAGCGTGGCCTCGAATCCATTGGTGCGTAATTCGGTACGGCGGCAAATTTGTATGTTTTCTACATGAATGCATTTGCAAGTAGCTCCTATTAATTATAATATTCTCTTTTTTTTTTTTTTTCAGAGGCTGCTTACGATGATAAACAAGTTTTCTACTTTCTTTAAATATGCAGATGAGGCTGTGTGTACCTTAATGAATATGCAGATGGGAGTGTAGAACTGCATGACTATGATGTTTGGGGTGCACGCACTTTAATAAAGGTGCATTATGTACCTTTATAAGTGAGGAGTGTGCGGATCAATCAATAGAACGCCCTTAGAAACGTGTCATTTCTTTATGAAAATACAGAAACGCGATCGATGCCAAATGATTCATTGATGACACCGAGTGATCGATCCAACATCGTTTAGTGCTCACTGCACGCCGAAAACAACTGAAGGGCACGAGAGCCAAAGTGCAATTAACCCAATAAAGGACATTATTATTATATTTCAAGCAGATTTTTTGATTATTGCATCATTACATTCTATTCATATGAATATCTTGAGAATAATATCATTTTAATCTACAGGAACCCTAAAGGAAAAGAACCAAAATGGGAGAATGGTACATCCTCATTCATTCATTCATTATCTTCCGCTTTCATCCACTATTAGGGTCGTGGTGGGGTTCCCCATGCCCATCCAGGGGAGAACGTTCCGGGCGCTGGGCAGATACACCCAGGACAGGACGCCAATCTATCACTGGGCACACACTCACTCACACAGACATACACACTCTATATGGGGCAATTTGGAGAACTCAATTGTCTTGATCCATGTTTTTGGACTGTGGGAGGAAACCAGAGAACCCGGAGGAAACCCACGCGGACACGGGGAGAACATGGAAACTCCACCTAGATGGGGATTCGAACTGGGAATCCCTAGTGCTGAGAGGAGAACATGCCAACCACTAAGCCACAGTGCTGCCATTGAAAATGGTACATCTTGCTTCAATATGTGGAAATACGTATTGGGACACCTTCACTTTAGATCCATTAGAGTCGGAATGACATCAAAGTTCAACCACCTCTTTTGCAGCTTTAACAGGAAATATAAAACTCCTTCTACATGATCGTCAGGTCAACACTGCACACAGACAAACACAATCTCAGTTCTAGTTCATCTCAAATGTTACATGTGGGACCAATGCCCTCAGTTTGCTTTGTCTTTTGTATTCAGTCATGCAGGAAGTGATAAAGGACCTTCCCCATACTGTTCCCACAACATTTTTTGACGTTAAAAGCTTTTATTTAACCTAATTTAATTGCTACTTGATAATTTTCAGATCATCCACCGGATTTAAAAGCAAAGAAGCAACAAAAGCCACTTCAGTTGGGTGACATTTGCATGCTCACTTGTGCAAAAGCCCTTATTTAATTATCCACATCACGCTGCTAATGAGCCGCATGATGTAGTCCATGGCTGGTACCACGGAAACGGGTTTGTTTGCCTCTTTCTAAAGCTGCTTTGTATTTCATCTGAAAAATGTAAAGCAGAAGCGGAAGTCATGCTGTTGTTGGGTTTTCAGTCTGAGAGATGGGAGTTCAAAAACCCCCAAGTGCACCAAACACTTGGCGTGGGACCTTGAGCAAGACCCCTTAACCCTCACCGCTCCCCGTTACGGGGATGCTGAAGAAATCACAATCTAAAATTCAAACCTAAAGTCCACCAGAGATGCAAATGTGGGTCAGGCTATTAGCAGAACCTCCATCAGCTGCCTCACTCACCTTCCTCACGCACTACCGCTGCCACTTTGGGCCCCTGAGCAAGGCCCTCGGCCCTCATTTCTCCAGGGGGTTCGGATCATTATTACCCCAGCACTCTGACTCTGTTGTTGGGATACTTGGGAAGTGTGATGGAGAACATCTTTACAGAATAATGTAATGTCTACTTCAAGGGCGTAGAAGGGCGGCACGGTGGCTTAGTGGTTAGCAATGGAATACCCCTTTCGAATCCCAATCTGGGTGGAGTTTCCATGTTCTCCTCATGTCCACATGGGTTTCTAGGGTCTCCCAGTCGAAAAACATGGATCAAGGTCAATTGAATTCTCCAAATTGCCCCATATACTGTAGAGTGTGTGTGTGTGTGAGTGAGTTTGTGCCCAATGATAGATTGGTGTCCTGTCCTGGGTGTACTGTATCTGCCCAGCACCTGAAATGTCCTCCTCTGGTTGGGCATGGGGAACCCCTCCCAAGACCCTAGTAGAGGAAAAAGTGGATGATAATGGAGGTTGAAATTTGCAGTAGTTGTACCTCCATCATCCTCACATCCTCTTTTTCCTCAGTCAAAAAAAGAGGAGTGAGGAGAACCTCTGGTATTTAGGATTTGGGATCTCCTGATTTCAACACTCAGTTCAGACATGTTCTCACTGCCCTTTTTGTCAGCTCTGTTTTTTTTTCCCGTATTCATCTCGAGAAGTGCAATTTCTGCTTCCACTTGACTTCCTCTGCACTTTCTTTTCTGTCAAGCCGGTTCCGTCAGGCTGTTGGGGTGATCGCAGGCAGTGGACTGCGAGGGTGTGTGCATGTGCATGTGCGTATGGAGCCTTGTTTCGCTTGTTTTCTTTGTTTGAATCGGCGCTGTGGAGCATTTCAAACAGCATCAGGCAGATGTCTCAAGGTGAGTAGAACAGCCTCTGAGCAGCCATTCCTCCCACCACTGTCCCGAGGCTGCACCATACACACAGCGGCACTAACAGGCCTGCGTGCAGATGCTGGATGAGCTGTTGACCTGTCGGAGGCTTGTTTTTTTTGGGGAATGAAGGGAGATTTCTGCAGAAGCTGATGTTAACAATATTATATAAGCTACAGGTTTTATATATATATATATATATATATATATAGTCATATACTACAGTACGGAATTGTACACATACTGCTCACTTTATTAGGATGAGGTCACTCAGCTTCACTTTGTGGTTCAGACTCTAGTCCATCTCTCACATACTCTCTTAGTCACATGATCGGGACCCCAAATAGACCACGTAATGACTGATGCTCTGTACTACAGTGAGGTTGATGTGGTGATGGCATGTTGGTGTGTTGTGGATCACAAACGTTTGGATGACCACTGTGTGCACTCCATTACACAACATAAAGTAAAGTGTGATAAAGTGATCCATTTGTCCTCCACATTGAACCTATCCCTGCAGTAAGACACACACGTGTACTAGTGAAGTGAGCACACATGACCAAAGCAGTTGGCAGCCCTGTATATGGCGCCCAAGGAGCCATTGGAATTAGGACACTGCAGCCGTAGTACGCGGTGGGACCGGGAATCAAACCGGGGACCTTCAGGTTGCAAAGCTGGTTCCTTAAACAGAAGCCTGCGATATATTTAAGACACTCACAACACTGTAGAAGTATAACATACATCTGTATGGTACATGCATCTGGTAAACAAGAAGCTGTAAATACTAAAACAACATAAACACACACACACACACACCATTGTGTTAAATATACAGTTAATGGTTTTAGAACGATTCTTTAAAGGACAGTAATGAAGTTTGGAGATCCTCTGATGAAGAATGAAGGCTGTCTTAGTAATATTTTTAATGGGGAAATAAAATGACCAAGAGGTCTGAAGTGACACGGAGATTGCGAACCTCCGCTGAAGAGGACGTAATAAACGTCAGCCGCGATCAGTGTGAGATGTCGGATTTCCTTTAGGGTCGCTGGAATGGCAATTACTACGGTCTGAAATCCATCATCTCTCAGCTTTCTTCATCCATCTCAGTCTGGAATTCGGACAGCATCACTGCGGGGAGCCGTCAGTCCACATGTGGGCTCTGGGTTCTGCAGGTATCTGCCTGTAATAATAATGACGTTGTGGACGTTTGCTGGATAGGCTTGAGGAACGTGGACTTTGAACATGGATGGCAGCTCAGACGTTCGATCTGAGAGGATGATCATGTCCAGGGTTCTCACTGTGGTCAGGATCATGGTTTTATACATGCGAGGGATCACGTCTCAATGGCACGGTACTTGTTTGCTGTTTTCCCATTGACTGCATCATGAGTTCATCTACAGCACAAAGCTGATTAAAGGGTGGGGTTGATTGGGACCGCGTTCTGAAGGTTGGGGGTTCAAATTCCAATTTAACCAAAGCTGTCAATGTGGGCCCACTCGATGCTGGCTGTAAGGCTGGATAAATAGTGCGACGACCCCCAATGGAAGCATCCATAAGAAGACGGTAACAGACTAATACACAAAAGAAAGCAGGACTCTGTATGCAGTGGCCTTAACTTAAAGTACAGAGTCCATCATCGTGGAACCGTAGTATTTAAGCCTGAAGGGCCTCCAGGTCTGTGTTTCACTGCCTTACCATTTAAACCTCCGTCTCCTCTTCTATACAATTTTAAATGATGAGCCATGAATTCTTATATAATCACTTCATATATCCTGAACATAACAGCGCTGCCATTCTCCATCAGCTCGTCATGCTTAATTTTATCTTCAGGGACATTACATTTACATCCAGCCCATAATATAATGTACAATAGTGAGTCCAGTCTACATTATAAAACTATTATAATTCAGAGCTGAGTGTGTATGATGATATAGTTTTATTCCTCCTTCCAGCGTCTTCCTAAAAGACTTTCAGAGAAGGAACTTGTTACGCAGCGTCAGTGTGAGTTGGTTGACCTCTTCCTGAGGTCACTGATGGCTGAATTATCCCAGTGGAACGAGGTCCGCCCGTGGCCGCATAATTAACCAAGTCTATCAGACCACAGAGGCTCATTAGCAAAGAGCCGGATCCCTGAGGGGCATCCTAATCCAATCACTGACCACTGCACTTGTGTACAGGATGTGGTGATTTCAGACGGGAGAGGAGACCGCACTTCGACTCGACGTGTCAATCCGCATCGATCACGTCGTCCTTGAGACCGCGGAACACGAGGAGTCATAAATTATTGACTGGTTATTATTTGGAATTTTTTAAATCATGGAAATGAAACTTTGAGAACGTCAATCAAGCGGCTGCTCTCCGTCTTCACGCCGTCGAAGACGCAGAACGTCTCTAGTTTGAGAGTTTAACACAGACGACCAGTTTCCCATCAGGATCAGTTGAAAATCATCATTTAACAAAGTGATTGAGAAGGTTCTTAAGTATCAGAGCATGGGGTCGGTCATCATACAGCATCACAGAGCAATGAGGGTCTAGAGCTTCATGGTCCACCAAAGGACCACAACAACCCCCACACTCTGACCACTTCACTACCAAACCCTTAGAAACTTATTCCTAAAAAAGAAAGCTTGGGCGAGCTGAGTGAGTCAGCTGAACTCTGTTAAAGGCGTCAGGGGAATAATACAGTTTTATTTGTACTGTGGCTTCTCCACCTTATCACCTTATTATTACAGAATTTTTGCTTTGCATTGTTAATGCAGGACTGAACATGTTCCATATTAAATATTTTTTAAAATATGGAACCTGTGGGATGAACACACACACACACACACACACACACACAGACGGATGGACTGAGTAATGCAATAGCAACATCAGAAGTCGAATCATTTTCTCGCGTCATTAAAGACATTAATCTGATGAATCTTTATAAAAACCTGTAAACTGTGAGACGATATTAAAATGAATCTGTGAGGAGCAGTTGGCAGCACATGGCCGGCGATACTGACATTTTGATTAGTGGATGACTCAGGACTCAATAAACGAGCCGTCCATCTTTAACATTAAGTGAAATACAGAATTAGTCCTGCTGCCGTGAGACTCAGAGTTAGTTCACTTCTTTGATGTTTTAAGAAAATTGAAATGCCGGGATGAGATGAAACCTTTGTCAGCTGGTTATTATTTTTAATATTTAATCGAATATATACTGTACCAGTCAAAAGTCTGCACACGCCTCCCTTCTTTTCTTGTCTTCAGTGGTCCATGTCCTCCACTTACCATATAGATGGACTTTGTAGTTTTACTATTACAGACTGTAGTCCATCGGTATTCTTTGTTTTTGTTGGTTCTCTGTTCTCTATTGGTCAGGACCACCACAGAACAGGTCTCATTTGGGTGGTGGATTGTCAGTTCTGCAGTGACACTGATGCGATGAGGGGGTTTTCATTTAAAAACCTTAGCAACACTGCTGGGATAGGAATAATGCACCCACCAAATAATCCATGCTCTGTAGTGGTACTATTGGGGAGAACAGAGTACATAGTATGTGCTGTAGAACAAACAGGACTACAGTTGAGAATTGTAGAACTATAAAATCCACCTTCATAGCAACAATATATATATAATATATATTATATATAAATTCTTTATATTTACAAAACACCACTTGTACCCCCCTCCTTTCAGCAGACACCGTACCCAACCCAGACAGCCACAGACTGGAACCCGCATACATAAACCCTGGCATGTATCTATAAAATGGTCCTATCCCACGCTGCCACGCTGTGCTCTGCATGGCACCAGGAACCTGTGTGCACTTGTTCTCGGTGCCTTCATCAGCCAACTGTCTCACAGCGTCTTAATTAGACTCCGATCCCATTCATGCATATTGTTTACGTGCACAATCGGACCTCTGCGCTGCCAGTCCATTGGGCTCGGGTCACTCATTTGGACAATTGGAGTAACTGAAGCTGCGGGGATGTGGATGGATGAGAACTTTTTACCCCCCACTGCCTCAGACGTGAGAATCAGTCGCTGCCGCTGAATGACAACAAGCTCGGGGTTTTGGGCAGACACAATGGCAGCATTGTACTGCACTGAGAGCCCAGTCCATGACACTGAGGGAGCTGCCAATTAGGTCAACACAGTGAGTGAGACGCTGCAGCGCAGCCATTAGGAAGCCGGAGTGGTTGGACTGAAGGAGAGAACGTGGTGGGAGAGGCAGAGTGGGAGGAACACACATCCATATGGTTCTAATTAGAGGCTCTGTAAATTATTTAAACACTGATGTTCGGTGCACTGGGTAATGAAAAGGGCTGAAAGGAATCAAGCCGACCCTTAACATTTATTTCTTTTATTTATATTTGCTCCCCTGTGGTGATTTTTATGGGGTTTAGATCACAGCTCAGTCCTTACAGGACATCATTTTGCAGATAAAGGTTAAGAACCGAGCTCAAGGGTCCACATGGATTAGTTCAACCCCCCAACCTTCAGACTGCCAGCCCACTGCTTTAACCACAGAGCCACCACACACGTTCAAATCAACGTCTTATTCAATTAGGACTAATTAATCATGTTTAATGTCATAAGAATTATGCTTCATATTTAAATTAGACAAACGTTCCGCTTCCTTTATCTCCGGACTCATCACCTGTCACTGTGCTCGCCCCTCGGCGCAAACAATCGGAACCCCGAACGATACGGAAGGAGCCGAAAATCAAAGGCGTGTGCGGCACAAAGCCGACTTTAATGTGCTGACCTGAATTATTAACTGCAGATCTTTAAATGCCCTGTTTTTGTTCCCGTCTTCTGGTTTAATTAATCACAGCCCAGAGAAGATTCCGAAATCAGGGCTTAAATAACCGGCAGCTGCTTGAAAAGAAAATGAGATTAATTTTCTGCTGAGAGCAATCAGGATGATTAGAACTGATTACTTCTTGAGAACGGTTTTGAGGAAGCCCTTCGTTCATGGCGAGGGTTTTAATTGGTGGTATGTAATGTGTTTTGTCACTATTTATGTCTGAAAGTCTGCTTTTCCCGTCACTTACCGTTGTTTTCATTCTTTCTGAAGTTTCCTCCTCCAGCCGTCAGCAGACGGACTGATGCCGAAGTTAATCAGGATTCCTTTCGTTTACGTCTTTTAATAGGTGTTTAATTTAATTTGATTTGAGGGAAACGTTTCCGCGGTGTGTTTACACACGCCTCCTCTTCTGTGACTCACGTTAAACCCGAGGCCACTTTGATTTTTGTGGAAACGGTGTACATTACAGTGTGTAATTAGTCGACGGAGGAATTTGCTGAAAGTAAAGAGGATTAATTGTCGAGGTGTCGTTAAGGTGCAAAAAAAAAATAAATAAATAAATCCTCCCCATCGATTCATCTGTGAGGGAAATAAAAACAAGTGATTGGTTCGTTTGTTAGAGATTTTGATGGGTCCTTTGGTATATGGGGGGAGGGGGGGGGGGGGGATATTCAGGTTGGATCCATGTGGATGCCCTCCATCACTGCCGACAGCTTCACCAGCTCCGGTCCTGAAGATCCACGTTTACTTCCGAGCAGCACTTCTTCAGAACTTCTTAATCATGCCTGTGTTCCCTACTGCTCATGTCAACCCCAACCCCCCCACCCCCACCCCATGTCTACCAGCAACGCTTCTGATTCGCCAATTAGTGACTTTTAAAGTCGTTAATTATCCGATGCAGGGCGGCTGATTGAGGCCGGAGCTGGACTCAGCAGGATCATCAGCCGCCGGGACGAGGACGGTGACCACCGCTTTAAAGACAGACGTGCAGAGAGAAGGAGCTGCGCCTCATCAGCTCTGCATAATGAAGGCATTGTTGGAAGAAAAGAGTTGTGATCATTAGGTTTCATATTTGATGATGTCCGACCTGCCGAGGGCCGGGAGCCGGAGCTACTCAGCCGCATGGAGGAATGCATTTCAGCTTTCAACTAATCAATAATTAGCCGGGGAGATATATTTCTTATTGCATGAGATAAAGCATGAGATTGCTTTGATCCTCTGTGTATCCTGCAATTTATCTTGCTATGAAATGGAGCTTCTTCAGCCTAAAAAAAAAAAAAAGAAAGAAAAAAAAAAAAAGGCAGAGCTACGCCGGCGGAGCGTACCGTCTAATGGTGCTGCTGCCGCAGTCACAGCTGCATGTTTAATTACATAAATGCAATTAAGGTATCTAATGAATTTGTGCTAAATTGCTTATTTAAAAACGCAAGCGGTTCCGAAGATGAGCGCAAGGAAACGGTTTAATATGTAGACGTGCGGCCGGAACGCGGCTCACTCCATTTGTTGCCAGCAGGTGGTCTGCTTTCATTTAAAGCGAGCGGGGGAGTTCAGGAATGGATGCTTTCTCGTCCTCTTCAGGTTGCTATGGCCATAACGGCTTTCCTCAGAGCGGCGGTAAAAGTTGCAAAGCTGGATGTGTTCATTTTGAACAGATTAATGGCAACAATAACCAACCAGAGGGATTAATATGGGCTTTTTACAAGACATCAGGAAATCCACATCATCGGGTGTTATTGTCTAGGAGACGCGAACATCGCTTTCATATCATCTCATTATTATGGGGTCATGATTTGCTTTTTGCTCGGTGGAAAAGCCACAGAAGGCTCCAGCACACCCCTCGCCGAGCCAGCGCCCCTGATCATGAGAAGCAGATATGAAGATAAATAAACGAATGAATGAAAATCCACCAAAACCGCGATGCAAATCATGACAAATCTGTAAAACGGACAAATCCGGAGGCGAGTACTGAGTAAGAGTGACTTATGGCGGTTCCTTTGTTGCCCCACCGGCCATAAAAAAATAAGATATCGACACACGGCCACAGCGCCTTGTGTGCAGCCCTGAATCAAAGGGCTCCAATGGCCATGGAGGGGAGATTTGTACTCGTGTACTCGGCCGCATTGATTTTGCTAATACTAAAGCTGGATATTGATATTCCCGAAGAGAGGCAGATAGGACAACCTGGATTGAGGAAAATTAAAGCTGCACAGTGAGAGCAGAAACTCCGAGGCCTCTCATATCGAGCCACGGTCCCCGCGGACCAGCAGAACGATACCTGCAACAATGAATTAAAGCCGACGCGTCGGAGCCGCTAATATAGTGACCTGGAGGACTGAAAGCCTAATAGCACATGTTTATACACAAATGTTCTATTTCTGTAGGTTTTACTGCTTCGTAGGCCAATGAGAAGAATGAAAGCATCCACGCCGAACCCGTCCTGCGAAACTCCAGCAATAAATAGAAGCTGGAAGGTGTCAGCCGAGAATTATTTGCTTTACCTCGTTTCAGGGAAAACAAAGGCGCCAGGATGCAGCGAGTGAACTGCGCCTCTCGCGCTTTCATTTCCCCCGTTGACATCCGACCATTTTACTAGGGTTTGTAACAGAACCCGCCGACGGAACCTGCGCAGCTTGCTGAAGGATGCTAGACGGATTTTCTGGAAAGCATCATCTCGCGATACGGATCAATCGATAAGAGTTTCATCTGCGGGATGAAGACCTCCCTGGCATCGGATTATGCGTGTGGGTGTAGATTTCAGCATTCACATGCCAACGTGCTTTCGTTTCCCTGCGTGTGGATGCGTGTAAATCTGCCCCATGCGTCTTAATAAAATGCATTCCTAAACATCGTCTTGGAATCCATAAGCATTAGCGTTTGTAATCTGTTTTGGAAGCTCATTGTGCCTCGCACTGCTGCCTCATCAGATCATAATGATCTCTCATGTATATTAAATATAACGAGGTACAGCATACGGCAGGGATTTAGCAGCAAAAGGAATATTATACCATAGTGTTTATTGTTATACACAATGCTCTGGGGGCGGCACGGTGGCTTAGTGGTTGGCATGTTATCCTCTCGGCGCTGGGGATTCCCGGGTTCGAATACCCATCTGGGTGGAGTTTCCATGTTCTCCCCGTGTCTGCGTGGGTTTCCTCTGGGTTCTCCGGTTTCCTCCCACAGTCCAAAAACATGGATCAAGTCAATTGAGTTCTCCAAATTGCCCCATGTAGAGTGTGTATGTGTGAGTGAGTGTGTGCCCAGTGATAGACTGGCATCCTGTCCTGGGTGTATCTGCCCAGCACCCGAGACGTTCTCCCCTGGATGGGCATTGGGAACCCCCCCGCGACCGTAATTGAGGAAAAAGCGGAAGATAATAGATGGATGAATGTATCTGGGTGGACAATACTCTGGTGTAGTACACTGAAACGCTGTGTGTGTTTTTGATTGGTTGTGTTGGGGTTGTGCAGGTAGCGTAATAGATCAATAGATCAATGAGATCATCTTCCATATGTTTTAAAAGGACTGAGAGACATTAAAGCTCCACACTTTGTGTCTATGGCGCCATGCTGTTGTGTCCTCTGTGAGAAGTGGGCGTGGCATTGTCCTGCTGAAATAACCACGGACTTCCCGGGAAACGAAATGATGGGAGTGCATACTATGGCTCATACTATGTACCCCTCTGTGTCAGTGTTGTACATGTGCATACACCAGTCACCTAGAGAACACCATGACTACCGCACCCACACCATGACGGGTGTTGACTTTTGACCTGAGTCTTATCAATTCTCAGACACAACAAACAAAAGATGGAAATTAGGGACAAAATAACACGAGGCGTTTCTCTAAGACGACATGTCATTAAGCTTCGTGGATATCAAAGATACCATACCCTAACACACACACACACACACACACACACACACACACACACACACACACACACACACACACACACACATTGAAAATGAAAAGATTTCCTTTGCTTCTAAACTCTGACATCATGACAAATGTCCTCGTGTTTTTGGTTCGTCCCCGCCGCTGCACGGAGAACGAATCCCGTCCCACTCTGCCTCCATCGTTACAGCTTTGTAACTTGGCAACTGATTTAGTTCTACAGTGGAACTTCTAACCGCTCTGCCTGATGTTCATATGTTTGATTTACAGAGCTGGAAATTATTAAAAGACATTCACTCAAGTACCAATTTATAAAACATGTACATTAATTAAGTATCTACTGTTGATAAGATGTTGATGATCTCCGTCCAACGCTTTGTCTATTAAACACACACACACACTAATGCACCTCCACATGACCATCACTGCAGTTCTGGAGTCATCCACCACTCTAATAACACCTGCTCTGTCCATGGTTCTGATCATCAGAGAACAGTGTGAAGAGGTCTAACAATACTGAAGCATGTAGAGAAGCAGAACGACGACAGAATGAAACTCTAGAACTACAAAGCAGAGCTGATCTGGGATCTGTGTGTAGAAACGAGTTCCTAATAAAGTGGCCGTTGAGTGCAAGTACTCATTTTCTAAACAATAAAGTGAATTATTATTAGTTTCATACTTCTATTTTTCCAGAGCTGAACATTTCGCGCTGAAGGGCTGCGGTGGACGATTCAAAAACAAAAAGTTGATAAATGTTTCATGACCATCCATGATTTATTTTCTGATCTTCATCCAAGACATAAAACCCAACTCCGCTGGCCTCCAGCCTTCTTCTCTCTGTATGAAGCGGGAAACGCTGTGTCTGTGCTCTCAGGACTCTGTGATCATTTCTTTATCTCGGCTCCGCAGACGTGTCCTTCCTCTTGTGCCCCCTACAGGCTTCGCACTGGGGGTGGAACCAGGAGGGACCGGAGCGCCGGTGGTGGTGCCAGTCTTTCTTCTTTCCTGCAGCTGGTATGAAACTCCTGTCAGGATATTTGGTCATGATTTATCATTTTGTGAAGTGTGAAATGCCGTTGGATTGGTTGGTGGTGCAGCGGTTGGTGCTGCCATCAGCAAGCGAGTCCAGGGTTCGAGTCCCGGACTGGAAAAACAAAGATGCTTTGTTAGCAGATTCCAACGCGATCCGAAGACAAACGGATATGTAATCTCTAATCATCTCATCTCATCATCTTCTTCTGATGTTGATTTCTTGTTTAATTCACAGATGAGCAGAGCAACCTTGTGGTCCGGGTTTGAATCCTGTCCAGCCGTGCACGTCTGTCCGTCAGCCCTGTGATGAACTGTGGGGTTAGAAACGCTGAGCTCGGAATCCAGCCTGCAGCTGGCACCTCGCGACCCCACAAGAAATGAGGCCTAGATAAGCATCCTTATGAAAGATGTGGAAACTAAAGTTTATTTTAACAACTGCGTACAGACTTCGAGTCAAAGTTCTCCGACATCAGACATCTGACCGCGTCCAAGACTGTGATAGTTAAAATAAACGCTGCTGAAAATACCAAACCTCAGCTGAAAAAACGCTAATGATCTGGACCTGAATGTGGACGTGAAGATAACAAACCTTCATTATTATTATTATTATTATTATTATTATTATTATTATACTGTGTGAAACATCTGCAGTGAGCAGCTCGTGTTCTTTCCTTCTCTTCAGATAATCCATTTTGAAGGATATTTAGGATTTAGCTGCTACTGTGAACGTTGGTGTGACTGATGTGTGTGTGTGTGTGTGTGTGTGTGTGTGTGTGTGTGTGTGTGTGTGTACTTTAGGTTTCTATCATGTTGCGGGGACCGTGATCTGTTTAAAGCCGATCATAGTGACTCCGGTGAGGACGTGTTTGTAGATCAGGTTGTTGGGATTTTGGTCTCCACATAGTGCGTCCTGTTCTGTCCCCAGAATGGACGGACCCACGACTCGGTGTGCGACTGCAAGTATCCAGTCTGTTCATTACACCATGTTCTGTTGGAGGTCACTACGAGTAGAACACTATATTTTTTTTTTACCAGTAAATAATGATGTACACAGTTCAGTTCTCAGAATCGCGACGGAAACAGCAGCGTTCGGTGGAACAGAGCGTTTCTGTCTGGACTGTTGTTCTGAAGACTGAAAGACACGTCATTACAACAATACAAACTGAGCACTGATCAGAAAACAGTCTCATTATTTTTGCGAGAATCCAAATTTTGATTAATGAACATATGAGGGTTGATCAAAATCTAATACCCCATAAGATAAATAGCTCAGCAAATAACATTTTTAAAATCCTTAAATGATGATGATGTGTCTTTCATGTGTGTGTGTTGTGTGTGTGTGTGTGTGTGTGTGTGTGTGTGTTTGGAGTTTTAATGAACTGTTAAAAATGACAGCAATGAATTGGTTTGGTGTCACATTTTAGTTTGGTGTCAGTGTTTAGCACGTTCAACTCCGGTTCGAATCTGGGTGTGATTGGGTGCTTAGCAAAAGATTGGTGCCCTGTATCTGCCCGAAATGTTCGCCCCTAAATGGGCACGAGGAACCACCCTGCGTCCATGGGTTGAGTATTTCTGTAGCTCTGATCTTCTGATTCCAGAGTTTCTGTCAAATGTGCAGAAGTTCTGCGAATGTAAACGTCTGATTTCTGACAGACCGACCTGGACTAAACCACAGACAGCGTCACGTCTAATCTCGTTTATTATTACCACATTATAGTTTAATCTGTCTTCCTTTTCATCCTTCAGCACCTCGTCGTTCCGCTGACGGACATCTCCACGCCTGCCGCCTCTCGAACAGAAGAAATCAAACACAGATACAAAGAAAGAAAACATCTGTCAGGGAATAAAGCCTCCATCTGTGTGTGGTGATGACCTCAGATGACCCCCAGCAATGCGGCGATATTGCCTTCTGCCACAAAACCAAATAGACAGAACCCAGAAATCTCCTTCATTATTTATTTTCTGTCTGTGCCGCCTCGCACGGCTTGGGAACACTCACAGGTACTACATGTACACATCTGCTTACTGAAAGTTAATAATTCAGTTCGGTGCAGCCGCAAAAATCTGATCACATTTGCCGATCGCATTGTTTTCACGCTTGTTAACGTTCAGAGTTCTTTTATTTACCACCACGCAGAACATACGGCTCACGGCGGCTTCACAGCCTGTAAAATATTCAACAGCAGCAATATCCCAGCAGGACACGAACCTACAGGTTCCTCCAAACAGGACCTGCCTGCTGCGATCCGGGCCGGACTCACAGAACCTGCACTGAGGGGATTAAGGTTGGTTTTCGATTTAGATGTATTAATAAAATACAGGATTTTAATTTGAGCAAACAAAATAAAACAGGATCATGATCAGAAACTAATGATGAAGGTCTCTAGAAAACATTTTAGACTAATTAAAGTCCATCCATCCATCCGTTATCTCCCACTTAATCTTTTACTAGGGTCGGGGGGGAAGGTGTTCCCCATGCCCATCCAGGGGAGAACGCCTCAGGCGCTGGGCAGATACACCCAGGACATGGAGCCAATCTAACACTCACTCACACAAACACACTCTATATGGGGCAATTTTGAGCGTTCAATTGATCTTAATCCATGTTTTTGGACTGTGGGAGGACACCGGAGAACCCGGAGCAGACCCCCGCAGACACGGGGAGAATAAAGGCTTTCTATTCTATTCTTCTATTCTAACATGCAAACTCCGCCCAGATTAGGATTGGGCCAAGAGGATAACATGCTCACCACTAAGCCACCGTGCCACCCAGATACATTCATTCATTCATTATCTCCCGCTTTATCCTCTATTAGGGTCGCGGTGCGGTTCCCCATGCCCATCCAGGGGAGAACGTCTCGGGCGCTGGGCAGATAGACCCAGGACAGGGCGCCAATCCATCGCTGGGCACACACTCACTCACACAGACACACTCTATATGGGGCAATTTGGAGAACTCAATTGAATTGATCCATGTTTTTGGACTGTGGGAGGAAACCGGAGAACCCGGAGGAAACCCACACAGACACGGGGAGAACATGGAAACTCCACCCAGATGGGGATTCAAACCGGGAATCCCTAGTGCAATGAGAGGCAAACGTGCTAAACCACTAAGCCACCGTGCCGCGCCACCCAGATTAATTAATGTAATTAATAGAAATGAAGCAGGATCATCTCACAGAACAGACTGGAACTTCCTCTCTGTGTAGTGACGGTGTCCATTTGACAGGAATGGGGAAGGCGACTCTGTGGGGGCTGAATGGCTGCAGAACCCGTCCTTTTAATGTGACGCATTTATTCAAATAACTTTATAAAGTGCTTTGCATCATAATAAACGAAGGCCCTGCCCTCCGAAACTGCACCGCTGTCTGCAAACGTTTTTTATTATTGGTACCGCACCACGGCGCCCCTCATCTGCAGCAGCTGAGCTGAGTTCAGAGACAAACTCACACTGAAATGTTCGCAAACTTTCAGGAAACTAGTGCATTATAAACAGAATCAAACAGAGAAACTTCCGTTGATTTTATTTGATATAAGCGGCGTACTGAACTCTGCTGTAAGCAGATTGTATTGACAAGGTTGCATTTCTCTCATCGAATCATCTCGTCCCGGCTACAATCATCCGGTGTGGCCTGCAAAAATGAGATTCCGCCTTAAATTCCGTGACAGATATGGAACGGCGACGGTGTTCATACACTTTGAATACAGTGTGGAAATGAGAAACCTTTCATCTGCCGCCTGATGAATTTGATCAGGCAGTTCAGGCATGCTGATCTTCACAGTACAATTTTAGCATCCCGCATAAAAGTATGAGATGTCAGATGCACAGCTATCGCCAGCTTCGCAATGATATATCAGAGAAGCCTTCATTTATTTCATAATAAGATGCTGAGATATGCATTTCACACCATGTTTTTGAAGGAAGAAAAGGCTCTCCGTGTCTGTGGAGCAGTAATGGAGATGATTTTTTTATCTTTCTGCTCACTGGAGAGCACTGACATGCACTGACAGCGCCGTGATAACCGAGCGCTCCGAGTCAGACCACAGCTGAGGCCCTCTGAAGCACGGCGGCTCGACGTGCACACAACACAAGCACTTTTTCTTTTTTTTTCGAGTGCATCAACTTCTTTTGAGTGAAACTTTGTCAAGTTAAGAGGTATATGGGGAATCTGGATCCGGCTGCATATTTCTTCTTTATATCTCTGTCTTGCGTCTGAACAGAATGCTGCGTGAGAGCCAGAGAGCCGTGAAGCCGAGCAGCGAGGGCTCGCAACACGACTGCCAGATCTAACAGCAATTAGGGCTGCGAGGGAACGTGATAGGCCACGTCTCCGAGGTACCTGACTCCCAACTTAGTGGGGACTTCCCGCCGAGTGCTGAAGGATGGCATCTGCTGGCTGTTTCAGATTAAGAAACGGGGATTTCAGCGCCGCGTGCAACAGTGATCCCGTACTTAAGTCCAAACTATTAACAAAATGAGAAGGCGTGGAAACTTAAAGTTAAGAGCTGAAATGCTGGATCACAGGGTGGGAGACAGCTCCTCTGGTAGCATGTTACTTTTTTTTGCGATATTTGGTTGTTTAACTATATTTGGGAGGGAAATGCTTTATTTATTTATTTATAGGGCTGTATTCATCTAAAGATTTTCATAGTCGAATCTGATTCGTCAGATTTTCCCTATAGTCGACTGATAGTCGAATCAGTTAAAATTTCACCACAAGATGGCGCTAAGGGCGTAGTTTTTAAAAAATATATATATTTTTATATTTTAATTGTTTTTCTAACAAAGGAAAACCTTTTTTTTTTGTTTTTCTTTTTTCTTTTTTTTCTAGAAATTAGGATGATTTTATTTGACAAAAAGCTATATATATAACGAAAACAAAGACATTTCATGTAAAAACTAATGCTTAGCAGCAGCCATGGGCACCCCCATGTGGTCAAAATGGTACATTCGACTATGAGGTTCATAGTCGACTACGGTTCTCCGAATCGAATCCTCGAATCAGCGAATATTGCAGCTCACCCCTATTTATTTATTTATTTATTTTATTTATTATTAAAAACTTTATTCAGACTTATCATCAGCTCTGGTGCAAAAGCCAGCATCAGTCATGGTCAGTCCCTAATAACTATCTGAATGATCTCTATAAACCTCCAGAGTACACGGTGGTTTGAGGCCTTGTCCCCTTTCACACAGAGTCACACAGATAAATTTGTCTCCTTAAAACTTTTGACAACCTCTCTCAATGTCTGAAACCGCGTGGTCCACCAAGACCCTTGAGAGCTTGCAGGGTCCCAGCCTTTGAGGACCCTGCTTTTTAATATCGCACACAGCAACGGGGTCCATCTCAAAAACTAAAATAACTTATTTTTACAAAATCTAATAAAGTTGGTCAGCCCCGTCTTTGTCCGTCGAATAAAGTTTCACGAGAATAAAGTGAAGTCCATGTTCTTCTTTTTATTGCATCAAACGACGGTACCAACTTTTCAGGTAATGAAGTTGGTACCGTGGTTCCGGTTCTATACCGTTCCTCTAGAAAATGCGGCATCCATCTATTTATTCAGATGGAGGTTCTACCATCAGAGGGTCTGAGTAAATAATTCAAGTTATTGGCTGAACTTTCATCTGACTTTATGGATACTTTATTTCTCGAGCACAATATTAGGGCCGTAACAGATTTCCCGGGAGGTTGGGAAGTGATTTCCTGTTCCATTAGAATGATACACTGTACAATGGATTAGAAGAGAGACGGGAAATGAAGAGGCGAGTTCATTTTGAAGACGTCCTGCCGGCAGATTTTTAGATTATTCTGAGATTATATGTTGCACCTGATTAGGTTTTGAATCAGTAGCTTTACAGATTTTATGGGGCAATTGTTTTGTTGCAGGAGGATGAGGGACGTGTTCTAATGCAGGCACCGTAATACAAATCCCCAGGGTGAGGGGGGGGGGGGGGGGGGGGGGGGGGCGTCCTAAACTCAGTTTACAGTTTTTTCAGCATCTGGTACAGTAAGGCTGACTGATGTCAAGTGAAAGGTGTGTGTGTGTGTGTGTGTGTGTGTGTGTGTGTGTGTGTGTGTCACAGACCTCCTATAGTCTGTTTGCCGTCAGCCGCCCGTATGACAGGAACTTCATGTCCACATGCCGTCTTAGGGCTGTGCCATCTGTCATAAGCTTACTCATGCTGTAGGTTTGAAATAAAAACAAGAACTTCTCTGCTTTAAATTCAAAAGACAAACCAAAGTTCAGCGAGCGACGACTACGCAACGTTACCTTCACTAAACGTGGGGAATAAAAATAAAAGCAGGAGGAGTTCAGCTGAATCGTGGTGAACCAACGTGCACCAGAGTTTGGTTCATGTTTCTGTCACATCACAATCTCACACTAATGTGTGGAGTTTAGAAGGAGACGAAACGCCAGACGCAATCAGACACGGGGCGTTTAAAGCCCTCAGTTTACTAAACCTACATCTGCACCTACACAGATGTAGAGAACATGCAAAAAGAATAGAATAGAGAGCTTTATTGTCATTGTACATGATGCAATGAAATTCCGAGTGGTACGTCTTAACGACTAAGAACAGACGACAGAACATGTATCCACAGAAATGTTCAATAAGTTTCTAAGTGTACAAAATAATAAAAATAATAATAATAATAATAATAAAAATAACAATAATAATAATAACAATAATAATAATAATAATAATAATAATAATAATAATATAATGAGGTTATAATAATAATAATTAATAATAATTTAGTGGTTTAGCACGTTCGCCTCTCAGCACTAGGGATTCCCGGTTGGAATCCCCATCTGGGTGGAGCTTCCATGTTCTCCCCGTGTCTGTGTGGGTTCCCTCTGGGTTCTCCGGTTTCCTCCCACAGTCCAAAAACATGGATCAAGTCAATGAGTTCTCCAAATTCCCCCATATAGAGTGTGTCTGTGAGTGAGTGTGTGCCCAGTGATAGATTGGTCCCCTGTCCTGGGTGTATCTGCCCAGCGCCCGAAACGTTCTCCCCTGGATGGGCATGGGGAACCCCACCACGACCCTAATAGAGGATAAAGCGGAAGATAATGAATGAATGAATGAATATAAAATACAGACGTATAATAGTATGATAGCAGCAGCAATACAATATATATAATATAAATAAATATATACACATATACAGACATGCAGTATATACATTACACACATATATAAGCACCTGGAATCTGAACCCAGGATGTGACAGTCATCCACAACGCCACACAGAACATGGAACCATTTACAGTTCTGTACGTTAATAAAACCTTTACGATGATTATAGGAAGTTTAATAGAGACAGCAATATGTGTGTGTGTGTGTGTGTGTGTGTGTGTGTGTGTGTCTATGTAAGGAAAGTGTGGGATGCCATGTGTATTACTTCTGTGTTTCAGTTGAAAAGGCATACGGTTCTTGGAGTCGTCTGACATTTGAAAATGGTGTGCCGCTGCTCTGAACGGGTCGGTGGTACTTCAATAAGTGAACTCAATCTGTAAACTTCTCTCTTTAATAACATGCTACAGCTATCTGCGCCCTTAAACTAAAGGTCCTGGATGTCGGCTATTTTTTCATCTCTGCTCCTTTCGGCGTTTGCGGATCGCCTTTTCTTCATAACTGAATGAAGTGGATTAGAATCGTGTTGTTTGTCACGGGAGAATTGCTTTAGCTGAAGCCTGTGCACTCCGCGACTTAGATAGTTGCTTAGGAGCGTCTGTCTGTAATGAGGCCAAGCGGTGATGGAAAAAATATTCACCTCAGTAGAGGTAACTGTACGTGATTTTTATATATATATATATATATATATATATATATATATATATATATATATATATATATATATATATATATATATATATATATATATCCATTATCTTCCGCTTTATCCTCTACTAGGCTAGTAGAGGATAAAGCACCCATGCTCATCCAGGGGAGAACATTTTGGGCGCTGGGCAGATACAGCTCATTCACACAGATACACTCTACATGGGGCAATTTGGAGAATTCAAAAATATAGAGCAATATTTTGCACTTGTTAGGAAATCTCAATTTCCACGATGAACCTTTTTCTGGAGGAGTCGAAAAACCAAGATGCAGACTTTAGTAGATACTCAAATCAAGCGGTTTATTTAAGACAAACCAAGCTAAAAAAGTGTGTTCTTCCAAAACAAGCCCAAGACCGCGGTCGACTCTGACTTTCGCACAACAGCAAACCTCTCCCAGCCAGAGTCCAGAAGTCCAGTTTCTACCCCTATTTATCCTGAAAACCCACCCCTATCTCTGCTGTTCTCAGCTAGGTCGAGGGCATCTGAAAGGTGCTCATACTGCCCTTTTTAGGGGGGTTGTTGACAATTAGGCGTCTATGAGTCTCATTTACCAGGTCTGATGTCTCCTGGAATGGACGTGCTGAACGTGCACATTTTAGGGGCGTATGTTTGGTATATTTTCCCCGCCAAATTCCTTACTGAGAACAACAAATGACCTGCTGATTGGTTGATTGCATGTGACGCCCAACACACACCCATAAACTATGGATGGATATTTGGACTGCTGGGATAGTACGCATTGAAGTTGCACATCCCTCTTCTCTATAAACCTCATCATCCATCATTCTGATTAATTATCAAAATAATAAAAAAATTTAAAATTAACTAAAAATTAAATAAAGTTTATTAATAAATATTTAAACCAAACTACAGTTCATGGAAACTTCATGGAGTTTCTTAATAAAGCGATAATTACAGATCCTCATCACTTCAGTAAATGAAAAGCATAAACAGAGGAAACCTTTATAAGCTGAAGAACATGCTGAAGTTCAGAGACGAGCTTATTAACACCGACCTCTGTGCCGTCACATGACATCGATGTTAATAAAGAAATAACCAGAAGAATAAACAAAGGTACGTTGTTCTGCTGTGAACGAGCGTCTAAGAATAAATAACCTTCGCCTGCCGATGGAGAAAACGAGCCTTATGAAGACCGTGTTCCTTTAATGAGGATTATAAAGGACCTGCCGCCGCTCTCAGTGATGCGTCTCTCTGAAAGGCAGTTATAGTGAATTAAACAGTCTCTCTTCAATCTACAAGTTTAAATGTTTGGATGTTAATAAAAATGACCTCAAGACGCAACAGTAAAAAGGGAATGGGTTTAAAAAAAGCCCATCATGCATCTGCACATAATTCCTCTTAACAGCACTTAATGGTACACGGAACGAACCCATCCACTCAGATCTTTGAGTGCGTACGTGGTTTAAAGTGTGTGTTACAGTTTTGTTCTACTTTTCTTGTCCATTTGTTTCCCTCCACCCGGCTCGTCGTGAGCTCGCAGTGATGGATGAGAAATGGCCGCTGTGCATGAAGACCTGCATGTCATTATCTGTGGGTCTCAGATTCAGGCTTCGGGTGCTGAATGATGGAGGGAGGAAATTCTAAACTCTAGAAACTCCGTGCTACATCCGTCCTCGATTTCCTAAAGGACTCTGGGAAACATGTCGGGACAATGATGAGGGGAAAAAAAAAAGTTCCGAGCATCATCATGTTCCACAGGAACCCAATGTCAGAGAAAAAAAAATCTAAGAAAAAAACTACAATATCTTTTAAGTGCTTTTTCATTCATTCAATCTTCCGCTTTTTATCCCAATTAGGGTCGGGGGGGGGGGGGGGGGGGGGGAGGGTTCCTCATGCCCATCCAGGGGAGTTTCGAGCGCGGGCAGATACACCCAGGACAGGGCGCCAATCCATCGCTGGGCACACACTCACTCACACAACCACTCTATATGGGGCAGAGAACTAACAAACATAAAGAGAGAAGCAGATGGACTACAGACTGCAATAGTAGAACTACAATGTCCATCTTTGTGATTATTCATTCATTCATTTATCATCTTCCGCTTTTTATCCTCTATTAGGGTCGCGGGGTGGGGGGTGGGGTTCTCCATGCCCATCCAGGGGAGAACGTTTCGTGCGCTGGGCAGATACACCCAGGACAGGGCGCCAATCCATCGCTGGGCACACACTCACTCACACAGACACACTCTATATGGGGCAATTTGCCGAACTCAATTGACTTGATCCATGTTTTTGGACTGTGAGAGGAACATGGACACGGGGAGAATTCCTAGTGCTGAGAGGCGAACACGCCAACCACTAAGCCTCTTTGTAATTAGTGACAGATATTCAAATATAAATATTATTAAAAGACAAAACAACTCAATACATAAGGAAAGCATTTCCTCTGTTTACTGAGCGTATTCTGCTGTTTTGCCCTAAAATTCTAAATGCCCCTTCAGCTTCCACTCCATCTAATCATTTCTAATTTCCAATGTTTCAGGTCACGATGCGAAAGGCATACATTCTCTGAGTGCACTTGCCGTGTCCGAAGGCAGACTTGTTGTTTTAACATGGGAACAAGAAAGAAAAAAAAGAAGAAGAAGAAAAAAAAAAAGCCATCAGATACATTCTGCTCTCAGTGGGAAATCTTTGCCCTGGCCTGCCTAGCATAGTCCGCCTGGGGTGAGAGGGCACGGAGTCGGAGCGACCCTGCAGAAGACTCTATTTCCAGATCTACTGGCCCAGATGATGGGTTTTTCCACACGGCTGCCCTCGGCCACAAATGGAGAGCGAAGTGTAGGGATCAGTGCCGAGTCACCTTCTGTCTATAACTCTCCTTCTCTCCGTCTCCAGAACTCGTTGCGTTTCTTCATCTCCACCACGATGCAGGTCTGCTGGGATCGCTCGCCGCTCGCCGCCCGCCGCCGACACCCATCCGATGGAAGTGAGGCGTGGTTTCAAATTGGAATCGAGAACATATCTTTAGCCACGAGGGAGATTTTTTTTGCAATGCGACCCCCGGCACATCGGTGTTCCCAATGCCCCCACTCTCACTGGAGTGGCTGGGTTTGTATGAACACACTGAGGGGAAGAAGATGATGATGATGATGATGATGATGATGGAGGGGATGAGAGTTTGGTGCTTTAACCAGTGTGAACATTTGGGCTGCATGAATCAAGCAGAGATCTCCTGCTGGTCCATCGTCCCTCTGGAGACGTGAGGTCAGAGTAAACTCAACAGTGTGGCCTCAGCAGCACAAGGCTTCGCTTTACGTTGGGATTGCAGTTAAAGTGACTTCACACCCCCCAAATAACAGATACGGCTAACGGCCATGACGTAACCCTTCTGCAGGCGAGTTAATTATGTTTGCGAGTCTCTCTTTACCGCCAGGAATAAAAAAATTACTGGACCTTCAAAGATAATCATTCTACTGTAGTTTTTTATCAAGATCAGTGTTGCAAACCGTATGAGAGTCAAGTGCTGAATCGCTTATAAGACAGAGCAAGAAAAGCCATGCGGAATGAAAAGGCATATAATTAATTCACCCACAGACTTCATGAAGAGGATATAATGTTATCACGATGATGAATAGACATTGTTCCGAGCAACACGCTGCTAGTCACCGATTTCACAACTAATTTTGTTTCGGAGGAGCCGACACCGGATGAGCTCTCGCCTTATAAAACCACTGGTATTGTTTTCTTAAATGAAACCCTACAGTACGACTGGGATAGGTTATTAAAATGCATGTGTAATAACCAGCAATGCTTAACAACAGAAAAACAACAGCAGCGCACTTAACTTTTATAACAATCTTTTAATCAGCCTTCGTTTATATCTGTCACTTGCCGGCACGTCAGCCGATAGAGTGCTGATTCAGCACATTAATTTAAACATCTCACGCAATTAAATAATTAAATCTGACCTCTTTAAATATTACACTCAACACTGCACGGCGAGACGGCGGGGAAGCGAAGCCTCGGCGTTTGTGCGTTTGCGTTTGCATCCACATAAATAAGTCTGTTAATTAAACATTAAATTTGTGTTCGACAGTCAAAGAACCTGATGAATGGCTGTAGCATTTCGAAAAGTTTGGCCTCATCAATCACCAACTTCAAGAAAATAAGCAACAGGAAAACATCCGTCCCTGGTTTTACGAGGAGACTCCTTAAAAAAGTTGCTGCTGTTGAAATATTTCTATCATGCCTCACATTTTCCTAAGAACTGATTAGTGAATTATAAAAACGAGTCGATTCGTCAGCAGGGCAGTAAGATTCGGCACCTTGTGGACTCTTGTGGACCCAACGAAGATCATTGTGGCTCCACTCGAACAAAACCATGCCACATCTCTGAGCTTTCTGAATCAGACATCATGAAATGAGACCTGAGATAATCAGGTCCAGTTTCCTCCAACATCCGAACTCTTGCTGAAGTGTGAGTGCGCATCAGTGCACCATCTTTCAGCACTGAGGACACGTAGCGTTCCTCTTTAATAACAAGTTTATATTATAAAACTCGGCCCCGTATTCAGACCTGGCGCCCGGAGCTCATGAGAAGCCACCGTGACCCTTCCTGCTGTAAAATGATTACTGAAGATGAATTAATGAAGGAATAAATTATTAAGAAAAACTGCAGGGATTCACTTCAATTTAGTTAAAAGATCGTCGAGAGGTCAGGCTGGTGTGGGGTGATTACAGAGCGGAATCAGTGCCAGTCCTCCCCAAATGTAAACTCTGCAGGCTCCCATCTGCTGGAGTCTCTGTGCTGCAGGAACACCATCAACCTTCTGATCATCGTTTATTAGAGAAGCCCGTTACCCGTTTAAAAAAAAATAAAAGAACATCCCTGTAGGCTCACTGGGATCTTCGCAGGAGAAGCACGGTGCCCTCCAGCGCTGCGGATGCTCGACTGCGCTGTCGTGGAGGTATAGATATTTATTCATTCATTATCTCCCGCTTTATCCTCTATTAGGGTCGCGGTGGGGTTCCCCATGCCCATCCAGGGGAGAACATTTCGGGCGCTGGGCAGATACACCCAGGACAGGGTGCCAATCCATCGCTGGGCACACACTCACTCACACAGATACACTCTATATGGGGCAATTTTGAGAATTCAATTGACTTGATCCATGTTTTTGGACTGTGGGAGGAACCCGGAGAACCCGGAGGAAACCCACGCAGACACGGGGAGAACATGGAAACTCCACCCAGATGGGGATTCGAATTGGGAATCCCCAGCGCTGAGAGGAGAACGTGCTAAACCACTAAGCCACCGTATAGATATATAATTAATAATTCAGTAAAGAATCACGTCTTTGCATTGAATCTGTATTATAGTCTAAAAAATAAAGAATGTTATATTATATTAAAGTGTTTTTATTAAAAAAACTTTTCTTAAAAATCGAATGTTAACTATGCACGTAGTGTGTGTGTGTGTGTGTGTGTGTAGGTGGGTGGGGGGGGGGTGGACGGATGGATATTGTGGAGGCCATGAGAAGCCTAGGCCCTGAACGAATGAACAAATTGTTCGTCTCAAAGCTGAGAGACGGATGCATAAAGCCACACTTGCTGTAATGTAAATGTCAAAACAAACTCAGTGTCTGGTGAATCTGAGAAGGCGTCGGAATTAGTAACTTCACACGGAATGTGAGAAGATTGTGGGGTGTTGATGCACCAACTCCGTGGTGTGGTTCTGATGAGGTGGGTGGAAACCGCTGGAGAAGAAAACAATCGTAATGAGCAGGTAAATGAAACGCAGAGGAACCAGCGTTATTTCTGAAGACACACTTCAAGTTGCACTTGATGTGAAGGGTTCTTGTAATTAGAAAATCTAAGCCACGCCCACTGCTCTCAGGTGCAAACACCAAATGTGTATCCAGATAATGACAAGAAGGGATGCATCCAGAACAATGAACGCTGGCTTATTTGATGCTTAGAGCAACACACACACACACACACACACACACACACACTTTGTTATTGATGTTAAATGATGTACTGATCACTACACAGGAGGATGCTGTTAGTCTTAATTATATTTAAAACTCAGCTCATTGTCTTTCGCTTAATCCACCCTCTACTTGGGTTGAGGGGTCCCCTACGTCCATCCAGGGAAGAAGGTTTTGGGAGCTTCGGAACAGACACACCCAGGACTGGACACCAATCCATCACTGGTTGCACCCACACACAGCAGATGCAGACTAGTTTTCTTGTTTTATTTAGCTTTGATAATCAATTATGTTTACTGAAGTTTAAAAACTAATTAAATTTGGCAATTTAACAGGGTTTTAAACATGATTTCTCCTTAAAAGGATGTATAATGAAATTATGGAATCAGGTCATTGGCCTAAGAAATTCAATCAAAAGGTAAAAGTGTAAAATTGTATTTATTCTCAATTTAAAGGAGAAAAACAACCGGCTGTAGAAAATAATACAAAAGTAAAATGTATTACTGCTGCATATCTGTAGCTGCACTGCATCTGCTGCTTCTTAATTAGTAACTATTTAGCAGAAGCAACCCAAAGATTTTTTTTTTTTTTTTGAACTAAAGCTGTATGAAATGATTGAACAGATGACGGCGCTGCCTAATTGACATATTTTGTTGATTTGTGTCAAAGTTAACACACCCTTACAATCAACATACAGAATGTGACTGTTCTGTAAATCTTCAAAGAAAAAGCCACAAGTTCTTAGAACTGCTTTAGAACAGTCTGGGTTTTGTTCTCATGATGCGAGAATTAAAATTTAAATAACAGGGTAATCGGGGTCCGTGACCCATAATTTCATGATTCTCATGTAACAATGTGATATTAATGATAATAAAATTTTCTTGAATCTTGAATCAGTTATTAATAGTTTGTTTTATATTTAGGTTTTTAATGCTATGGGAGGTACTTCATCAGCTCGGAGACGATGAGTGTAAGAAGAAGGTAATTAATGTTCTATTAATTCTGTACGTTACGCAGTAATTGCTGGCTGATGATATCTGTATGAGAGAAACGTACAAACCTACGCTGGGGTTTTCATTCACTACAACAGGCATCGGTCCTAATTTATAACAATACAGGGGAAAAAATACTCACCAAGCCATTAACCATCGCCAATAAATCAATAACAGTAAAACTTGTAAATATCCACGGTAACATTCTCTAATTTAAAAGCTCATTATGTTCAAGTTTCGAGTTGATTTATTTAATTTTAAGAGCTTCATACAATGCTACATTGTTTCAAAGCAGCTTTACAGTCTTAGATTCGTCACTTTAGAAAGCTGAAGCGACAGCGGCAAGAAAAACAAAAAGCTTCTGGTGTTAGATTAAGAATACGGTTATCACTTACGAAAAGAAATAATAAAACAAATGTTTTATGTGGCGGCACGGTGGCTTAGTGGTTTAGCACGTTCTCCTCTCAGCGCTAGGGATTCCCGGTTCGAATCCCCATCTGGGTGGAGTTTCCATGTTCTCCCCGTGTCTGCGTGGGTTTCCTCCGGGTTCTCCGGTTTCCTCCCACAGTCCAAAAACATGGATCAAGTCAATTGAATTCTCAAAATTGCCCCATATAGAGTGTGTCTGTGTGAGTGAGTGTGTGCCCAGCGATGGATTGGCACCCTGTCCTGGGTCTATCTGCCCAGCGCCCAAGACGTTCTCCCCTGGATGGGCATGGGGAACCCCACCGCGACCCTAATAGAGGATAAAGCGGGAGATAATGGATGGATGGATGGATGTTTTATGTTTTCATTTAGCGGTCACGTTTATCCAAAGCAACTTACGAGTATCCCAACTGGATGGTTGAGGTCAGAACATCGGGTCAACCATGATACAGCACCCCTGAAGCAATGAGGGTTAAGATTCTTGCTCAAGGACCCACTTTGGTAACTTCAGTGGACAATTTTTTTAGAATAAGAGCCCAACACCTTAACCACTGAGCTACCGCACCCTCAACAAAAGGTTCAGGATTCGAACCCAGGTTCTCAGACAGGTCCTTTTCCAAACTAATCCACAGCACTACATAGACACCTGCGTCCGATTCGCCTCATATCCGTTTTGATTTCTGATTTCTCGGTGCTAAAGAGCGCGTTCCAAACTACGCCTCCTCGTGTTGTTCAGGGTGTGAACAATTACTGGAATTAATAGAGTCAGCACATTGGTACGTTCCGAAAAACCCAACAGTGGGACTAATTAATTTACCTGCAGTGATTATCATTCAGGTTCTTTGCTCGTCATGAATAGAACGCTCCTCCACAAAGCTGCACAGAGCACTTTAAGCATGTTAATGCTTTCCTCCAGCTCCTCATGCCATGCAGATTACGGGAGTTAATCTCCTGTTACGGCTTAAACTTCACCTGGCACGCAAAAAAAATAAATAAAAATAAAAATTTTTTATTCCGGTCTGTCCGGAGGCCTGTCCGGACAGACGGACAGAGCCTCCGGTTTTTCATTCTGTATCCTCTGAATTCACATGGAGTCTGTACTTTATAATTTGGATGTTAATCCAGTGTTTCAGCACATCATACCCGGGTAACGGACCACAGTGGGTCACACCCCTGAATAAAGTTCTCAACAACATAAAAATGTAACAATAGAACCAGGACGGGGATGATTTGCCACACTTGAACGGTTTGGGGTTTAGTGCTGTAAGTGTTCTAGGCTGAGGGAAGGGATTAGAGCCGGAATGTAAATGAAGTGTCATGTGCTATTCTGGAAATCCCAATGCAAGCCTGTCAATCCGGCCCACTTGACCTGAGAGTGAAGGCAGCGGAGGCCGAGAGAGACGTTAAGGGGGTGAAAAAAAGGGATGCTTAAAGCTGTCTGCAGATAAGGAACCAATTAAACCCCATCCCCGTCTCGCTGAAGTCGGTTCTAAGTGTGAGCGAAATCAATGGGCTCTGTGGGGCGAGGCCAAACAAAGGAAGACCGCTCATTCGAAACAGACAGAGATCTTAATGCAGTCTGATATCTAACACGTTCAATGTGGTTCCAGTCACTCAATCAGCTGGTCACACGGGACCCGAGAACATGAGACGGGCTGTTTAAAAACGGTCATGTGTCTCAGAGGAGAACATGTCGTCGTCTCCGGCTGTACTGAGCAGAAAAGACCCCACACCGTCAAGGTTAAAGACTTTGCTGCCCATTTCCTGGAGGTTTTACAGTCTGGATCCGTTTTTTTTTTTTTAAATGCCGGAGGTTACCCGGACAGTGTCCCGGTGGAGAGTTGTAAACGAAGCAGCTAACAAAGTAAAGGAAGCAGCTAGATTGGTCCAGAATGAAAAATAAGTCAAACAGCCGGCACCTCGAGGGCCATGGCAATCATGTGCAAGGATTCTTAAGGTGCCGCAGACAGCAGATTCGCAAACAACAGCGAGTCCAGAGAGGCATCATGGGTGATTGATTCCCTCTGCTAGACTGATAAGTCTGCAATGGGCAGCAGTCTGTGGAAAGCAGAGCAGGTATTGGGCAGAAGAAAAGGGGAAAACAATTTGGGAGCAGGATCCATCATGAGTGTAGCAGATTGGAACCGTGGAGCTTTCCGCAAGCCAGCGCTCCGAGTCTGAAACGCTGCGGTTCGGAAGGTTTATTCTTCGCCAGACAAATGAAAAATTTGGCCTGATTTTAATTAGCTAAAGCACTCATTAAAATCACAGCCCATTTTCTTTCCAGGCAGAATCTGTTCCATTAATCAAGAATGCAAAAAGACATTTTTAATTAGGAGGTGCTAAAAATGTTAGCGCTGTACACATGGCATTGTGTTTCCAATAAAATGCTATTCTTTTTTTTTTTTTTTTTTTTTTTAATATCCGTCACTTCCTGGTGGAGTAATGATATTAATAACAATGGAACAGACTGAGAGTGAACACTGACGTGTCGGCGGGCCGTATGGGCGTCCAGATAAAGCGCGGAACACACGGCGGGACTCAAACGGCGAGGTGACACACTTCTGTTTAACGGCTCGTTTATTGTGATGGATGTCGTTCTGTCCTGCAGCTTCGTTTACGTTCTACACGCAAATCAGCCGAGGTGCACGCAATTAAATACCAGGTCTAACAAACTACACCGAATACGTTCTCCCTTTATTTACATCTGGATCCTATAATAAAAACACTCATCTTATGACTCTGCTTAATACTCTGTTAGGGTCGCAGGAGGTTCCCCACGTCCATCCAGGGGAGAACGTTTCGGGTGCTGAGCAGATGGACACCGAGGACAGGGCAGCAATCCATCACTGGACACACACTCACATATACACACACTACAGAGGCAATTCAAAGAAGCCAGTTCACCTTGAATCCATGTTTATGAACTGTGGGAGGAAAGAGGAGAACTCCATCCAGATTGGGATTAGAACCTGGAACCCCAGCACTGAGGGGCAGACGTACAAACCACTAAATGTTTTTTTCTTTTTTTTTTTTTTTTTTTTTTTTTTTTTTTTTTTTTTTTTTTTTTAAGTTAAATATACCACGTTCGGCCGGCACGGTGGCTTAGTGGTTAGCACGTTCTCCTCTCAGCGCTAGGGATTCCCGGTTCGAATCCCCATCTGGGTGGAGTTTCCATGTTCTCCCCGTGTCTGCGTGGGTTTCCTCCGGGTTCTCCGGTTTCCTCCCACAGTCCAAAAACATGGATCAAGTCAATTGAATTCTCAAAAATTGCCCCATATAAAGTGTGTGTGTGTGAGTGAGTGTGTGCCCAGCGATGGATTGGCGCCCTGTCCTGGGTCTATCTGCCCAGCGCCCAAGATGTTCTCCCCTGGATGGGCATGGGGAACCCCACCGCGACCCTAATAGAGGATAAAAGCGGGAGATAATGAATGAATGAATGAATACATGAATACCACGTTCGCCTCTCAGCACTAGGGATTCCCGGTTCAAATCCCAATCTGGGTGGAGTTTCCATGTTCTCCCCGTGTCCGCGTGGGCTTCCTCCGGGTTCTCCGTTCTCCTCCCACAGTCCAAAAACATGGATCAAGTCAATTGAATTCTCCAAATTGCCCCATATAGAGTGTGTATGTCTGTGTGAGTGTGTGTCCAGCGATAGATTGGCGCCCTGTCCTGGGTGTATCTGCCCAGCGCCCGAAACGTTCTCCCCTGGATGGGCATGGGGAACCCCCCCCCCGCAACCCTAATATGGGACAAAGCAAGAGATAATGAATGAATGAATAAATAATACCAATAATAACAAAATAATAAAGGTCTTACAGACAAATGGTCCCAGGTTCTAAAGCGTAGCAGACAAGGCCTGTAGAGTTGGCATGTTCTCCACATTATCACAAGTATTTTCTTACGGCCTAAATGTCATCCTACAGGCTTAAACCGGCGTGTGTAGATTGCGCTTAAATCTCCAACATCTATTTGTTTATAATTGTATTGACTGCACTAAAGCCCAACGTTTCTGAACGTTGCTGTTGTGTTAAAGTTGTCTTGTTAGCGTACAACAAAGCAACTCTTAAAAAACTGCAGTCAGTCAGTGAAAAGCCTGAACTTCAAAATCAATGCGCAATCAGAAGTGTCACCATGGACACAGCCAAGCGACTCCCGGCGGCTGAGGCCTGCAGCCTATTTGTGTATTTGTGTAGCATCATTGTTAAAAAACACCATTAACAACAAATGCAAGCAATTAGGGGACAGGTGGTGGAGGTGGCGGCAGCGGCGGTGGTGGTGGTGGTGGTGGCGACGGTGGCGTCCCCGGTCTTCGGGAATGCGGGGATGGAAAGTGTTTCAGAGTTCTCATTACACTCCTGGGTGACAGGGTCGGTTCAGACCCACGTATGTGTGCAGCTGTGTTTCCTGTAGAAGCTCATTAGTCCAGACAGGTCAAGCTGTAGCAGATAGTCTAACACATGTTAGCATACACTCATTATGGGATGTCAGGGAGGGCCATACATCACCATGACATCGCTGTCAATGGCGGCCAGAAAAGAAAATAACACACAAAAAAAAAAAAGGCCACAGAGTGTCTGTCGGCGACTGTGCGCCACTGTGGAGACGGGCACATCTTTGGCAGCCACTATAATAATGATATGACAGCATAATATCAGATGTCCTGGAGAGACGGGCGGAGGGTGCGTGGAACCTGGCAACCGCGTTACTTTTCAGTGAGACAGCCATGTGGAAAAAATTAATAAATAAAAAATACAAATAAAAATACATGTGCCTACTCTTAGTGCTGGCACGGGGTTCTGGGAATGCTGTTTGGGGCCATGGGTATGAGAATGCGCTCGTCCCAGAATTCGCTGGCGAGCTCTCTGTGTGTCCATGGCAACCAGCTGTGTAACTACCCAATGGGATTTTAGGCATGCCTATGAGAGAGCCAATTAAGAGGGGCCACTGCACCTTGCCTTTGGGAAGTGGGCCAATTAAGCTGATGGAGCTAAAAGTTCTGCCCCAGAAAGGAATGGATTCTGGGAGACGGGTGTGTGCGCACCTCCTGCAGGATTCAAAGCGCCGTGACACTTTTCTGAGGAGGCGTCTACCCATCCACGAAAACAATACACCCGCCCGAAGTAGCTGCTTCTCCCTTTCTGCCGACTTCCTCCGACTCGGCTGGCCGTCCCCCCGTCACTGATCGTGTGTGTGTGTGTGTGTGTGTGTGTGTGTGTGTGTACGCCAGACAGCGATAATTAGCAGGAAAATTCGAGCCTGTAAAACAAAAGCACCTCGCCTCCCTGCTGCTCGCGCCGCGGCGCCGTCCCGGTGTCCCTGTGCCGTGGGTGTCGCCGTCTCTGATGTATAATTCATTCAACCTTTTTTTATCTCACTAATGACGAGCAGGAGTTCAGGAAAAATGTTCATTAAGCCGTCATTGCATATACATCAGACTTTTAAAACGCGGGGACGATGAGAGAACGAGGAGAAAGGGGTGGAGAGGTGAAGCGGCGAGTGGGCGGCCGCCAGAGGAAGCGAGTCGAAGGAAAGGAGGGAAAGTTAAGAGTGGAGCTGCGGGTGGAAAATCGGTAGCGTCTGGAGGACGCCGCTGTGGCCGTACGCTCACGAAGGACATTGATGCAAATCCACCATTCGTTTTTATATTAACATACAGTCATCGGCCACTTTATTAGAGCCGTCTCCTTGTTTTCACTCGGTGTCCATTACATCATGTTCATGTATCATGTAGATGGACATTGTCGTTGCTGCACAGTTTGTTAGTCATCTCAAATCCTTCATCAGTAATCACAATGTTGTGGCACGGGATGCTGAGGCCGGAGCGGCCCACGGGATGCTGAGGCAGGCATGGGCCACGGGATGCTGAGGCCGGCGTGGCGCGCGGGATGCTGAGGCCGGCGCGGCCCACGGGATGCTGAGGCTGGAGTGGCCCGCGGGATGCTGAGGCCGACGCGACCTGCGGGATGCTGAGGCCGGCGCGGCCGGCGGGATGCTGAGGCCGGCGCGGCACACGGGATGCTGATGACCAATCATTTTTGTTTGGTGGATTTTTTTCTGAGTCATGAGTGATGAAGTGCTTACAATTTCCAGCATCACCACGGTGTCTGATCCACTCGCACCAGAGCAACACACCATCACGTCATTACAAATCAGATCATGTCTTCATGGGGGTCCTGCTCATCAGAGAACATTCTAAAACGCACTAAAGTATGTCAAGAGTTTAGCTCCATATTGTAGTTCTGGACGTTTTTACGTGAATGGAGAATTTACAAACGTCACTGATGCTCCTGTTAAAATCTCACCACCAGCCTCGTCCAGCCCACTCCGCTACCCCTTTACTGTTAACTTATTCACAAACAGCATTTCATGTATATCTAATGTTGCAGGAGAAGCAGATGTGAAAATGTCAAAGAAAATTTAAATGTCAAAGAAAGAGCAAGACAATTTCAAGTTTCTCAAGGACGGAGAGGATGCTGACTCTCAGCTTAAAGCCACGCCAGCTTATTTTCTCTGTCTATTATCCGTGCAGGATGTTCTGTGTGCGCGTGAGAACCGCGAAGAAAGAACGCAATTATACAAGCACCTGTGTTCAGGGTTTTTAAAAACACCTGATAAACGTTAAGGTCGGCGTGGCTTCATTCTGTGGAGAAGTTTTTAATTTGCAGCATCATTATTCAGCATGATGGAAATGAGCTCTCACACACACACAAAACACACACACACACACACACACACACACACACACACACACACACACACACTATTATTTAATAATTAGAATTCACCTCAGCTACAATTAAACCAATTGAAACTTTCCAGGCTTTTTAAAGGAGCGACCGTGGTGCAGGGTGAAGTCACCCCACAGTACTGCTCCTGGGTTTTATTCCCAAAGGGAATTTGTATGTTCTCCTTATATACTTCCACTTTTTAAAAACATGCAGTATACTCCTGGGCAACAAAAATATGTTTGTAGCCCAAAAGTAGGTTTGCACCCCACTGCACTAATAGAACAACCCGACTATTTAACATGCTCTTACACTATTTTCTGCTGCACAGAAACTTAAAGACGTTCTGTTAACTCCTCCAAACTTATTTCTTCCACTTGTGTCCATTTATTGTCTACACGTCGCATTCCAATTTCTTTGAAGTGGCCGTCATCTTTTCCTGTCGCCCAACACAATCACCAGAACTCTGCAGCGACGTCCTCAAAACGTTCAGTGAGTGTATTTTTCACGTCGCCCTCTGAATTCATGTGATAATTGGACCGGGAGGTGCAGGCATTTTCCTCGACATGGAAATCAATAAGCTTTCATTACAGTCCTTTCCATTTACAGCTTTTAAGACGTGCACACGTTCCCGATACGGAGACAGAGATAATACAGACGACGATTAACAACGGGCTTTTATTGTGTAGGATCATCAAAGCCAGGGAGCAACTTAACCACATCAAGGTGAGGAGAAAATTCTGAAGCAATTGTACAGTAAGAGGTTTGTGTTACTATTATTTAGTACGTGTGCCAGCTGGTGTGTGTGTGTGTGTGTGTGTGTGTGTGTGTGTGTGTGTAAGTCAGCTCAGAGGTATCGGCCTGCTGTCGCTCTCCGTGAGTTCTAACGAAGATGGAATTACAGGTGCTGCGCGACTCCGATAAGCTCCAGAGAGCTGCACTTTCAAAAGGGTTGAAGGGTCAACAACATGGGCTTTATCAGAAAATGGAACAGTGGATGTCTGCATTGCACCGACTCACAGGACTGATAAAGATGCCAAAGAAACCCAGGAGTCGCCGATTTCAGAACTAAATTCTGACGTATGAATCCTTATAAACAGGTTCTCTGCTGCAGTAAGCACTCTGGAGGAGAACCGAACGAGGCGTTTTCAGCATCCGAACGTTTTAACCCCCTTCATACTGATCGTCCTGTGAAAGAGGACACCTTCAAACATTCAGAGTGACTGATGTTTGTATAAAACTCTGCTTTAAGGATTAACTAAGGCAACGCCGAGATGCTTTTGCTTCGTTTTAGTTATAAAGTGAGGCGTTTTGCTCCTCTAGGGCAAGATGCAACAAAAAGTGTTGGTGAGTGCCCGCTCAACCCCAGAGCAAACAGTCAAAACACAAGCAACTAACAAAGTCAATAATTCATTTTACATCACATTACATTTCCATTTGGTCATTCAGCAGACGCTTTTATCCAAAGCGACTTACAAGGTGAGCACAGGGTTCATCACCACATCCCTGCAGCAATGAGGGTTAAGGGTCTTGCTCAAAGACCCACATTGGTAACTTCAGTGGACCTTGGATTTGAACCCCCAACCTTCAGATTGAGAGCCCAACGCCCTGACTACTGAACTACCGCGCCCTTACAGTCCATTTTACTTGCTTTGAAATTATTTAATAATAAAAAATAACTTAAGAAACAGGATGTAATGACTTCAAGATGACACCGGGCCAAATGAACCAACCAACTACTAACAAAAACAAAGAAAAAGAAGCTGACCTGCCGGCTCTCTCCATACACAGAGGCAAAAATGAGCAAACAAAAGGCCGGTCACCCCCACAGATCCCGTTAAAGAACACAAACAAAGGAAAAGCAACGAAAACCACAAATATACAACGTCAGGTTGGTCTGTGATGGTGGGCGGTCAGTGGAGCAGCAGATCGGCTCAGATGAAACGTGCAGCTTCCAGACTGGAGAACAAAAGGCCTTTTAAATCTGCCGCCATCCGATACAGCCAATAGGAACAGAACGCCTCACGCACACAGGAATTTGTCCTCCACATTTATACGTGCCTGGAGCGGTGGGCAGCCCTGTACACAGAGCAATTGGGGTTAACGTGGCCAGGGCACTTAGTGGGACTGGGAATCAAACCGGGGACCTTCAGGTCGCAAGGCTGGTTCCTTATCCACAAGCCAACAACTGCCCCTTTACCACCCGGTGCTCACGATTATCTGTTTTTTTTAAAAGGTTTTCAGAAACAGAGTAACATGCAGGTAGAATTTAGAAGTTACAGGACTCAACCGAATGAGCCAGAACGTCTGAGGACTCGAGAACAACCCGAGAACAAGGAACATTTATTAAACCATGCAGAATTACAACCTCAGGACACCTGCAGTGAGACCGGGCATCACACGGCTGTCCACAAACTAAAATTCATTTTCAGAAGAGACTCATAGAATAATGTTCTCTTCATGTTCTCTCGTTAGTGACGGAACATTCACACCGGCTTCATTTGATTTTACTTTACATTTCTAAAAATAATTGAGACGACAGTCTTCACTCATCATATTAATTACAAAAAAAAAAATCTCTTTTTACTGAAAAAAAAAAATAGAGTAACAGTTTTCGCCTCATGTTTTCTAACGATAAAAAAATCTTTAGCTTCTCTGCACTTTGACAGAAAGTTGGTTTGACAGAGAAATGAGAAAAACACGGGTTCGAGTCGCCCCCCCCCCCCCCCACGATGCACACGCGTTACCTGCTGCACTGTGAGAACAGAAACCACGGCGTTATGCTGCGGCTGTGACTGCACACCGCACTTTATTTACTATTTAATTACCCACGTCTCTTTGAAACAGTGTATTTGTTCTCGGTTTGCAGCCCCAGCTGAATCAGAGTGCGCGGTTCTATTCCCTCGCAGGTTCCCTGATCAACTGTATCTGGTTGCGCAGTGATCATACTGCATTGTACTGTATCTGTCTCAGGGCAATCAGCAATCACCCTCTGCTGACTGACACACACACACACACACACACACACACACACACACACACACCTCCAGAGGACATGACCCTTTCGCGGGCAAATAGCTGCGACCCCTGCGCTTTTCACACAGGGTTCAGGTTTCAGACTGAGCGACTCGGTTCTGTTTAAACTGCATGATTACGTCCTCACTTTCAATTTTCTGCTCAAATTTGATTTGTTCTTTCGGTGTTTCATAACCATCATCAGATCAAACGGATCATTATGAAGCATCCCTCCTGCACAGAAACCGATTTATAACCCAATTACCAAAAATGGTGTATATTCTATTATATATCGTATTACAAATTGGTGCATTTTGTACACAAACATTCATTCATTCATTCATTATCTCCCGCTTTATCCTCTATTAGGGTCGCGGTGGGGTTCCCCATGCCCATCCAGGGGAGAACGTCTCGGGCGCTGGGCAGATAGACCCAGGACAGGGCGCCAATCCATCGCTGGGCACACACTCACTCAAACAGACACACTCTATACGGGGCAATTTTGAGAATTCAATTGACTTGATCCATGTTTTTGGACTGTGGGAGGAAACCGGAGAACCCGGAGGAAACCCACGCAGACACGGAGAGGACATGGAAACTCCACCCAGATGGGGATTCGAACCGGGAATCCCTAGCGCTGAGAGGCGAACGTGCTAACCACTAAGCCACCGTGCCACCACACACAAACATATTATTTATATATATATATATATACAGTATGTATATATATATATATATATATATTATATATATTATATATATATATATATATATATATATATATATATATATATATAGGGTGGCACGGTGGCTTAGTGGTTGGCATGTTCTCCTCCCAGCACTAGGGATTCCCTGTTTGAATCCCCATCTGGGTGAAGTTTCTATGTTCTCCCCAAGTCCGCATGGGTTTCCTTCCACAGTCCAAAAACATGGATCAAGTCAATTGAGTTCTTCAAATTGCCCCATATAGAGTGTGTCTGTGTGCGCGTCAGTGTGAGTGAGTGTGTTCCCAGCGATGGATTGGCGCCCTGTCCTGGGTGTATCTGCCCAGCGCCCGAAACGGTGTATATATGTATTTATATATATTTTTTTTTTTTTTTTTCTTTTTTTTTTACTTAATTTGTAACTTTTGGACTTTTTTGACTTTATTGTGGAGATGTCTAAAGAGAATTTCACTGCTGGCTGTACCGTGCATGTCTCTGCATGTGATGAATATACCTGATTTGTTTTGATGTATCCAAAGTCAAAAATAGTAGAAGGATCAGTCATTATAATTAGTTAATAGTTATAATACATCAGTTAGTAGAATTAGAATCATTATTATAATGTTATCTGTATAATTAACTCGTTCTTCTGTGTAACCCTTTAACCTCTACACACAGCAGGTAGCATTATGGAGTGTAAGAGTTCAGTGGAGTCCCTGAGTGGAACTCTGAAAACTGTAGACCCAACCACCTCGAGTTCAATGAAGCATCCACAGAAAACCAATGACAGAAGAGTAGAGAACCGACGAATACTAAAACAAAACCGGCATGAAGGAGGGATTTTAAATACGCTGCAGTGAGTTTCATTTAATGGAGTAAAGACACCACTCCTACTCAGTTTTACAAAGGAGGAACTAAATATAGTTGTTTTTTTTAAATCAGATTCAGGGTTAAAGTGAAGTCAAAGAAGCAACGCACCTCCACCATCACGTCGTCCCACTGACTGATCTCTAAATTCCTCATGTGGATCCGTATTCCTAATGAGGTGTTAATGAGCAGAATGAGTGGAAATGGACTCAATGACATGAACAGGAATAATTACTCTGTTCTCTTATTAATTTTTTATTAATGTATTTATTTTTAAACCGAGATGCTTGAGCGGCAAACCAGCGTCTATTTATTTATGATCTTACACACAAAAAAATGAGAACTCATTCCATATATATATTTTATATGAAACAAAAACATAGATTCTTTAATTCCCTGGTTGGGATATTTTCACTTGTAAGGCTGTACATGGCTTTGAGCGTGGAGTTTTGTATGTTCTCCCCACATCGCCAAAGGACTCAGGCTTCTTTAAAACTTGATTATGTTTAAAAGTACGGCAGAACACAGTGATATTTTGCATCGCACTGTTGAAATCCATACCTCATCTGCAGTAGGTTACCACATTCAGGGATCAATACGGTTTCGTTAAGTTTGTAAGTCTCTCTCACTTTTGCATCATGGGTCTGAAGGTTTTTCGTCGCTTACATCAGAAACGATGAGGACAAACGAAATCGATGAGCTCGGCCGTTACATTTTTCATGCGGGCCGAACCGGTCCTGAGACACGATGCCAAGGCCCGCGCCGTGTGGCCGACCCAAAACCTGCAGGTGAGCTTTTCATCCAGTTTTAATTCAGTCCACCGCAAGATTTCACCTGCACCACAGCAACACCGCGGCAAAAATCATTCACCACCTTTAACACCACAGCACAAAATACAGGTCATTAACAAAGTGGTGCGTGGAGCTTCTTAAGATTACAACCTTATCCACATCCTGGTTGGTGGAGGTTCCTCTTCACTTCTTAACATCTGTGGGAGTGGGCGTGCTCGGTAACCGCAGTCTTAAAAATTGTATTTAAAAAAACTTTTAATTAACGGCGGCACAGTGGCTTAGTGGTTTAGCACGTTCGCCTCTCAGCGCTAGGGATTCCCGGTTCGAATCCCCATCTGGGTGGAGTTTCCATGTTCTCCCCGTGTCTGCGTGGGTTTCCTCCGGGTTCTTCGGTTTCCTCCCACAGTCCAAAAACATGGATCAAGTCAATTGAATTCTCAAAATTGCCCCATATAGAGTGTATTTGTGTGAGTGAGTGTGTGCCCAGCGATGGATTGGCGCCCTGTACTGGGTCTAACTGCCCAGCGCCCGAAACGTTCTCCCTTGGATGGGCATGGGGAACCCCACCCGAATAAAGCGGGAGACAATGAATGAATAATGGAACCTGCACCAATCAGGATGTGAATAAGGCTGTAATCTAAAACATAGATGAACTTTGTAGTCCACCTGTTTCCTTCTAGTTTGTTAGTTCCCTTAACTCTGTGCTCTAATGTTTAGAACCCACACAGAGCAGTATTATTTGGGTGGTAAATGTTGTCAGAGCTACAGTGTTGATGTTGTGCTGATGCGTGTGGCTCCCAACAAATTAAAATCTGAAACAGGAGGATTTCTCAATAATATTAACCTCCGTAGAGTCGAAGCGTGTTAATTTTTCAGGAACCACACCCCCCCTCCCCTTGTCACCATCCCGGGGGCTGTGGAACGTCTCGCCATGTCTGGAAGCTGTCTGTGACCGAAGCTCATGCTCTGTTAGACACAATGATGGGACCTGTCTGCTCATCTTTAAAAAAAAGAAATGCTTTTGAGCTCGCCAATCACTCTGTCCATCAGCGTGGAATCACTGAACCGTCGTTGTTCAGGTCCAGTCCCTCCCTCAGGGAACGGAGGCTCAGATTGACACGGCGATCACAGAGTGACGGCGAAGCCGGACAACGTGTGTCTGCGGCTGTGAGGGGAAATTTGGATTTGAATTCTGAGAACAAACCGAGATGCAGGTGACATTTAGGAGCCATTTCCACAACGGAACGTTCATACAGACTGAAGCTGGGGCTTTCAGCTAAAAGCAAACGAAATGTTAAGAAGTGGGTGGCTTAGTGGTTGGCATGTTCTCCTCTCAGCTCTAGAGATTCCAGGTTCAAATCCCAATCTGGGTGGAGTTTCCATGTTCTCCCCGTGTGTTTCCTCCGGGTTCTCCGGTTTCCTCCCACAGTCCAAAAACATGGATCCAATGTCAATTGGATTCTCGCCAGAAACCGATTACACATCCATCCATCCATTATCTTCCACTTTATCTTCTATTAGGGTCGCCGAGGGGGTTCCCCATGCCCATCCAGGGGAGAACGTTTCGGGCGCTGGGCAGATAGACCCAGGACAGGGCGCCAATCCATCACTGACACACACTCACTCACACAGACACACTCTATATGGGGTAATTTGGAGAATCCAATTCACCTTGATCCTTGTTTTTGGACTGTGGGAGCAAACCGGAGAATCCGGAGGAAACCCACTCAGAAACGGAGAGAACATGGGAACTCCACCCAGATTATTGAGAGAACATGCTAACCACTAAGCCACCCTCCCGATTACACATCCTGCATCAAAAATACACTTTAACAACTTCCTTCTTCAAATTTGTTAAAACATGTTTGGAACTCAGATCCCCTGGTGGAACCTCCAGTTCCTATTGACTTGACGCGGCTGAGTTCCACCTGCAGTTGCGCCACATTTGTTCTTAAACGTTCAACAGATGGCGATGTTTCAGTGGATTAAGTAATGAGCCACTTGAGGAAGCAAGTGAGGCAATCGAGCAACTCGCCAGCTCATCCTGGACTTGGTCTGGAGATTTATAATGTTCTCCGCCGCCGCCAGTGCAGAACCCGAACGGTGCCAGTGATCAGAGAGAACGATGATCAACATGGACCAACTTCTAAAGTTTGTGAGTGACTGACATCATTCTAAATCGACGATCTGCCTCAGAGTAACACGCCCTGATGAAATAAAGGAGGACCGGGTGAGAGGACACCCCGTCAATACCAGCACTGCCCCACAGGAGCGAAGAACCGAGTCCAGATCACTGAGACCAGCACGTTTTTCTGCTTGGACAACAAACTGGGTTAGGACACCTCCCTCGGAGACATGATGCAATTAAATGAATGTCTCTTTAAAACACTCTGAGCTCGTAGCGCCATGTTCTGATTAAGATTAATGACTCGTTTCAAGGTAAACAGCTACAGTGAACCCAAATCTCGGTTCTGCGGGGACACGCTCTTAACAAAGCCAACTGTGACTTCACACCACACTATGGACAGAAGGACACGCGTCTGTATTATTAAAATCAGGTTCTGTTATTCAGCCTCGTCTCCGTGAGTGTCTCCTAAACACTTGTTTGCTTCCAACGTCAGAACATCTTATAAAAAGGAACTTTTATATTATATAGAACATTGATGGGGACGGCGGCACGGTGGCTTAGTGGTTAGCACGTTCTACTCTCAGCGATAGGGATTCCCGGTGCGAATCCCCAACTGGGTGGAGTTTCCATGTTCTCCCCGTGTCTGCGTGGGTTTCCTCCGGGTTCTCCGGTTTCCTCCCACATTCCAAAAACATGGATCAAGTCAATTGAATTCTCCAAATTGCCCCATATAGAGTGTGTTTGTGTGAGTGAGTGTGTGCCCAGCGATGGATTGGCGCCCTGTCCTGGGTCTATCTGCCCAGCGCCCGAGACGTTCTCCCCTGGATGGGCATGGGGAACCCCCCCGCGACCCTAATAGAGGATAAAGCGGGAGATAATGAATGAATTGATGGGGACGGTATGGTGGCTCAGTGGTCAGCACATCCACCTCTCAGCACAGGGGATCCAGTTTCCAATTCCGCTCTGGGTGGACTATCGATGTTCTCCCCGTGCCCGTGTAGGCTTTCTCTGGGTTCTCTAGTTTCATCCCACAGTCCAAAAACATGGATTTAAGGCAAATTGGCTGCTCTAAATTGCCCCTATATAGAGTGTGTGTGTGTCTGTGTGAGCCTAGAGATAGATAGCCCGTCACCTCAAATGACCCTCACAGAGCTTTGACCTCCATCAAACATATTGGGCATAAATTATCAGAGATTACAAGTCAGCTCCTCAGATTCCAACAGATTCCAATCAGTGCCTGACCCCACAAATATACTTTAACCCACATTTCCTAAAAACACTCCAAGAAATCCTAAAGCTGTTATAGCTGCAGTTGAGGTGGGATTGTATATCCTGGAGTGACATGTTGGAGTCACACCTTTCTTTCATATTTTAACCCCCCCTCACTGCTGTTGGGAGGGGGGGGCAGATATTTTTACACCAAAATATGAATTTATTTATTTGCCCTCTTACATGCAAGTTGCTTTGGTGTCTGCAAAGTAAATCCCCCCCAACATTAAAAAGCAATAATGGAATTTTCCATTGCGAGTTATCTGCAAGGGTCTGCGTCTCAACATCGCGGGTGTGTGTGTGGTGTGTGTGTAGTGTGTGTGTGTGTGTGTAGTGTGTGTGTGTGTGTTGCTGCGTGAATCATTTCTCCAACACCTGCTGCTACCCATAGGAATGATGTACTGCAGGGTGTCATCTGGTGGAATTACTGTAGTGGCATTTAGATTTAACACCTGGTGCAATTCAAAAGAGTGATGTAGACCATCGGAGCACAAAGGGAAGACGTTCTCACTCCGTCAGTCGCAGAACGCAGACCGCAGACCTTCCTTTCCCCTTCACAGAACCGCGGAGGCCAACTGGTGCCCGATTTATTTCTGCACACAGAGGGCGTGGTGTGGATTTAACGAGGAGCTTTTTGGATCGATGTTCTGCTGTTGGTTTAATCTGGATTAGGATCTTTTAATCTCGTTCTATCCGACGGCGCCGCGCCCGATTTCTCCTCGTCATAAACTCGAGAACAATGAAAATTAGGCGGGAGATTTAATCCTGCCGTTTCACTGAGTCTTGTTTGTTTGAAGGGTCCGAGCCTCTGTGTGTGTGTGTGTGTGTGTGTGTGTTGTGGGCGTAGCCCCGCTCTTGTCCATTATACACAGATTATTTTATCTTCCGCGGGTAGCTCTGGCTAGGCTAGCCGCAGGGTTGCGGGGGCTTTTATGGTCTAATCCTCCACAAAGCTGGTAATAACCTGTCAGTTCATCCTCAGCCAACAGCCTTCCTCCCCTCCGTTCCTCTCTTTATCATTTTCTCTCTTTTCTAACTGATCTAAATCTGTACAAGATGGGCAGTGATGGCTCTGGGCACAGAAAATAGCACAGCGTTAATGCCAGGATAAGCACAGCCACCATTTGGAGGAAATGGATGGAGCCCTTTTCCCCAGGAGATGGAGAAAACCCCGCACCATCAGCTTGCAGTTCTACAGATTGTACGCATTTGATTTATTTTAAAACACATGCATCATATAAAACCTGGAGGTGGCGTGGCGTCCGGACCACATACGGACCGCTGGAACCAGATCTGGAGACATGTGGCACTCATTTGCATTTTCCCACAGTGCACGGCACTCTTGTTATTTATTTACTTTATTTTTATTTTTTTTGGAAGAATTTACAGTAGACTGCAGTGCGATGCTTAAACAACAGTCCTGCATTCATAAAAACAGGAAACACATGAACCACACACGTCTGAGGTGTTTTATTCAGTGAAATTCAGTGTGGGCGTGGTAGCTCAGTGGTTAGGGTGTTGGGCTATTAATCTGAAGGTTGGGGGTTCAAATCCCAGTTCCACTGAAGTTACCAATGTGGGTCCTTGAGCAAGACCCTCAACCCTCATAGCTCCAGGGATGTTGTGATTAACCCTGTGTTCATCTTGTAAGTCACTTTGGATAAAAGCGTCTGCTAAATAACCAAATGTAAATGTAAATGAAAACAGTTTGGGGAAGGCCCCTTCACTGATTTAGCATGATTGTGCCCTTGTGCTCAAGGCAAGGTCTATAAATACATATATAACTGAAGAAACCCTGACCTCAACAGCCCTAGGTTTTAAGCCAGGCCTCCTTACCCACAATCAGTGCCTGACCTCAGACGTGATCTTCACAGATACACTATGAAATCGTTTGGTGCCGCCATTAAAGCGGCGTCCCCGTAATTTTGTCCAGAGTGTAAATATGCTTTATTTCATTATTATTTTTTGAAATCACAGCAATAATAACTGAAGTGAGAGGTTTTGAGCAGCCATTAAAGCACTTTAACTAACCAGCATGTCAACCATACAGACCTGCAACATCCAACAGGAATAGCGACTAATTACAGGAGGAAAAAAAAAACAGAACCATCAGCAAAACGAGCCGAGAGGCGGATATTCCAACACGGAGCCGAGTGCATTAATGCATCCACACACCGGGGCAGAGAGGAAAAAAACAAATAAAAAAAAAAAATGGACAAAGCTTTTAAAAGTCCTCTTGAGACTCGAGCCACCGTTCTCTCATCGTTTATACGGTCTTCTTGAAAACAAAGATACTTTTTAGTGTTTAATTTTAATTATCTAATAAATCTGCAGCGACACGGTGGCTTAGTGGTTAGCACGTTCGCCTCTCAGTACTAGGGATTCCCGGTTCGAATCTCCCCGTGTCTGCGTGGGTTTCCTCCGGGTTCTCCCGTTTCCTCCCACAGTCCAAAAACATGGATCAAGTCAATTTGGAGTTCTCCAAATCGCCCCATGTAGAGTGTGTGTGTGTGAGTGATAGATTGGCGCTAGATTGGCGCCCTGTCCTGGGTGTATCTGCCCAGCGCCCGAAACGTTCTCCCCTGGATGGGCATGGGGAAACCCCCCTGCGACCCTAATAGAAGATAAAGTGGAAGATAATGAATGAATGAATATTACATCTGCAGAACATGTTCGTGTCATTTTCCAATTTAACTCATTAGTTTAATTTATTTAACCAAAAAGGAATCATCGCATAATTAACCACAACGACCCCATACACAGCCACATGTCACCCCTGTGGATCAGCACCACTGAACATACAGATGGACTTTGTAGACCAAGTCATTCTCTGAGCCTTCATCAGCACTCATGGGATTCTAAATTACCACCACCATCACCAAATCAGTGCTTCTGAGAATCATCCATCCTGCTCTGTGAGGTCCTGACCTTAACGGAAGGACTACAGTGTGTGATTACAGAACTACAAAATCCATCTGCATGTTCAGAGACATTCATATAACCACAATACAGTATACAGTATGTAGTTCCTTTAATGTTACTAATGATGTGAAGGTTTAATGTAGTGATGAAGCACATTTTAAAACACCTACAGTATCTTTGAACTATTAATATCAATATTTAAAAAAAGAAACAGTACAAATGACACCTGCACAGACCAATCTGTCTGATCCAGCTGACGACGGCTAATTCTAGATTCTCCCACGTTCCGTTTTTACATTTAAAGAAGTGTTAAAACAGCAGAGACGTAACCTCACGCAGCGAGCTGTTCACCGTTCACCGACCGTAATCTGCATCCAGCTTTAAAGCTGTAATTCCAGGATGCTGATCTGAACATAACGACAGTTTTTAAAGGTAATTTTCATGCCACTGTGGCACGTTGGAAATGGAAAATGCATTATTCAGTATTTATACTCAAGCACATAATGCATGGTGTGTGGACACGAGTTCACCTGTCCCCGTAGGACGTGGCGCTGATGCGAGCTGACAGTCTTCAGCTCCACGAGAACCTGGTTCTAATTACTCAAACTATAACAGCAGGCTGCTGGGATTTTTTCTTAGAAACTGATTACATGAAAAAAAATGAAAAAAAAAAAAAAAAGAAAAGAAAAGAACGTGATCATCTGATCCGGAGTCCGTGGACGAGTTAAAGGTGTTTGACAAACAGAATATTTTATTTTATTGAATATATATATATAAAAAAAAAAAAGAAACAGCAAGTTTATGTGGAAGAAAGGCAGGGTGAGGGGTCTCAGAATCAGCAGGTTGTAATAGAGTGATTATTCAAAATCATAATAATAAATAAATGACAGTCACATGAGTCTCGATGCCCCGAGTCACAAATAATGCAGTGATTTTGACGTTTCTGAATGAACACACAATTAAATCTGATTTCAGGTGTTAAAGTCTTTAGCTCGGTTCATTTGTGAAACATTGCTCATGGAGGAGACATCGGGCGAGTGACGTCTGCGCAGTATTTTAAATCATGCCCATGTAAGCCCCGTAACCTTTGCATCAAATCCCACCTGCGGAGGATAAAGCCAAGACCGAAGCCATGTGGCTCGCAGCCATATTCAGTATGATCACTGTGCAATAAACAGAACAGAAACAACACCTGAAGTTCTGAAGAAAGCTTAGATTCGGGTCAGAGTGGAACCAGAAGACACGCTGGCTGTTTGTGTTGGCCATCAGTCCACGATGCCCACTGTGCCGCACACCCTTCCTTTAGAAGTGTATACATCTCGGCATCACTGATGTTCCACCGACATCTACAGAACATCTGATCCGGCTGGTTAACTGCAGCGTGGATGCTGAAGGTGGATGCCAGAGCACAACAGCACAGAGCAGTAATATTCAAACAAACAAATGTGATGATGCATGGCACTCGAACAGCTTCAGACATGCCCCCTACAGGCCATTAAACATGCCATTCTCATCACCGTGCCAACCACGCGCTCCGAGGGTGAGCGCTCGTTGTACCCCAAACCAAAAAAAACGAGCAATGAAACGAAAACAAAAGTGCTGGCTCATTAGTGACGACAGGTGCTGCACACATGGCTCTAGCGGTTGCCGTAGCAACCACTTAGGCGACATTACTGTAAATTGTCTTATTAAAACTCATGGGCTTGTTAGTGACGCACAACTTTGTCTACATTGTAACTAAGCTGCAGTGTGTGTTTGATGTTAAAAGCAGCGGCTGGATACATTTTTTTTTTTTTTTACATAATCCACTCTGAGGCTCTGGTTCTGTTAGGAATCAGAGATAAACAATTCAGTGGAGAGGTGTTGACCCTCGCCCCAAAACAACCACCTGAAATCTGACAACAGCCTCTGAAACTCAGGTATGAGAGTGAACAAGCTGGGGGGGGGGGAGGGGGGGGGTGTTCCGAGGGCATATCTGATGTATTTTTAGAACAGATCTCAACATGCATCATGACTAATTGTCGTGAGCAGATAAAGTACTCGGCGCAGGCCGGGGCGCTCGGCGATGGCAGCTTGTCACCGGTAAATACAGTACTCACCAGCAACCTCCCACTCGCACCACCCCCAAACCCCCACCCACCCCTCCACCCGTGAAGAGGATCAGGGCTAGAAATGAGCATGAAGAAGCCATAGAGAGGAAACTGTACACAGACATGTGAGGCAGAAGGTGAGAGTGTGAGCCACAGAGGATCAGATACAGAGCAGATCACCGCAAGCAGTGGATGAAGGACTCGTCAGCGACGTGTTCGTTAGGAACAATAATTATGGATGATCAGCAGTGAAGGGCTACGGGTTTATAATGTCCTGAAGCAAATGGATCAGGACCGAATAACAGAATACATCATTTAGAAGGAGGCTTATTCAGGATGTGTGAGATGAACAGAAAAGAAGAGAAGGTCGTAAAAATGAAATTAAAAAAAAGGAAGTGCAGTAAAGACAGACGAGAGGAGTTTTAATTACACACAGCACTCATTAACTGATCAGCCCTCTGATTCAGATTTACAATTTCAACTTTCTCTTTTAACACTGGTTTCCCTGGATCCTTGAAGTTCTGAGGACAACATCCCCCCTTTTTTCGAACCATTAAGGGGTCACCAGGCAGCTATTCATATGCATAACGGCCTACAGCCCAGCCACCCCCTCTGCCTCACAGGTGTGAAACGCTAGGTAAAAACTTCTTTTCAGTTGAAATTCAGAACTTTTCCTGCAAACTGTGTTTGTACTCCTGAATGGGGACATACATATATATAGATGCACCTAAGTTTATTGTTAGAAGTCGTACTATATTTTAGTTAGTATTGATAACACTGTAATATTTCAGTTTCGTCTCGATTTTTTTATTTCGCATGCTTGTTATTTAGCGTGCCAGCGGCATTCACACAGTCAACAAATGTGACTGATTCATTGACAGTAAAAACTATATTCAGAGGAAATTCAACCTAATTACAGTAAATAATAATGTAATGCATTTTTCTGCAATAAAAGTTTAGTGAAATTAAACATACTTTCAGTGACTACAAATCAAATGAACCAGATATCTACAGACATTTACTGCTGTATGTATGTTGTACCTATAATTCTGTGATAACATCCTGTATAATTATATATAATTTATATATTAGTGTATATTTATATTCTTTGAAATAAATAAATACCTTCATATCGTATTGTAATTTAAAATAAATAATAGTGAATAGTCCTTCAGTGGCCGTGGCGATTAGTGACTAAGAAGCATATGAATAACATTTCACATGCAAGTTTGTGTGAAACTTTTTGTTATTGTTATACAATTACTGTCGTTAATCAATTTGTGATGGGTGATGCTACACATGACACATTTTGCACCAACATTTTCATATGAACCACCTGTTACATTTGTGACGTAAACCGTTTCACACCTGTTCAGTCAGCAAAATTAATTAAGTAATTAATTAATTAAACAAAATCAAAATAAAATAAGTGAATAAAACCCTGCTTTCAGTTCGAAAGTCTATTAATTCGGATTTTTCACCCTGATCCTCAAACAACATCTCCTTCATTAATTAAAAGCAAAATGTTAACGACATTTGTGACGTCATGATTTTAATAAACATTGCATGTTCTTTAAAAACTCTCCAACGTTAATCAGCTGCGTCCCGAAACGCGAACAGAACAAAACCAGCGTTTACACTAAACACACCCAGCAGCGTCCTACCTGGTGACGTCATGCAGGTAAATCCCAAACGTGCGGCTTCCTCTGTAATCCGCACACGGTTCCTCTCCAGATGAAGATGAAGATGAAGATGAAGATGAAGATGAAGATGAAGTTCCTCTCTTCATTTTTCCGTCAGAGTTCAGTTTTTAATCCCGGAGTTTAATTCCAAACGTCGTGACGCTCATCAAACAGTTCGCATTTTAATTATGCGGCTCTTTGTGACGTGTGTGTCGAGAACACCAATGAAATCCCTCCACTTTAATAAGACCGTCCCCCATTTCAATTAGCGGAGCAGCAACCAATGATGTACAGTAATTGATTTGAATGACAATAGTTTCAGCCAATGAGCAGTCGATTAGATGAACCTGCTGAAAGCAGGTTGAGGATGTAATTACTGGGTGAATACAGGTGGGTTCTGCATGGAACCGATTTAATGCTTTTGTCCAAAAAAAAAAAATACAAATTTAACAATTTAAAAATAACTTTAAAATTATTTAATTATATTTATGAAAACATGTATTGATTCACATTTCAGTTTTTATCTAAAATTTAAGTTCTATAAAAATGACAATAATAATAACAATAATAATAATAATAATAATAATAATAATAATAATAATAATAATAATGACAATAATAATAATAATAATAATAACAATAATAATAATAATAATAATAGGGCGGCACGGTGGCTTAGTGGTTGGCATGTTCTCCTCTCAGCGCTAGGGATTCCCGGTTCGAATCCCCATCTGGGTGGAGTTTCCATGTTCTCCCCGTGTCCGCATGGGTTTCCTCTGGGTTCTCCGGTTTCCTCCCACAGTCCAAAAACATGGATCAAGTCAATTGAATTCTCAAATTGCCCCATATAGAGTGTGTGTGTGTGTGAGTGAGTGTGTGCCCAGCGATAGATTGGCGCCCTGTCCTGGGTGTATCTGCCCAGCGCCCGAAACGTTCTCCCCTGGATGGGCATGGGGAACCCCCCCCCGCGACCCTAATAGAGGATAAAGCAGGTGATAATGGATGGATAATAATAATAATAATAAATTATTAATAATAATAATAATAATAATAATAACAGCAGATTTTACTAGAAGTTGGTGTTATTTTTTATTATATTCTTTTGTTTTTAACTGCTGTGCCACAGGCATGTTGCACCCTCATACTTCCTCTGACATTTTAAAAGCCGTCATCCATCCACTGGCCTTACAGCAGACGGAGCCTTTGGCCTGATCGCTGTTCCTTCCCGTTAGGCTCCCTGCTAGGGAACATTATAGTGAGAAAATACCCCGAATAACCCTAAATGAGTCTCCTAAGGCAGGTCCACAGCTGCTTTTATCATTCTGGGATCCATGGAAAGGTATTTTTGCTTTGTGTGTGTAGGATTATAGGAGAAGCTTTTGTACGGCCGTGGTGCTGTGCAATTAAAGACTCGCGCCTCCTCCATCACAGCTGGCAATATCCAAAACATAATGTTTTGAGTTTTTTGAACAGCTTTGTGTCATTTATGTATTTTTAGAATGTTTAACCTTTTGATTGCTTTTGAGTTGCACTAAAAATAAAGCAGTTGTTATGTAGTTTTAAAGCATTGTGAGTTTATTCTTTGTATTTGATGATATATCTTTATTTTGTCTTTACATTAAGAGGATGTCAGTTCATCCGTCAGCGGAATTAGCTCTAATTTGTTCGTATAACACAGATGTGCGTTTCTTAATCAATGCCATAACGAGTTCACAAATAACTCAAGCTAGATCAGTGGGTGTGCAGATGAACCAATTTAAATGAATAAACGTATCTGTCATTAAAATGTTTTACCAAAAAAAAAATGGAAATTAAATTTGCAATGTGTTTCACGTTGCTACGATAAATACTTCATTACAATTTTAATTACGAGGATGGGGTGTGAATTTGGACGACCTACACAAATTACCTCAAAACAGCTCCGGCATTCCACATGAAAGAGAAACTGCACGCAGAGAACGTTCATAAAGAACATACAGTCATATGAATCAGACACAGATGCTTATCATACCTCAGCATCGAGGTTCCACTCAGCAGGTCTGTTAATGTTACTTCTTTTAAATCTGGCAGTCTTTGAAAAGGTTCATAATAAGCACAAACTTAGAAAACTCAAAGTAGAGTCCTCAGAGAAAATAAAAACACATACAGTATACTGTATATACATTTTGTGGGACGGCGCGGTGGCGAAGTGGTTAAAACCTTTGCTTCTAAGCGGTTCAAATCCCGATCTGGGTGGAGGTTCCATGTCCTCGCCGTGTCCGCATGCTTTTTCTTCGAGTTCTTTGATTTCCTTCCAAAGTTCACAAACATGGATTCATGGTAAAGTGGCCGCTTTAAATTGCCCCCATCTAAATTGACCCAAAATAGTGTGTGTGTGCCCAGTAATGGATTGGCGCCCTGTCCTGGGTCTATCTGCTGCCCTTCCGAGGGCAAGGTAGCTCAGTGGTCAGGGCATTGGGCTATCAATCTGAAGGTTGGGGGTTCAAATCCCAGGTCCACTGAAGTTAACAATGTGGAGCAAGGCCCTTAACCCTCATTACTTCGGGGATGTTGAGATTAACCCTGTGCTCACCTCGTAAGTTGTTTTGGATCTAAAGTCTAAATGTCAAATGGATGTGCATGGGGATCCCCCCACCCTCCAAATCCCTGGGTTAAGATTAAGCAGATGGTAATGAGATGAGATTAATTTATTTGCCACTGATAGGAATTTTCCAATGTGGGAAGTTTAATCTGTAGATATATACTGATTATTATATTAAGATAAACACCCAAATTTGCATAATTATCTGTTTTTCATAACGACTTTTTAAGGTGCACAGGCTGCACGAAGGTTAGTCTTCATTCTCCTCCATTCCAGTTTTCAGAAACAACAGATGGAGGGCTGGAGGGCACTACAAACAGAGAGAAACATGTGCACACATGCTGCACAGAACGATGCCAAATGTTGTCAGAACTAACATTGTGTTTTTTGACCGGCTACGCCTCCATATGCCCCGATCGCAGCGGAATAATTGGCTCTTTACCATAAACGTTCTTTAATTCGCTGCACTGAGGTGCAGCAGGCTCTTCGCTTCCATCACCATCACATGATTTGTGGAACATGGCTGACCCCCAGCCACACGGCTCTCCACCGGCTCTTCACCTTTGCATCGCCCGTCCCTCCCGGGACGCACATTTTAAGCCCTTATTGACTCCATTATCAGGTTTTCGGTTTGCCTACTGACACAGACATGCAAGAAATCTGTGCTTAAAAGCTGCCAGTGGCAGGAGAGAAAATATGTGGCAGCGAGACACAGTGGGAGTGACGAGTCCCATCTGAGCTCTCTATCGATCCGGCAGGATTAGGAGCCCTTGTCTGCAGGGGCATCTTTCTCAGCTGACAGATTATTACAGGCTTTTCTGAGATTTGGGCTTCGCCAGAGTCTCCCAGCACAATAACGGCGTACGGCCCAGACATCTCTAATATCATAGCCATCAGCTTCAGTGAAAGGCTGCTGGAAAAGACGTGTGGATGCTTCCAGCTGCGAGTGCTCGTCACGACGGCGCTCTCAATCTCGCTCTCTTTATCGTTCATTTTTCTTCCTCTCTTTTCCCCCCGATTTCCTCCCACTGCAATGATTCGTTTTTAATTTCAGAAGAGTACAAGTGGGGCTTACAAAACAGATTGACTCGCTTTATTAGCTCACTGTGGCTCAATTCATTTATGAGCTCGGATTCTCTGACTATTAAATATTTCATATAACGCCGCTGAGCAGCAGGATGATGCGCGGGTGTAAAGTTGAACGGGGATCAACATTCTAACTGCATGGCTGTCTATCCAGATGTTGATCAAGTAATAACCTGAGCAGCACTTTTCCCTCTTTTGTTTTCTCCGTCTGCGGCACTTTTTTTTTTTTTTTTTTTTTTTTTCTCGAGCCGTATCCGGGGCCTCAGAGCAATAAGAGCGTGGCAATTTGGTGCCAAACATGACTTATAACATAATTAAGGCCTAGTTCCGTGGTGACAAGGCAACATGGCAGAGTGGAGGCAGCAGGAATTATGGGGTGTAGATGCAATGAGGGATGCTGCCTTTTTTAATATATGTTCATATTCGACAACGGCGCTGAGAGGGAAGAGTATAATCATTCTACAGAAAGAAATATGAGGCTGAGAGGGCGAGAAAGGATGAGGTACGGAGAGTGATGGAGTAATGGAGGGTGGGGGGGGGGGGGGAGAGGAAAAGCAGAGTGCTATCGTTCTCGCAAGGCATTTCCCCGAATGCCCTCCTCATTTAGCCGGGACCAATTCTCCCACGTCGGACATCGGTGCTCGATCACACCACGATTCTCATCGTGGAGAGCAGTGAGGTCAGCTGACCTCATTATTTTAACGCTTCTCGTGCATGGTCAGTATGCATGGGCTCGCCGATGCACGTGATTGGTCCATGAGTAGTGTCACAGTAGTGTTGATTGACAGAGCTCACCCCGGACATACATGTTCACGTCAGAGAAATTCAGCATCCAGCATGTCTTAAGACTGTGGAGGGTTCGAATCCCAATCTGGGTGGAGTTTCCATGTTCTCCCCGTGTCCGTGTGGATTTCCTCCTACAGTTCAAAAAACATGGTTCCCCATGCACATCCAGGGGAGAACGTTTTGGGCGCTGGGCAGATACACCCAGGACAGGGCGCCAATCTATCACTGGACACACACTCACTCACACAGCTACAGAGAATTCAATTGACCTTAATCCATGTTTTTGGACTGTGGGAGGAAACCGGAAAACCCGGAGGAAACCCACGCGGACACGGGGAGAACATGGAAACTCCACCCAGATGGGGATTCGAACCAGAATCTGCAGTGCTGAGAGGAGAACATGCCGCCCATGAACTAAATGGTTCCATTCTTTTAAACCTGATGTCTTTTCAGTCTGAGGTTCTGAGTTCTTTGGAAGCCGCCTCCTCGGCGCACGCCGCTCCGCTCGCCGCCCCTTTCTTCTGAGCAAGTGACGAAATGAATCATTTTTGGGAGGATGATCGGTGTGATCTCCACGAACGGAATCATTTAACATTCCACGATCCTGTGTCTTTTGTGATTCACATTTGTGCCAGTAACGCGGCGCTGATGATTCAGTTTCATGAATCATTTGCAAGTGAACGCGGAACGGCCGCGTGGGAGTCGGCGGGAGGCCGAATGTGAGAAGCTGTTACCTTTTAGCTTTACAGAGACGGGATGAAGATCCTTTTACACCTGAAGACTGAAGCTGAAGGTAAAAAATAATGATGCTTCATCCGTGTGACCGTCTTCTTTTATGAACCTTGCTGGAACATGAAGGTCCTTCCCCAAACTGTTCCCATGAATATTGTTGGATGTAAACACCCATGGCGGGGCAGCACGGTGGCTTAGTGGTTTAGCACGTTCGCCTCTCAGTGCTAGAGATTCCCGGTTCGAATCCCCATCTGGGTGGAGTTTCCATGTTCTCCCCGTGTCCGTGTGGGTTTCCTCCGGGTTCTCCGGTTTCCTCCCACAGTCCAAAAAACATGGATCAATTGAGTTCTCCAAATTGCCCCATATAGAGTGTGTATGTGTGCATGTATGTGTGAGTGAGTGTGTGCCCAGCAATAGATTGGTGCCCTGTCCAGGGTGTATCTGCCCAGTGTCCGAAACGTTCTCCCCTGGGCATGGGGAACCCCCCTGCAACCCTAATATAGGACAAAGTGGAAGATAATGGAAGATAATGGATGGGTAAACAGAATTAAATATCAGAATTGAATGATGGAGGTGTAGGAGGTGTGTCCCGTTACTTTAGTTCCTCTCTGGGTTCTCCGTGGGCTCAGGATTCACTCAGCATGTCGGTCTCAGTAGTCTCTCCAGCTTCACTACTCTCCTCAGGACCAGCGTGGTCCTCCATCATCACGTCTCCCCATGTGGTGAGCGGTGCGCTCTTCTTCTTTCTGTCGAGTTAAACTTTCACCTTTTCCTCTCCAGCGTTGTCTGAAGGTTTCCCTCAGAAACGCTCTCCAGACTTTTAGCCACTGCTCTCTTCAGCTCTTCAGCAGGACTAATGCTTCCTTTCTTCCCTCCTCCCTTTCCTCCGCTGAACGTCTGACTCCCACAGCACGGAGACGTGGAGGGCAGGTCGAATTGAGATGCTAAATTGCCCCAGGTGTAAATTTGCACAGGGTGGAAACCACAAGCTGGAAATGTTTGGCTGTAGGCTAAAAGCTCCCCACTTCTGCGTGGACATCGATTACTAATGTTTTTGGACCTGCAGCCATGTTTTTCATGGACACTATGGCCGCTGACTCGACTTCCTAAGACCTTCATCTGAGATCCGAGTCCGGCGTTAAAAACGCTGCATCTTTATTCATTTAAGAGTTTTAAACTTCACACTTTGTTTCTACACGTTCGGCTCATGTGACATGTTTCAGAAGCATGTAGTTCAATATAAATACCCAGCATCCTGTAGGCAGCGTCCTTTAAGCACTAATGAAAGATTAGGAGATGCTCCACATGCTAATACACCACCACCACATCAGTGTCACTACAAAGCCTGACGCATCCACCACCCAACACCACCTTGTGTAATAGTATTATTGTCGAATTAAAAAGAGCATCTATAAGTGACTGATCAATTTTGCCTACACACAGAGGAATGTGTTAGATAAACAGATTGACCAATCAATCAATCAACCAATCAATCAATCAATCAACCAATCATTTTATTGATTCCAGACGGAAATGTGTGATGTTTGCTGTAAAGTCACTCTATTATAAGCTTTTTCTGTGCATTATAGAACACGGTCTCATTATCATTTAGGGGTGTATTCAACTAAGGATTTTCATAGTCGAATCTGATTCGTCAGATTTTCCCTATAGTCGACTGATAGTCGAATCAGTTAAAATTTCACCACAAGATGGCGCTATAAGCGTGGTTTTTAAAAAAAGATTTTTTTTTTAATATTTTACTTGTTTTTCTAGAGCACCGTAAATGGGATCCCCGTTTGGGGGGAGCTTTATTAATGTGTAGCCTATTGTTAAAGCGCACACATCATTTAAAAAAAAAATATGAACAGAAATTAGGATGATTTTATTTGACAAAAAGCTATATATATATAACGAAAACAAAGACATTTCATGTAAAAACTAATGCTTAGCAGCAGCCATGGGCGCCCCCATGTGGTCAAAATGGTACATTCGACTATGAGGTTCATAGTCGACTACGGTTCTCCGAATCGAATCGTCGAATCAGCGAATATTGCAGCTCACCCCTATTATCATTATTGCAATAAAAAGATCCTTTGCAGCAATTTAAAGAACATTTTTGTCTTATATTTCTTTAGCTTTAGACCTCAAAGCCTTGAGTCATGAGGTTCGATTCTGGGAGCCGCAGTCTGTACGTGGTTCTCTCAGCCTGGTGGGGAGAAGTTGCCAGTGCTGTGAGGAGTTTAGTCTTTTTGGCTGCCCTCACTCCCAGGCTGGCTGTCAAGCCTCTAGCTAATCTTCTTCAAAAAGATGCACACAAGGACGATAAAAGGGCCAGTAGACTGTAGTTCCCTTGATTTTTACCTCTCAGCACCCAAACAGGGATCAGTCCATTTCTTCTGGGTGGATCAGCTGCCTCTTCACATCAAAAACTCTCTCATGGCCTGAATCCCCAAGCTACTTAGAAAGCAGAGCACACCAGTGATTTTTCCTGAAAACAGGCCACGGCCAAGTATCTCCACTCGCGCTCACTCCAGCTCCGAAACCCACATGGCCCCCAGTTGCCAATGACTGTGCCAGCACCCACGCCCCGGAGCCCACTTCTCACATTGGCTGAAGTATTCGCAGCACTTCTGCACACCCCGTTTCCTGCTGAATGATGGGCTTTTATGTTTCAGGCTGGATGGCGGCTCCTTTCAGCTTTGCAGCGTCGTCGCCCTGCGATGAGTCCGATACGGCTTTCCAATCTGTCTCCCTCCTCCAAAATCTGAAGGAGCTGCGCCTCTGACAGCTGTTGCTTCCTGAAGCAGATTTTATTTGGCAAAGCTCCACACCTCGTCAATTCGCTGACATGCGGCTAAATGAGTCAGGGACCACCTGATAGAAACAGCGCAGCAGGAAAATAAGCATTACACTGCATAATATTATAAAACCCGGAGCTCGGCGCTTACTCCGGTGGGCGATGTTGAGTTTTGGTGATTTAAAACTCACAGTAAAGCTAAAGAAACCCAATCCTAAAGGCTGCACTGGCTGAAAAAAAAGAGCTAATTTGAAGCTTAATTTAATTCTTGCATTCCAGTGTCATAAATGTCTGTCACAACCATTTTCCATATTGCAAACCTGACTGGAACACACACAGAGGCGACGCTTCAGGAGCTGATTGACTGCGCATTTCCCAGCAGCAATAACAAACACACAATTCCATCATGTGAAAAGCAGTTCGAAGCCGGTACTCACCAGTGTTCGGGGTGTTCGTTTGCCGTAAGCTTAATAAACTCTGCCCTTTGGCTATGAGGTCATACGGCCATGAACTGTATCCTCACACGGGCTGTTTCTAAATCTCATACATATTTATTTAATCATTTATGTAATAAAACAGAAAAGAATGCTGCACTGTGCTGACCTACCTTGAATCCATGTTTCTGGATTGTGAGAGGAAACCGGAGAACGCAAAGAAAACCCAAACAGGCACGGGGAGAACACGGAACCACCCAGATCGGGATTCGAACCTGGATCCCCAGGGTTGAGAGGTGAACGTGCTTAACACTACGCTGTCGTGCCTTTCCTGTGGAAAGCCACTGCAGAAGAGGAAGCTGTTATGATGCCCAAACAAACTGAACTGGAGCATCAGCTCCTGTAACGTGTAGGCGTCCCAATACTTTAGTCCATTTAGTGTACACAATGATAATAATTATAATATGTTAATGAGATATGTCATTAGTGTGGAAGCACACAGCAGTATCTTTATAGGACTGAATGTTAAACGTACAAAGTTCAACACAAGTTTAAATATCAGCTCATAACACAGAGTGCACTTTCCAGCTGAGGGACCTGACATTTGAGGTTCAGCCTCCGGAAAAAAAAAATAATAATAATAAAATAAAAAAGTCAAGCGAACAGATAAACATAAGAGAGTCTTTTCTTTATCCTTTGAAATTTATTAAATTCTATATAGATTTATGATATTTAATTTAATTTACTTCATAATCCTGTAGGGGTGCTGGAGCCTATCCTGTCTATCAGAGGACGGGCACACAAACATTCACAGACAACAGACAACTCTTGAAGGAAGCACATATAGACACGGGGAGAACATGCAAACGTAATAGAGTGGGAATCTTGGTCTTCATGAGTTGAAGTTGATCCCAGAACGTTCTGACTGTGAGGTAAATGAACGCCAACCTTAGTGTTTGATGTCCTTTAAATGTTGCATATATACATATTATATCTCCAAACCGATTGGTTGGAACAGATAATGATATGATGTCATACTTACCAGGTAGTGAGAATGAAGCATGTTTTGGGTTCCAGAGCGTTTAGAACACAGGTGTATGGAATTATCGCTCAGGATCACATGATCTGAGGCTCTGGGGTAAACTTCCTTGAGGGCAGCATCATGGGAATTGTAGTCTGTGACTTTGAAAGGTCATGGGTGACACATTCTGTGACATTAAATCACAGCTGCATCCCATAATACAGTGTTAATAAGGGGAAGCTTCATAAGAAAAAGAGCGACTGACACCCGGGTGACGAGGTAACGAGGGTGTGATGATGAAAATGCAAAGGTTGGTTTCTTAAAAAGTGTTCAACGCAACACCTTACAGTTAAAACATCGGAGATACAACTGTCATTAATGCGAGTGTGATGGTGCGAGTGTGACGGTGCGAGTGGAGGCTCCGTGTCACAGACAAACAACCTGCATGATTTTCCGCAACAAAGAAAAATGAGCCACAGGCGGCGTTTTCCGAGGCGCGTGTTAGACGATTCTGCGAGTGCCACGCGAATGATTTACAAACGTAACCCAGAGCTAAAACTGTTTCTTCTCACAATAAAGAAATCTATACGCTTCACCAGAGAAATCAGAGATATCAGCTCTGAAGGTGGAACCTACTGAAAACAGAGCTTCGCCGGCGGTGGTTTAAAGTAGGGTCGCATCCATCCATCCATTATCTTCTGCTTCTTCTTCATCTCTACTAAAGTCGCATTGGGGGTGGACACATCGCTGGGCACACACGCAAACAAACACACACTATATGGAGCAATTTAGAGCAGCCATGAATTCATGTTTTTGTACGGTGGGAGGAAACCTGGGAGCCCAGAGGAAACCCACATGGACACGGGGAGAACATGGAAACTCCACCCAGATCCCCAGCGCGAGGCATCATGGTAACCACTAACCCAACGTGCCATCTGGCCGCGTATTATAATGTTAAATTAAGGCTATTTATTAAAATTGGAGGATTTTAGGAGCGCAGACCTGAACAAGAGGTCTGAGGCGGACGTGCTAACCACCACCCCACCACCCCACCACGTACCACATACTTATTGTGCACTGTGGGCTATTGGAACCAAAGACAAATTCCTTGTATGTGTGAGCATACTTGGCCAATAAAGTCAGATTCTGATTCTGATTCTGATACGATTTCATTGTAACAATAAAAATATTCACGCTGTTCCAAATACCGTGGCACGGAGACGACATTCGGTCAGTGACTCGACGTCTATCAGAGTCCAAAGAATAATGAGCTGCACAAATCCAGCACCTGCACCCCGACCCGCGGGGTTTAATCCTCATCGTTTTGAAGCGGCACGCATACCGTGCTTCTGTGACCAAAGAGGTAGAATGAGGTCCACGTTGTGTCGCCATGGTTTCCATATGCATCCTCACCGTTTCAGATGCCGAAATGCAGAGGGTCTTTTAATCAGCGGCGCTCAGGCTGAAGGTTGATGTTTCCCCATCACGCTCCTGCACTCGCATCGGTTCTAACAGCACAGGGTTCTGATTGAAAGTGAAGGGAACCAGAGATCATAATGACCACATGCGGTCCCCTGTCCAAATAACAACTGAGTAATGATGTGGTGAACGGAAATGCAGCCTATCAGCAACATAAATTGCGACGCTGACAAGCTGCTCTCACAGGTCTGCTATTATGAAGAGAGACGACGAGAGCGCCGCCTCCTTTCTCGGGGAGTTTTCCTGCCTTTTCTTTGCATTTAATTCCATTCTGAACATCGGGGCCAGGATGCACTCCATTATTAGAGTCGGGAGAAATAATTCGTGCTCTTAGTTGGAAAAATGCAATTACCAGGATAACAGATCTCACCCTGGTAATGATCGCCGTTGCGCTATTACACATCCTCACAATTAAATTGAATCAAAAGTTCTGTGAATTGGTTTGTTTCTTGTGCACGCCGTCTTAAGCGGAGGTTAGTGTTGACTGGAACAAATTAAAGCACTCGGCTTCCACAAGGAGAGCAATTACAGACAAGGTGGAGAGCAAAACTATTTATGCTGCATAAACTCAGTGGCCACTTTATTAGATACACCTCCGTAGTTGTACCCTCATTATTCATACAACGGTTCTGCTGTTAACATAGAACACAAGCACTCTGTAGCTCCACAATTCCACAGCGTAGGTCAACATCGTTTACTCCACAGAGCTACCACTGGGTGGTGGAGGCTTCTCAGCACTGCAGTGACAGGGATATGCTGTGTGGTGCAGGTAGCTGACAATTTAAACAGTATATGGACCCATCTACCTCACTGCTCCACCTAGTGGACAAAAGCTCATTGACAGTATCAGGGCTCACTCTTGCAGAGTGCATCTCAGGTCAGCACTGTTATGTTTGATCCAATCATAAGAGCAGGATACAGACAACAGATTGTCATCATATCAGTTCCTGTACAGTGGTCAAAAACATGTCCACCACCTGAAATATATGTGCTGAGTGATGGTCCAGCCAATGAGAGGACCAATTAAAAAACGGTTCATTAGTGCTACTGGGGCTTGTATATAATTTTGTGGCCGTTGTACCTGGAGGATTATATTAGAATTACCAATGTTCCTCTCGCTCTTTTCGTCATTGACCATCAAACTTCTTCATGCCTTTTGGAGAGCAGGGATATAGATGTGACTCCTCTGGCCATCTGGTCTGATCCGAGGGCACGGTGAGATTGATGCCCGCTCCCCAGCTGTGCCACCTCATTCCCCACGGAGGGCACTGTGACAGGGGGGCCATTACTCAGACGTCCTCCTCAGCTCAGCGCGATGCTGCGATAGTGTCTGCTGGTACATCAATTAGTGTCTCGCTTCAGAAAGTCACACCGTGCGAGTGGCCCTCGTTCTCGTTTCAGCAAGTTTTAATTGCTGAGAAGAACAAACCGCAGGAGTGACGGGAAAACAGAGAAAAGAAATACAACAACAACAACAACGTGAAGATGCAGACGGCTGTTTTCTGACTTCTCTTCCTCTGCTGTACGTTTTATGACGTCTAACCATAAACAAACGTCTGAAAAATGTCTTCCTGAAGTTCTCCTCTTTATCGCATCTCATTATCTTCTGCTTAATAGGGACTAAGTCTGTGTGTGTGTGTGTGTGTGTGTGTGTGTGTGTGTGTGTGTGTGTGTGGGAAGAATATTTCGGGCATTGGGCAATCACTGGGCACACACTATATATATATATATATATATATATATATATATATATATATATATAAGGTGGCACGGTGGCTTAGTGGTTGGCATGTTCTCCTCTCAGCGCTGGGGATTCCCAGTTCAATTCCCAATCTGGGTGGAGTTTGCATGCTCTCCCCGTGTCCGTGTGGGTTTCCTCCAGGTTCTCCGGTTTCTTTCCACAGTCCGAAAACATGGATCAAGTCAATTGAATTTTCCAAATTGCCCCATATAGAGTGTGTCTGTGTGAGTGAGTGGATGCCCAGTGATAGATTGTCACCCTGTCCTGGATGTGTCTGCCCAGCGCCCGAGACGCTCTCCCCTGGATGGGCATGGGGAACCCCCCCGCAACACTAATAGAGGACAAAGCGTAATATATATATATATATATATATATATATATATATATATATATATATATATATATATATATATATATATATATACATACATAGGGGCAATTAAGAGAGCGGCAATTTAGATATCTGAATTTTATGTTTCTAGTTGCTTTATTTATAATATAATAATAATATAGCACACAGCTTCTGAAGCAGACTGATTGGATCCTTTGGTTTGATTTGCTTTAAAACCTCCGCCTACAGAATTCCCAACAAAAAAAACGGACAAAATTCTCAATAGACGAGCGCATATCCTCCAAACTCAAATTGAATTGCAATCCAAAGCTGTTTTGTAAATTATTTTTACGGTGAATCTGACAGCTCGGAGGTTTAATCTCTGAAGGTTACTGTGAACATTGTCTGCTGCGTGTCCTTCAGAAGGAGGAAGATTTCGGTTCAAAGGTCTTCCTCATATGAAGATTTGACGATGGCTCGGTTCTGTATGTGGGTTAATTAGGTGAACACCCATCACCACGAGGTGTGCAGCCATTCTGAGGACTACTTTGCTTGCTTTATTGGTAACTCTGGGGACATTGATTAGGTGGCAAATAGAACAAATGGCTCTCTGCATGCAGTCATTACCACAAACAGCCCCCTCTGCAAAGCAACCAGGGGATACGTGGCTTTGGAGGCGAGTTGTACGGTTGGTGCAGCAGAACGACTGAAGAAAAGAAATCAGAAGGACTTTTGAGGTTGGAGTCGACACATTCGGCTCGATAAGGTCACCGCAGCAATTTCTGTCGTGCCAAACAAACCGCTGCCTGCATTCAGGCGCTTTTCCTTGATCTTTAAACACAGAAGCTTTTTCAAAAGAAACGGAAGCAAAAATCCCAGCATGTGTCTCATCACATCAGTCGAACTTTAATCACTGCAGGACCGACTGATTTTTTTTACTATTAGGGTCTGATATTAAACATAATGCTGCCGAAATCCCAGAAATTAGGTTCGTGATGAAATAATGTGAGCTGGTGACACGGAGATGAAAAGGAGATTGAGATCTGACTTTGGAAGACAGTCATTTATTCATGTGGACGCTGTTTCTCGGTGTTACAGCCTCAGTCTTCAGTCTCAAAAACAACACACTGCTAACATGAATGAGACCCAACGCATGAGATCAAATGCAGTTCAGCGTTTGAAAGACTTCTGCAACATTGCAGTGAGGAATCATGAAGGGTTGTTATATGCTTTTCATTACAGTCATTAGGACCTGAGAAGCACAGAATGTTCTGGACAAGAGAACATATGAAGAACCATATACACACATCAACACTCCACCACATCAGGGTTACTGCAGTACAGAGGCTCATCCGCCACCCAAATAATACTTATTGAGAGGAGATCCAGTGGGGGGTCGAAGAAAGCATTCAGAGAAGCAGACCATGGTGCTGGTGGCTGGTTATTTCAGATCACACCACCACAAGATCAGTATCAAAGCCATGTTAAGAATCATCCACCACCTTAATAATACCTGCTCTGTAGGGAAAGGACTACAGAATGTATCTGTAGAATTAGAAAGTCCATCTGAATTCTATTTGGAGCTGATATGGGTAGAAACAAGGTGAAGAACCTCCATCCATCCATTATCTTTCGCTTTATCCTCTCCTAGGGTCGCAGGGGGGTTCCACATGTGCCTCCAGGGGAGAACGTTTCGGGTGCTGGACAGTTACACCCAGGACAGGGTGCCAATCTATCACTGGGCACACACTCACTCACACACACACACACACACTATATGGGGCAATTTGGAGAATTCAATTGACCTTGTTCCTTTTTTTGGACTGTGGGAGGAAACCGGAGAACCCGGAGGAAACCCATGCGGACACGGGAAGGACATGGAAACTCCAGCCAGATTGGGATTCAAGGCAAACGGGCTAACCACTAAGCCACCGTGCCGCCCAGGTGGAGAACTTAATATATATTATTATATCCAATATACGTATATTCCCCATGCCCATCCATTGGAAAAAGTTTCGGGTGCTGGGCAGATACATCCAGGACATGGTGCCAATCCATCACTGGGTACACACCTTACTCCCACAGACACACACATTATATAGGGGCAATTTGAAGCAGCCAATTCACCTTGAACCCATGTTTTTGATCTGTTGAAGGAAACCAAGTAACCAGGAGGACACATCAGTGTATGCTGTCGTTTCACCTCTTCACCCACCTCATCATTAATGGGGGGGTGTGGCGCTGAAATGATGCTGTTCCGGGGAGCCATCTCAACTATGTGCCCTGCAGTATCTGCCTCTTTTAGTTCTGCTGCTCTAGTCAGTGATGCCGGAGTCACATGCTGCACTGTGTCAATTAATTACTTATTAATTAAATGCCGTGCTTTATTATTAGCTTTAACTGCCTTCCTTGTCTGTTTCTTTTGAGGTGTGACTGGCTTCCTGGAGATCTTCATCCATGGCTCTGCTGACTAATACTGTATGGAACCTGACAAGGCGGTCCTGCAGGACGCCCCCTAATGGACTCACATATAGTTTTCCAGTTGTTAGTTTTTCCATTTGTTTAATATCTGTACATGGCTGTCCTACATTGTTGTTGCTGCCCGGCCGCTCAAGGAGGATGAGTCCCCCACTAAGTCTCAGTCCTCCCAAGGTTTCTTCCTTAAATAACAACATAAAAGGGAGTTTTTTCTTGCCACTGTCGCTTCGGCTTGCTCTTTGGGGGTTTAAAGACTTTTCATTCTGTAAAGCTGCTTTGTGACGATGTACTGTTGTAAAAAGCGCGACATAAATAAATAACTTGTACTTGAACTAGGACACCAATGCCCAACATGCAAACTTCACCCTGTTCGAACCTGGATCCCCAGCGCTGAGAGACGAACGCTCTAACCACTACCCATGATGCTCGGGGATTTTGATAATACTTTTTTTTAATGAGTTTGAAGGTTTGATGTCACGGACTCGTTGTCCAAAATGGAAGACGACATTCGATGGGAATCCCATTAAAATAAAATAAAGCAAACGCTCGTCATTCTGTTTTAAAAAGCCCCTCTGTGTTTTAAAACGCTGAGTCGAGGAATTCACAGATGTCACACCAGGTTTTGGGTTGAATGACACGTGAACGTCTGTTTGGATATAATTACACAGCAGAGCTCGGTGCAGCCGTTCAGTCCTGCCGTGCTTTTGTTTTCACCTTTGCGGTGGAGGCAGCACTCGCGTCACTGTGAGAATTAGAATGGGCTTTGGTTTGGCAGAGGTGTGTAATTGCCTGACGGTGTTTGTTCGGGTGGATGTGCGAACAGGTTGCTTATGTTTGTCCATGTATTTAGATGACAGCGTGTCTGCTGTTGTCCTCGCCGTTGCCCTTCTCTATTTAAATGCCAGTCAGTCCCAACGGAGCGAGCGCAGAGCGGCGCGGGGCGAGCGAGGCTCCCCGAGAGGATGCAACGGCAAAGGAGGTTCAGGTTGACGCGGTGCAGGTAACCTCACCCTGGGAAACGAGTTAATTAAGCGATGTCAGAAAGACATCCGGCTCAGCGTTCCTCAGAGGCTCCCAGGACGCAAACCTGCACTAAACCCCAACAATTTCACACGGTTTGCGGAACTGCACGCCTCCTTTGTCGTCTGACTCTGAGATCTCCATTAAAAGCATGGAATGAGATGTCTCGCACATTCCCGCCTCGTTTCCAGAATGTTCCGCCCGGCACGGGAACGATGATCGTCAGAAGGGCATGTTGAGTACCGACGCTCCGATCGCGGATCCGTCTGAGGGACGAGCACGCGGCCGAAACGAAGCCGTTCGGTGTCACTGCTCTGAATGCGAATCAAATCAAACGTAAAGGATGCGTTCCATCAGGAGCGGAACCGGGAGAGGACGGCGGTCCGCGTTAAAGGCACTTTTAATCAGATGAACCCACGCAGACAGCGCAGTGCACCATGCTGTTGCATTTAGTTGCATCTTTTCCGTTTATTTATTTATATATCTCTCCACCAGATGCTAGTTTGACAGTGATGCATCGGCTTACTGAATCACAGTAATAAGAAAAGCTGCTTTAAAGGTAGAAGTGATAAATTGAGCAAAATGATATAAAAAAGAGAGAGAGAGCGAGAGAGAGCGAGAGAGAGCGAGAGAGAGAGGACTGAAGCACAAAAAAGGCCACAAATTCAAAGAAACCAGGAAATAATCAAATAGCATTATAATAAAAACAATGGCGGCACGGTGGCTTAGTGGTTAGCACGTTCTCCTCTCAGCACTAGGGATTCCCGGTTCGAATCCCCATCTGGGTGGAGTTTCCATGTTCTCCCCGTGTCTGCGTGGGTTTCCTCCGGGTTCTCCGGTTTCCTCCCACAGTCCAAAAACATGGATCAAGTCAATTTGGAGTTCTCCAAATCGCCCCATATAGAGTGTGAGTGTGTGTGTGTGAGTGAGTGTGTGCCCAGCGATGGATTGGCGCCCTGTCCTGGGTCTATCTGCCCAGCGCCCGAGACGTTCTCCCCTGGATGGGCATGGGGAACCCCACCGCGACCCTAACAGAGGATAAAGCAGGAGATAATGAATGAATGAATGAATGAATAAAAACAATCAAACCAAAAGCCGTATTATTTTTTGATTCGTTTGAATCAATTACTACAAATTACAATCAATTACTTATTAATTAAATGCTGTGCTTTATTATTAGCTCTAACTGCCTTCCTTTTCTGTTTCTTTTGAGGTGTGACCGGCTTCCTGGAGGTGCGGTCAGACCTTCATCAATGGCTCTGCCGACGAATACTGGATGGAACCTGAATATTAATTGGACTGGCGGTCCTGCAGGACGCCCCCTAATGGACTCACATATAGTTTTCCAGTTGTTAGAGTTTTTCCATTTGTTAAATATCTGTACATGGCTGTCCTACACTGTTGTTGCTGCCCGGCCGCTCAAGGAGGACGAGTCCTCCCAAGGTTTCTTCCTTAAATCACAACATAACTGGGAGTTTTTTTCTTGCCACTGTCGCTTCGGCTTGCTCTTTGGGGGTTTAAAGGCTTTTCATTCTGTAAAGCTGCTTTGTGACAATGTACTGTTGTAAAAAGTGCTCTATAAATTAATTACTTAAACTTACTTGAACTTAAATCTTTGAAAATCAAATGGCCAGCAGCCATGCCTCCGCATGTGGAACAGTTTGGGGAAGGCCAGTTGCGTTCCAGCACGTGTCTCAGAGCACGGATTCAGAATTCTGTGGCCCCGTTTCTCCCTCAATTAAAAATGTATCTGTACGAACCAGACGTGGGTCTGCGTGTCTCTCCGAGGATTTGACGGGGATTTAATGGAGGGCCACTTGAGAGCAATTACAGCCCCCGTCGGAGTGAAACGTGCGCGTACTCATGTGCTGAAGGCTGTTTGTCCGCCGGATAATTCCCTGCGAAGCTTACAGGTTAGGAAGACTCCGGCGCAGATAGCTTTTTAAATACATTAATGCGTTTTTTTTTTGTGCGCGAGCTTTCCGAGTCTTGTCACACCCGTAAGAAACAGGAGAAATCATGATGTTCCAGTCTCATCCGTGGAGCTTTCCTCCACTATTGCTTAAGCCAGCGTGACCGGATTGCATTCTCCCTCCGCCGAGGCAAATTCACAGCGGTTTGCTCTCAGGCGCGGGGCGTTTAATGTTTCCACATGCCAGAAATGGGTGCTCTCAAAGGCAGTCGGGCCGATACGCGAACACGCCGCGCAATCCTGCACAAAGAACCCGGCTCGTTTTTGTTTCCCCAAACCAATTTGTTGCTGCCAATATTGGTCTGATGGATGGGTTTTTATTATCACGCCACAGTGACAGATTGAGAGATTTTCTTGCTGTTGCCTCGACTTTTGCACAGTGTTGCTGAGTGGGTTTTGCCTCGGATTTAATCTAAGAAGAGCATATATGCACACACACACATGCATACACACACACACACACACACAAATCATTTGGTAGTGAATTGGTGAAGAAAAGCTCATAGATAAGAGAAAGAGAGAGAAGCTGCGTTTTAATGGAGTCTCCTTTGTGGCACGTGTCTTTGAGTGACAGCGTTTTATTAAATTATGATGTTCATTATTAAAAAAGTTCCAGGATTTAATTAAAGCACCTGCAGTTTATTTCAGTACATTAGAATTCTCTAACTGAAAACAACATTTAAATGTCCAGTTCGTGTGAACTTTTTGTTCTCGTTAAATTAAAACACGAAGAGGAAACTTTGACTGAAATTATTTTTAGAATCAGTGAATCGTTGCTTCTTCACATTTACATTTTTTAGCCGAGGTGGCTCACAGGTATTCTATGTTGATGCAGCACCCTGAGCAATGAGGGTCCCGCTCGGCCACTTGAATTTTTGGTGAATTTGGGAATAAAATCCTTCAACCAGCTCCAGATGGTTTAACTGTATGACATCACTAACCCTGATGACCTCATAACTGCTTCAACCTTAACGTCAATGCAGTATCTCTAATTTATTTCTCAGCATGTCTTTGGAACGTGGGAGGAAACCTGAGAACCATGAGTAAATCCAATCCAACACAGGGAGGACATACAGACTCCACACACAATGTAAAGAACAACGATTCACCTTCACTGGAAATCGAACCCGGGACCTTCATGCTGTGTGGCAGCGGCACTAGAGATGCCTTTATGGATCTTAGATCGTGCGCAAGGACATGATGAAGCCAAAAAAGACCTGTTTAATTTGTTTAAATTCAAACTCAAAGGTTTTCTGTGAAAACACTGTTCAGGTGCAAAGGGGCTGAATGTAGCTCCTGGATTTGGTGATTAAGGGGGGTGTCCTGTTACTGTTGTCGACCTTGCGTTAATTTAAGGAAGAGAGTAATACAAAATCCTCTGAATCTTATAATAATGAGATTATCACTCGAGAGCATGATTCCTAAATGCAGATTACATCAGATCTCCCTAAAATCCCCCAAATGCCAGATGTGGCTGCCAACAGGCGATCGTTGAAATCCATTGAACTGATAAACTCCCCCATGAAACCAGCTCCACAGAGCACGCTGGGGTCAGATCAGACCTCGGGGGCTGGAGCTCTTTGCCAGGTCCATAATGAGAGCAGAAGTGCAAGTGGGCGTGCTGTCAGGGAGGGTGGGAGGCGAAATACAGATGTTCACACATATGAGGACGGAGGACATGTGGGCTCGCACTTCAACACATGCACATCCGGCTCTTCCACATCCCGCCTCACGAATCCCAGACTCCCCTGCTCTCTGGCACGGGCGAACACTCAGAGGAAAGAGATGTCCTCGGGGGCCGAAAGTAATCTCTGACTGCATAGGAATGATGAGGGAGAAAAGAGGCATGATGGCCGTGATGGCTCTTTGAGCCGGATTGATTTCTCTGTCTTTCCAAAAGCAGTGGGAGGATGAAGTCCTTTATGTCGGCCCACGCAGTCTTAAAGCTTGGCGATGATTGCGTGGGGAGCGAGTTGCTTTAGAAGAACTGGGCCACGCTGATGTTTGTTCTGATGGAGCACATGAGTAATGGCATCCAGAGCCGATCTGAGTAACAAAGACCACAGACGCGAGAACATGCCAACGGAGCCCATCTCGGTAATAAACACCAGAGAAACTAAAGTGAAGAGATGTTATCTGTGGAAACATGTAGGATTAGTGAACGTCTGGTGGGTCAGGCTTCAGAATCAGAACCAGAATACTTTATTAATCCCCGATCGGGAAGGGGGGGGGGGGGGTGCTCCATTAGTCGTGTTCATATTTACAAAAGTAGACAAAAAAAAACAACAATAAGCACCGCAAACTAAAAATACCAAAAACACGCAATAAAGTAAAAGTATTAATAACTTAATTGAATTGATAGACCGGCGACCACGGTGGCTTAGTGGTTTGGCATGTTCTCCTCTCAGCGCTAAGGATTCCCGGTTCGAATCCCCATCTGGGCGGAGTTTCCACATTCTCCCCATGTCCGTGTGGGTTTCCTCCGGGTTCTCCGGTTTACTCCCACAGTCCAAAAACATGGATCAAGTCAATTGAGTTCTCCAAATTGCCCCATATAGAGAGTGTCTGTGTGAGTGTATTCCCAGTGATAGATTGGCGCCCTGTCCTGGGTGTGTCTGCCCAGCACCCGAAACGTTCTCCCCTGGATGGGCATGGGGAACCCCCCCGGGACCCTAATAGAGGATAAAGCGGAAGATAATGAATGAATGAATGAATGAATTGATGGACCTTATTGAGTGTGCGTCGTCATGGTAACTGGTTTTGGAGAATAACGTCATGTACAGTAACAAACAACAGAACAAATGAACTTCCCTCAGAGAATAAGCATCATTTAGGTATTAATAAATCTCCAAAATCTTTACCTTTACAAAAAAAAAAAAAAACTGTGTTAATTTGCATGTTCTCCCTGTGTCTGGTAAGATATATGTACTTTAGTTGACACACTCGACCCCAAATATTTAAACTCAGGAGCACATTGCTCATCAGTGCTGTGATCCAGGTTCGAATACCAATCTGGGTGGAGTTTTCATGTTCTCCACCTGTCTGTGTGGACTTTCTCCAGTCTCCCACAGTCCAAAAACATGGATTCAAGGTGAATTAGCTGCCCTACATTGCCCCTATTTAAACTGCTGCTATATCATGTATGTCTGAGTGTGTGAGTGAGTGCCCGTTGATGCAGTGGCACCTTGTCCGAAATATTGTACCCCCCCCCCCCATATGATCCTAGTAGAGGATTAAGCAGAATATAATGAGAGGAGATAATAAAAGTCCTGCTGTTAGTAAAATCAGCTGTAAGAATTAATTTGTTTTTTTTATTCATTGAAATTATTTCGGTGATATTTTCTCTTTTCCTTTAAACTGAAATGTCCTTGTTCTCTGCCCATGTTTTATTTATGTTGATTTGATTGATGCTGTGTAATGGCACTATTCTGGATTCAAAGGACATTATTCCTACATCCTGTGGATATGGCGTTCTCGTGATGTTGACTGCAGCCCTTTATCTTCAGTATGAAGCTGAATTATGGCCATTATTGTTCTAAAAATGTTATGTCATCTTTTATCTTTGGGCACATACGCAAACTTTAAACTTGTGAAAGTCTTTGTGACGGACTGCGTGGGGTGAAGGGACGGAGTTTATTACTGTTTCTTATTGCCCCTGTTGTTTAAGATGCCGCAGGAACATCTGACTGATTACATTCACTTTTATAAGAAACACCATGAAAAGCACGGTCTGGATTCTCGTAGAACGTTTGAGGTAGAGACATTTATATGTGGGAGAAACCTAGAGCCAATTAACAAATTAACACTGGAATAAAAACGGGATGGAAAAGAACATCTGCGTTTTTATATTTCATTATTTTACACCAAGATAGCGACATGGAAAGGTTTCTGGTTCCTAAATTTCCTAAAAAGCACTGCATTTTTTTTACTTTGCTTCTAAATTCTGAAGCCCTAGAATAGAACCATTTAGCTATTATTAGTCAGAAAAACACAACATCAGTGGATAAATTAGCAGGAATTAAACAGACTCGCTCACAGGACTGCAGTGGGTCGCTCAGGGATTAAACCAGAACAGGAAATTGGATTTATTTAACGTTTTCGTCCATTAAAGCAAAAAGTGTCCTGGCTTCGCTCCATTGTTCTCAATTTAGTCCTTTTGATTCCCTATCACGGTGGCTTAGTGGTTAGTACGTTCTCCTCTCAGCGCTAGGGATTCCTGGTTCGAATCCCAATCTGGGTGGAGTTTCCATGTTCTCCCCGTGTCCGCGTGGGTTTCCTCCGGGTTCTCTGGTTTCCTCCCACAGTCCAAAAACATGGATCAAGTCAATTGTGTTCTCCAAATTGCCCCATATAGAGTGTGTTTGTGTGAGTGAGTGTGTGCCCAGCGATAGATTGGCGCCCTGTCCTGGGTCTATCTGCCCAGCGCCCGAAACGTTGTCCCCTGGATGGGCATGGGGAACCCCCCCGTGACCCTAATATAGGATAAAGCAGAAGATAATGGATGGATGGATGGATTCCCTATGCATCGCAGTCCGACTCCTATAGCTCAGATTGCTGCAGCTGCAATGTCCTCCACCCCATACAACCCAACCCCTGCTTCTGCTCCCTCCACACTGAAATCTTTAAAATACAAATACAGACGTTGGGAACGAAATCCCGATTCTACCTTCAGCTTCTCAGACACGCCCAGTGTGTGTGGGTCGGACCAAACTACGAGTTATCCCACAAATGTTCCATCCTGAGTAAATTAATGTGCAAGTGCAATATTCCATCATATAGAACCCATTTAGCCAGCGTCCGAGCCTCGATCTGCCTGCATTCTGCTCAGCGGAACCGGAAACTGCCGTGTTAATGGCGTTTACGCCGCCGATCTGTGGTAATAAACCGGAAAATGAGGAGGTCTGCTTAAACTCTGAGCCTCCGCAGGTCCGTACCGCGGTATCTCACCATGCTGCCTGGTTCATTTCTGATGATGTCATCCTCGGTTCCTGACATTTTTGCAAATAGGAAATGTGTCTGGATATGAATAATCAGCGCTGTTAATCATATTTTAAGCGGTGAGTGCACCGGCGGCCGTGTTTGCGTGTATGTGTGTGTGTGTGTGTGCATCAGCCTGGACAGAGCGATGCTCCATGCAGCCTCTCATCAAAGATGATTAGCACTGAAGATTGTGTTAATTAAAGCAAAGCGGGGACTCTGAGGAGTTTCATTAGTCTGCTGCCTGGCGTCTCTTTCTGTCAGCCTGCATGCTGTAGAGGAGGAGGAGATGGAGAAAGGTCACAGCGCTGCTACCCTTTACTGTACCGCTCTCTGATGAAAAGGATGCGCTGAAAGCTGTTCTCTTAGGATGTATAATAACACGATTCTAGGTTTGATGCTCAAGTAGTTCTTATTTTGTTTTAATAGAAGTGAGGGTGACCCCTGGCCCCTCTATCATGCGCTTCAAAATGAAGCTTCAGCCGAACTGGAATTATTAGCACTCGAACGCTTGTTACTCGCGACCTGACCCCGGAATTGACATTAGATTCTGCTGATCGAGGTTTCTGCATGTTACCCCGCTGCCTTGTATTTAATTCACGTTCCCTCACTCTCAGCAAAATAAAGTACTGAACTAAACTGTTTGTCACTGGAGTGGAACCTTCAAGGGTATGACTTCTACAGTTCTCAATTCTCTCCTGCTCAGGGGTTTCTAAGGAACAGGTTAAAGCCTGAGCTGTATATAATCATATAATAATAACATCCACTTACTATTAGGACTCGTTTTTCTTTTAATGCTATGATGCCGCATGAAGCTGCTGGAACAAAACATCGGGGCAAACACAACAAAATCAAAAGCTCCTTCATGAATTAATGACCATCATGTACATCGTAGGCAAAAGCTGTGGAGTACACAGTAGGCAAAGTATTCCTTCTCGTTTTTTGGCTTCGCATTTTGACTTGTTTTTCAGTTTTACACCGGATGCCCTTACTGATACAACCACCCTATTTATCCCAGTTTGGGCCAAACACTAATCCGTTCACTCCTGAATGCTAGAACAATGTCAGGTCATCAATATACTCAACAGCATGTCTGACACACTAACATACTCCACCAGGTGAAGGACGCACCCAGAACAAGGCTGAGGAGAACCCGAAGTCCATTTCATCGTTTACTGAATAAAAGAAATTAGCTTCATGATTTTAGTACAGAGGGAAACAAATAAGCATCTGATTATCCCACAAAGGTCAGACTTCCAATCACAGAGACACTATAAATTAGCCAGTGATGTCGGCTTTATACTATACATCATTTGTCTGTTCCCAGTGGGACGTTGTAGGTCACACTGATAAAACGACTCCTTGTTAGAGGTTCACAGATGGCTGGAGTCTCACAGGCAGCTTGAGAGCGTATGTTCACAGCTGAATTCCAGAAAAAAAAAAAAACGAGTGAAAATGGAGAAAATATATTCATTTGAACGTTTTCCAATCGATGTGTTATTGAATCTTAAATCCTGAGATTCATTTATTCAGTCATTTTCCAAACCATCCATCGTGACACACCCAGATGCTGGGAGGATTTTCTAAAGCAGGTTTACTTACTAACATTTTGAGGACGTGGGAGAAAAACAGAGATGTAAACTGATGGAGAAACCGGGAGAGCATGCACAAAAACCTCCATACTGAAAGGACAAAGGAACCAAATCCAGAACCTTCATCGATGCATAGTGAAAGTTTGTAAAGATGTAAACTGATGGAGAAACCAGGAGAACATGCACAAAAACCTCCATACTGAAAGGACAAAGGAACCAAATCCAGAACCTTCATCGATGCATAGTGAAAGTTTGCCACGGTTCTGCGCACAAATCCAGACTTAACTTTGTTTCCTACTTAACTTAAAAATGAGTTGAACTCATTAATGTTAATCAGTCCAAACAGAATAATGAAACCAATAAATAATGACTGTATTCAAAAATAAACCATGTTAATGGTGACATAAAAGCTTCAGGGGGCTTTTATCTGTTCCATTTAAAGAGCCCTACCACCTACTGCTGCTCCTCCATCCCCCACCCAGGGGACCGGCATCACTCATGTGCTGCCTCCTTCACTTATTTTTACATGAGCCTCAAAACACAGACACAGAGGCCACATTTAGATCCGATTCCTTTGCCCCGAGTAGCAAAACCATTCAGTGGCAAGCAGAGATCTCAGTTAGTTGCCCCAGTGGGTGACGTCCGAATAATAATAAGCCTCCTGAGAACCGGACACTCAAACAAGTCATCCATTTATTTTAAATTACTGCTCAGAAAATGAGGTGCAACCTCAAATGTTTCAAAACACAAAACTTCTTGTGTATTGTAATCTCATCCACGGTCATTAAGTTTCACTCAAAGAAGACAATAAAACAGGACAGCGACAAGAGGTCAAGCTTATAGCCAATGTGTAGATGATTCTATAGATGAATAGTTTACTATACATTAAAAATACATACTAAGCCACTTTAAAGTGTGTTTTTTAATATTTGCATGATCTGGTGCGCTTAAACTTATTGATTTAAAACCAGTTGATATTAATGATGTTTTTTTTTTTTTTTTTTATAGGTTTTTAATTGAATTAGGATTTATATTGTGATGTTTTATTACATTATATGTTTTATTATATGTTTTAGATGTGTGTTTTTCGGTTTCTGTTCCTCTGTGTCCTTGTTTTGAGTTAATTAGCTGTCATTCCGGGTTGTTTTAGTTAATTATCTCCTCAGTTTCATTGGTTGGTTTGGTGCACGTGATCGGAGATGGTTGTGTATTTATTTCCGGTGTTCCCCGTCCTCTGTGCGCGTCTTATTTTATGTTCACTCGTTTTATGTACCTCCTGTGTTTGATGTCGTGACACCTTATAATAAATCCAGTGTTTCTGCTACCTGCGTACCTGGCTCCCTTCTGCGCGTTAGAGCGCTGCGGCTCTGCGCCTCATCTGCGCAGCCGCTCTTCACCCGAGGTAGGCGAGTGTGACAATGTGATGTTTTATTAGGATTTATAATTATAATCGAATATACTTTTCTTTTTATTGTTTAATGATCGGAGTTAGATTAGACATCAGGCTTTAACTCCAGCGTGTCATTAGGACCTGACTGAAGCGCTCTGTTCACTATTTATAAAGAGCTTTAATAATTATTCTAACATTTTTTTTTTATGATCATGAGATATGAATCTCTCAGGTCTTAGTTTCCCAAAATTTGTCCCGCAGTTAAAAGAGTTCAAGGATAGAGTCAGTTTTCTTCGATTTGATTTGATTGACATACTCGAGATTTGAATATACAAGACGGTTTATGAAAAGAGGATGAACTCGAGCACAAAGTAGTAAATAATATTGAGGCAAATGAATTCAAAAGGAATCTTAATTAAGTGTAAACCCGCCGATCCCGTCGCAGCTCTGACCCCCAAACTTAACGACGCGGCTGAGGTTCTGAAGTTCTGTTTGAATTAATCACAGAAATCCTTCATTCTAGTTAAAGTGAGTCGGTTGACTTCGTGACATGAAACCCCTTTTCGTCTTTGATGCATCTTAAAGGTCAGCGCCAAACCGAGTCCCAGTTCAGCGTGAAGGTCAGAGGTCAGCGAAGCAGCGACGCGGGTTTCCAAGACATCAAGCGAAAAGTGTGCGGCTCTTTAGAAAACATCACGCTGCTAATTACATAACATCTCTCCATTCAGACTCAGATACAGAGATCAGATTTGGAGAGGTGCATGGAGATTCTGTAAACATGATGCTGAAGGATGCAAATCCCACAGAAATGTCCACATAACTATTATATATTATAAACACAGACAGTCAGTCCATCTGTTTGTGTTCTACAGTACGTACCGTGTACTCTGTTCTATAATGGTCAGAACCCCAATAGAACCACCACAGTAAGTCAGTAAGTGACTTTTATTTATAGAGCACTCTAAACACAACTTGCATTGACCAAAGTGCTGTACATTTTTCAACTAATAAGAACTTATAAAGAACATAAAACATAAAAGCACACAGATTAACCAAACCATGACATTATATACATAAACATATGTATCTCTATAAAACAAAAAATAGGCCAAAATCAGCTGCTAAATTTTTCTAATGCCTGCCTATAAAGGTATGTTTTCAGGTGAGCTTTAAAGAGAGTAACTGAACAGAGCAGGGATTATGTGGTTGATGCTTTATTCCTATCCCAGCACTGTTATTGAGGTGGAGAAATGATATTATAGCAGCACTGCTGCAATAAAACCCCCTCACCACATCAGTGTCCCTGCAGAACTGACAATAAACAATCCACCACCCAAATGATACCTGTTCTGTGACACTCTACAGGTTTACAGGTCTTGTAAAACTACAAAGTCCATCTATATGGTAAGTGGAGGAACTAGAAGGGGACGTGTCCAAAAGTCTGACTGGCACTGTAGAATTGTAGTAGTTTAAATAGTAGAATACAATGCCTCAGTTTGTTCCTCTGTGTCTTTATTTTGTTACTAATTATCATCAAATTGTAAATTGTGTTCATGCCTTTAAATATTCAGCGCGGTGAAGCCGGTCCATATTAATCAGAGATGATGGATTTCTGAAAGTTGATATTGTCTCGTAAGATGAATAAAAGATACAGAAAATAAATAAAAACAGATCACAGTTTCATTAAAAACATGATTGTGTGAGACATGAATAATTCAATAACGGAAAGCAAATAAAGCAGTTTGCAGCCGTGAGATTAAAGAGACTTATCTGTCTTAAAAGAAAGAACAACGAGGTTATCACCCCCCCCCCACACACACACACACACCACCCCCCCCCCCTGAAACTGTCCCGATTTTAACTCTGATTATGATTGTGATGGTGACTTTACAGGTGAGAAACGTAAACAGCTGAAATGGAGGAAGGAGGATGAAAGCTGCTCAACTCTTTGATGTCAAAAAGAATCCTGAACTTTCTTTCTATTTAAGGTGGAGCAGTTAGTGTTCTCATCTCACAGTCTGAAAGTCCAGGACTTCAGTCCTGCAGGACAGAGTTACAGTTGGTATGTTCTTCCCTTTTGGTTCCATTTAGGTTCTCCCATAGTCGGATTCGGATTTTACCACGAGCACCTGGTCGAAACATCATTTACAGAAAGACTGTGACTGCGCCGACTGTGCACAGAAGAATTTGTCCTCCACATGTAACCCAGCTGTGCAGTGCAACACACACATATACACAAGTACACACGTGTGAGGTGAGCACACGTGCCTGGAACAGTGGGCGGCCCTGTACACTTCACCCATTTGGTATTAGGTGCACTTCAGCCATAGCACTTGGTGGGACCGGGAATCGAACCGGTGCCATTCAGGTCGCAAGGCTGGTTCCATAATCACAAGCCTGCGATGCAACAGACATCCAACAAAAAAAACTAAATTTAACTAAAACTAATTTATTTAAACGGCATGGTGGCTTAGTGGTTAACACATTCGCCTCTCAGTGCTAGGGATTTCTGGTTTGAATCTTCATCTGGGTGGAGTTTCCATGTTCTCCCCGTGTCCATGTGGGTTTCCTACGGGTTCTCTGGTTTCCTCCCACAGTGCAAAAACATGGATCAAGTCAATTGAGTTCTCTAAATTGCCCCATATAGAGTGTGTCTGTGTGAGTGAGTGAGTGTGTGCCCAGTGATAGATTGGTACCCTGTCCTGGGTGTATCTGCCCAGCGCCCGAAACGTTTTCCCCTGGATGGGCATGGGGAACCCCCCGCGACCCTAATAAAAAAATAAAAATAAATAAAAAATTATCTACCGATAAAGCGGTGGATGGATGGATAATTTATTCAATAACATATAATAATAATTTTAGATGTATGAGTTCCAATATAAAAAATGAAAAGTATTTTTAAATCACAATACAAAATACAAGCTTCTTTTGTTTCATCAGTGGCCTCAGACCTCTGGCCTCACTGTCTGTGTAATAAAAGAAATAAATAAATGATGAGGTGTTGATAACTCATTTCCCCTGCTGTATATGGGACTCTGTGCTCCTGAAGGTGTTGCGTTTGGTAATCACACGTATAATGGACTTTTGAATCCTATATGTGGTGGCGTTCGCCTGCATGTTTATATGGCGTCCACCGGAGCTCTTTAAAACGGAACCCCATCAGAGTGTAATGTGGATCTCAGGTTGGTGTTGATTGCCTCTTGCCACGTAAGGCCCTGCCAGCTACAGCCTGCTGCATGAAACGCTCGATTTTAACGATGCCGATTAAAAGCCCTTTTGTGAAGGAACTGAGAGGACGGTCATTAATATTAAGGCTCCGCTAAAGCTCCAAAGTCCTATGGGCGTCCGGCTCCGCAGTCAATCACAAGCGCCACGGCTCCCCGGAGGAATTCTCAGAGGCCGACTTGTCGCGCCTCCACGCCGTAACTCCGGCTTTTTTCTTTTCTGACTACATATTTCATGCAGTCAGGGATTTTGATACAGCATCCTGTCATGTTTCTTTCAGCACAGCTCCTTGATGGGTGACATTTTGCTTTTACTTTGGAGTAGTAATGCTGCAGACGTTCAGTCGAATGAACTAATTGAGCAACGGGACGACTTTAAAACAGAGGGATGTAAATGTCATCGCTGTCGGTTGCCATTCTGCGTTAAATGCGTTTGCCTGTAATCTATCATTGGATAATAAATACCCCTATTGCCTTTTCCTGTGCACTTTACCTGCAAATGCTGGGAACTTTAAAAAGAACTGAAGAGGTTCAGCTAAAACCCATAATCTCAGATCTGCTCTGCGTGATGTTTTAGATCTTATTGTGATTTAAAGTTCAAGTTTAAATTCATGTTCATTTATTTCCTTCGCGCTTTTTACGGCAGTGTAATCATCTCAAAGCAGCACAGTGTTTCAAGCCTGAATCCACAAAGAGCAAGCCGTAGCAACAGTGGCAAGAAAAAAAACGCTGTGTTAGGTTGTATTTGAAGGAAGAAACCTTGTGAGGACCGAGTAAACTTTAATGGTACCAAATGGACGCCACCCCAAAACTCTCTCTAAACAACATGCTGAACATATTAATGTGTCTGTAAAATACAACCCCTTTTCCAAAATGTCTTCACTGCAGCTTCTAATGATTCATAACCCAGCCTGCAGTCTACCTCCTTAAAAATAATGACCTGTCCCGTTTTTTTTTTTTTTTTTTTTTTTTTTTTCATTCCAAAAAACAGATTAGAAAATAAATAATTGCTAAAAAAAAAATAATAATAAAAAAAAAAAAAAAAAACTTGCATTTCGAAACTTTAAACCTTAAATACTCAGCATAACACATTAAATATCGTTTTGTCATTTTGTATCACAAAATTCCACTTTAAAAGTCGAAATAAAAAGTCTGGCTGAATTTGGGTCCAGTTGAAGAGGGAATCCACGGGGGAGTTTTCCGCCTAACTAGGCCTCCCAACTAAATTTATCATTCAAAGTCGACTGCAAATGAACTCCCAGCGGTATTTGTTCCCACCAGAAGCCAGGGATTTTTATATTTAACAAATGAAAAGTTTCTTAGCGGAAGGCGACGCGAGGACGAGAGAAAGTCGGGAGGATGTTCTCCTTCACCACTCGCACCATGCGTGTTGTTGTTGCTCGCCTTTCATGTGCGGTCCTTTCTCATCCTCAGCATCCCAAAACCTGGAGTTGTGTCATCTGAGTGGCACCGTTGCATTCAGGTGGGAACAGCGGGGGAGCGGCGGCAGATAATTGATCGTCATTTCTTCATGTCCCTGATTCTGCCGTTAATGACGTCGAGGGGAAGTTAATGGAACCTTTACGGAGGTCTCATGTCGGCGCGTGTTGAGTCCCGTTTACGTAATTGAGTAGAATTCAGGAGGTACAGCGTGTTATTGAGGGCTCAGCGACGACTTTCAGGGGCAAATATATAAAAATACATGTTTTTTGTAAACTATGAGTGAATTTTTTTAATTAAACACAACATAATATATCAGGGCGGCACGGTGGCTTAGTGGTCGGCACGTTCGCCTATAAGCGCTAGGGATTCCCGGTTCGAATCCCAATCTGGGTGGAGATTCCATGTTCTCCCCGTGTCCGCGTGGGTTTCCTCCGGGTTCTCCGGTTTCCTCCCACAGTCCAAAAACATGGATCAAGTCAATTGAATTCTCAAAAAAAAATTGCCCCATATAGAGTGTGTCTGTGTAAGTGAGTGTGTGCCCAGTGATGGATTGGCGCCCTGTCCTGGGTCTATCTGCCCAGCGCCCGAGACGTTCTCCCCTGGATGGGCATGGGGAACCCCACCGCGACCCTAATAGAGGATAAAGCGGGAGATAATGAATGAATGAATGAATGAATATACTCAGGGCGGCACGGTGGCTTAGTGGTTGGCACATTCGCCTTTAAGCGATATGGATTCCTGGTTCGAATCCTAATCTGGGTGGAGTTTCCATGTTCTCCCCGTGTCTGCGTGGGTTTCCTCCGGGTTCTCCGGTTTCCTCCCACAGTCCAAAAACATGGATCGAGGTCAATTTAATTCTCCAAATTGCCCCATATAGAGTGTGTCTGTGTGAGTGAGTGAGTGTGTGCCCAGCGATGGACTGGCGACCTGTCCTGGGTCTATCTGCCCAGCGCCCGAAACGTTCTCCCCTGGATGGGCATGGGGAACCCCACCGCGACCCTAATAGAGGATAAAGCGGGAGATAATGAATGAATGAAAATCACCCCATATAGAGTGTGTGTGTGTGAGTGAGTGAGTGTGTGCCCAGTGATAGATTGCCACCCTGTCCTGGGTGTAACTGTCTCCCGGCCCAGCTTAGGTCAGCGCAGAGACTGGACAATTTTAAAGCTCTGCTCAAGACTTTCCTTTTTAAAAAAAAGCATATAATTGTTGATGCATTGATACATACATAATTCATTCATTCATTATCTCCCGCTTTATCCTCTATTAGGGTCACGGTGGGGTTCCCCATGCCCATCCAGGGGAGAACGTCTCAGGCGCTGGGCAGATAGACCCAGGACAGGGCGCCAATCCATCGCTGGGTTTACACTCACACACTCAAACACACTCTATATGGGGCAATTTAGATAACTCAATTAACTTGATCCATGTTTTTGGACTGTGGGAGGAAACCGGAGAACCCGGAGGAAACCCACGCGGACACGGGGAGAACATGGAAACTCCACCCAGATTGAGATTCGAACCGGGAATCCCTAGTGCTGAGAGGCAAACGTGCTAACCACTAAGCCACCGTGCACTACATACATAATATTTAATGATATTTAGTGTTGGATGTTTGCCATTATTGTGGCATTATTGTGAGATTTTACATAATGAAAAGTACGTTACAAATAAAATCTATAATTATTATTCATGCCCAGCAATGGATTGGCGCCCTGTCCTGGGTGTATCTGCCCTGCGCCCGAAACGTTCTCCCCTGGATGGGCATGGGGAACCCCACCGCGACCCTAATAGAGGATAAAGCGGGAGATAATGAATGAATGAATGAATTATTATTCATTATTATCTGCCCAGCGCCCGAAACGTTCTCCCCTGGATGGGCATGGGGAACCCCACCGCAACCCTAATAGAGGATGATATACTCACAGATGAAAATGGACTCATAAAAACATATCTGTACACCCAAACTAGGGACTAGGTCATGGGGGGGCACCTCAATCCCAAAATTGATATTCAAACCTGGATCTCCAGCATTGATAGGCGAACGTTCTAACCACTAAGGTAAGGATGTCCGAGGGGTCTAAATCCAGACTGTATGCTGATGGGGCTGCCATTTTAATGGCTCCCTGCAGCTCTGCCCTCTACTGGAGTGATTTGAAACTTCACACACAGGAGAATATTTTGAGTATCTGAAAGCTCCCTCTAATTTGTTCGTTAATGGCTTTTCCTGGCTTTCCCCTCGTTAGAGAGCGGTGAGGACGACGTAGTGTCTCAGGACTTTATACGCAAGTAAAATACAGTTATCTTCAAATTATACTTAAGTAGAGTACTTTCGTAAATGCACTTAATTACTTTCCTCTTTTCCTTTTTTTGCTGTAGTCCTCACCGGTTGCCTCAGTGGTGTAGCTCGTTTTTTAAGCAATGAGTGCCGTGTCCCTCGGTAGAGACGTATACAGTTATAGAGACTAAAATTGGTAAGAAATGATAACAGCAGGTGCAGTACATTATATGTACAGGATGCCTGCAGTGAGCAGCTTCTTGCAGACAGTAATTACGGTGCTCGCTGAAGGTTTTTTTTTTTTTTTTTTTTTTTTTTTCGTGCCCAGCTCCCTGAGCAACCGAGTTCTAATACGACAAAACAGAACAACATCAAAGCTGTTTTAACTAATAAATTATGCATGTGCTGTATATTCTGTCGCCTGGCTCTCGTCATCATTATGATATTGGTATTTGCAGAGTTTCTCAGACCAACTTTTTTCTAAATATCCTTCACACAGGTTTATTGCGTTTTGACATTTAAATCTTGAGAGGTTCTTAGACTGAATCGTGTGTTGGTAAGTTGTTTTAAACTTATAATATAATAAAAGCAGGATTAGTTCTGGATGCTGAAATACAGTAACAATCAAAACTCTATACTGAGAACCAGCGTAATCATCTAAATTAGCCAATAAATATATTTAGTCATTATTCAATCATAATTATGCATGTAAAATAAAATTTCTAAACATCTCGCCATCCATTATCGTCTGCTGAATCCTATATTAGTGTCTGGGAGGGGGGGCGCTGGGTAGACACACCCAGGACAGGGTGCCAATTCATCGATGGGCACACACTTACACACCCACAATATAAAGGGGCAATTTAGAGTGTCCAATTCAAGTTTCTGTTGGGAAACCGAAGAACCCGGGGAAACCAAAGAACTTCACCCAGATCGGGATTCGAACCTGGACACCTAGCACCGAGAGGAGAACATGCCAACGACTACACCACCGTACCGAACCGTCTGAACAATTAGTTTATAAAATATTAAGGTACAGTGCGGCACAGTGGCTTAGTGGTCAGCACGTTCTCCTCTCAGCGCTGGGGATTCCCAGTTCGAATCCCCATCTGGGTGGAGTTTCCATGTTCTCCCCGTGTCTGCATGGGTTTCCTCCGGGTTCTCCGGTTTCCTCCCACAGTCCAAAAACATGGATCAAGTCAATTGAATTCTCAAAATTGCCCCATATAGAGTGTGTCTGTGTCAGTGAGTGTGTTCCCAGCGATGGATTGGCGCCCTGTCCTGGGTGTATCTGCCCAGCGCCCGAGACGTTCTCCCCTGGATGGGCATGGGGAACCCCACCGTGACCCTAATAGAGGATAAAGCGGGAGATAATGAATGAATGAATGAATATTAAGGTACAGTATGTTTTGTTCTTACCTTGAAGACATCGTCTCCTCCTTCATCTAATTAATTGTTCTTCATCTGATCAACGTTCTGAGTCTTCATCAGCTGAGGGTCACCGTTCTGCTGTTCCGTTCATGTGGATGGCTCAGGTTCGATTGACCTTTCAGGCTCTGATGATAAAATAATAAGCCTGGATTACATTTGGTATTCCAATTCATCCCAATTCCAATCCCAATTCATCCCAAAACATGACACACATGTGCACAGCTGACTTGTAAGAGGAACTGAAAACGAACCCCGTGTTTGAACAGGTTCTCTTTTAGGTTCTCTTTTGTTTGCATGTGAGATGTGTGACTAAAAGATTCCTGAAAAATGAATCCTAATAAAGAGATGGTGCTTTTACTCCTGCTAAGGACCCAAAGGCAAGTTTCAAAGCCTTGCATTACATTTTCCAACAGTTTACTTTACTCCTGCATATTTCCAACTTCTTCATTATGTACAGAATATGTAACCATCACGGTGAAGGGAACGGGGGATAAATGATGCCTAATGTGGTTTTGCATTCAGACAGTGGCTACAATTCAATTAAACTGAAAGATCATTTAAAAAACAAAGAGTGAATTAAAACTGCGAATGCTGGGATCTTATAAACTTACCCGGCAAAGAGCCATTAAGAACTGCGGGCAAGTGGGAAGAGTAGGAGGCAGAAAGATAAAGAGGGGTAACCACGAAATAACAGTGCAGCTTTAATATTTAAAATGGAGACTTTTTTTTCCCCCCTCTGCAACTTTACAGGCGTTACAGAGATGATTGATGAAAAGGAAACACAGCTACAGCCAATTATTCCAACTTGTGATTATCTTAAACTGATCAAGCGCCGGAGATAACGAGGGGCTGAAGCTCAAATCTCTTTGCAGGCATTTAGAAAAGTCCCAAAGTGGAACAACGCGGCTGTTACCTTTGTTTGTCTCAGTCTTTGTGTCCTGTTTAATGGATTACGGGTCACTAAAATGGCAAACAACACCCTACCTGATATCTTTGCTTCTTATTAACTTAAAGTTTAGTTCTGTAAAAACATGCACGAACCCGAAACACACCTGGAAGACATTACACTCTGTCTTTACTAATAAGATCTGCAGGGTATTGTAACGTGTCCATTCAGAGGAACGTCCTTATTAAACGTAAAAGACTTTCCTTTTGTGCAAAACATGAAATTTATACAGAAAGTGCCTTTTTATTAGGATCTTTAACTTCAGCCGATTTGTTTAATTATAACTGTAGAGAACATTTCTAAAGTTCTATTTTTAAGTATTAATACATTTCATTATTTAAAAAAAATAGTTGCACTTTAATCTGCGAATAACGTTGACTGCTTAAAATCATGACTAATTAATTTTCAACCTACAGTATGTTAGATGTCTACATGCTAATTTGTCTGCTGGCTTAATGAAGCTGAAAGCTAATTGGCTATTAATTGACGTCTGTAATTATGAAGTCAATGTTCCTGTTTGTTTTGAGGTAACGTTTAAAGAGCACATGGATTTTTAAAGTTCACTTCTGGGTTTAAATGAATCGATGCAGAACACGTTGTAATAAGTTTGTTATGAGCGGTGAATATCAAGACTGTATATATAAGGACAGTATATATGAGGGGCTACAGCTCCAGAGATGGACATCATATTGCTATTGATTTCACTTCTTTGTTCTTCTAACTTGTTTCCTGTAGGGGTCACTACAGCGGGGCTGATTTGCATAATTTAATTGGCACAGTTTAAACCCAGATGCCCTTCCTGACAGAACCCTACTTGCGATGAAAAATACACAATACACAATATATATATATATATATATATATAGAGAGAGAGAGAGAGAGAGAGAGAGAGAGAGAGAGAGAGAGCGAGAGAGAGAGAGAGAGAGAGAGAGAGAGAGAGAGAGAGAGAGAGAGAGAGGGCGGCATGGTGGCTTAGTGGTTAGCACATTCGCCTCTCAGCGCTAGGGAGTCCCGGTTCGAATCCCCATCTGGGTGGAGTTTCCATGTTCTCCCCGTGTCTGCGTGGGTTTCTTCCGGGTTCTCCGGTTTCCTCCCACAGTCCAAAAACATGGATCAAGTCAATTGAATTCTCAAAAATTGCCCCATATAGAGTGTGTCTGTGTGAGTGAGTGTGTGCCCAGCGATGGATTGGCGCCCTGTCCTGGGTCTATCTGCCCAGCGCCCGAGACGTTCTCCCCTGGATGGGCATGGGGAACCCCACCGCGACCCTAATAGAGGATAAAGCGGGAGATAATGAATTAATGAATATATATATATATATATATATATATATATATATATATATATATATATTTTTTTTTTTTTTTTTTTTTTTTTTTTTTGTGTATGTGTGTGAAAGCCTGGCTCCTTCACTTTAACATGCATCTAATTTTCAAAATGTTTATACTCGCAAAGGAAGCCTGCACAGACATGGGGAGAACATGCAAACTCAATGGACCTTGGCCGCCTGCCCAGCCTGGAGAAAAAAAAAAAAAAAATCCCCAGGACCTTGTCATCAGGTGGATATGTTACCGACTGTACCGCCCGCCACCCCAGGACAGACAAGGACATCACGATCGAGATCTCTGAGCTGTTGCTTCAGCAGAACTGGGTCACGAGTGTCAAAAACATTTAGATTTATAGCCATCTTCCTGAGCTCACCGGTGCTGTTAATTAAAGAACGATAATTACCGCCTCATTGTCTCTAATAGAGTAGAAGCAACATTTTCTCTGAGGTTGGTGATCAATTAAAGCGCGGCGGTGTTCAGCTCACTGATCTTTCAGCTTTCGGTCCCAGAGGTCGAATGCGAGGACACTTGCTCTCCTGTCAGTTACACACCTCTGGTTAATTAAAAAGATAATGCCTTTAGGAGGACCTCCTCACAGCCGTTCAGTTACGATGCTCATTTCCAGTTCCTGCCGTGGAAGACGTTTGTCTGCATGTCACCTTGAGATGGAAGGCAGAGTCCAATAACGCAGACATGAGCTAACGCTGTCTGATCTAGAGACAACGACAATAGCTCTGTTTTCTTCCATGGGCACAGAAGGGTGAGCTGGGGTATTGTTGGGGATCAGATGGCAGATTATGAATACATGGCCGCCCTATAAGCCGCACCGCGCCCGCTCTCAGCTGTGTACACAAGCTGGTGTCTGCAATCCCTCACTGCAAATACACAAACACACATTTGCAAACAAGACCAAAACAGTGCAATCTGGTAATCAAGAGTCTGTCCTGATTACAAGCCTTGTATATCAATTCAGAGCCTGCTGAAGAGATTGGGATGTAAATGCTCGTGCATGTCCTTCTGTTGATTAGGGACGATGCTGGTTAAAACAGAGAGGCCCGAAGTGACAGAGAGAAGTGTGCCGACTTCCCTGCTCCTAATTGGGCCAACCGCTGCTCGTATGTCTCGGATAAAAGTTCCACAGAACGGAAACAAAATGAAGTCATGAGTCGGAACATTTCTCTCTGAACACAATTTGCAAAAGAACACGGAGTATTTTCAGCCAGTTAGACGACCCGCCGTGTCAGAGCGGGTACAGGGCCTGTCACTGGAAACGTTCCTTATAAGGTTCTTTTATTTACTATTACTGTATTATTTATAGTTTGGGAACATGTATGAAACTGTTTGGCAACGTCCTGCAGATGCTGCATTCAGAATTCAGTGTCCAGCTCAGCAGGTTGTTTGGAAAATTTCGACCTACTGATTTATGTCTGCTGCGTTTCGGATGTAGCGGTGATTCTCATATAGATGTTGCCTACAACGTTGTAGATACGCAATTTTGGGCCCCAAGGTGCCAAACATGTACATAACCAACATTCATTCATTCATTCATTTATTCATTATCTTCAGCTTTGTCCTATATTAGGGTCATAGGGAGGGGGGGTTCCCCATGCCCATCCAGGGGAGAACGTTTCGGGCGCTGGACAGACACACCCAGGACAGGGCGCCAATCTATCGCAGAGCACACACTCACACAGACACACACGCATACACACACTATATGGGGCAATTTGGAGAACTCAGTTGACTTTATCCATGTTTTTGGACTGTAGGAGGAAACCGGAGAACCCGGAGGAAACCCACGCGGACACGGGGAGAACATGGAAACTCCACCCAGGTGGGGATTCGAACCGGGAATCCCTAGCGCTGAGAGGCGAACATGCTAAACCACTAAACCACCGTGCCGCCCATAACCAACATGGTGTCAACTATAGAATGACATCACAACCTCAGTAATCTATGTGGCTTGTTAAAATTCTGTATACTGTACATTGTGTTTAACACTAATAATGCTGCTGTGGTTAATAATGTGCATCAAAGCTTACAAACCATACACGGTGGCTTAGTGGTTAGCAGGTTCTCCTCTCAGCGCTGGGGATTCCCGTTTAAATCGCATGTTTCCATGTTCTTCCCGTGTCCGCATGGGTTTCCATGGGTTCTCCAGTTTCCTCCCACAGTCCAAATATATAGATTTAAGATAAATTGTATTGCCCCATATAGAGTGTGTTTGTGTGTGGGTGTGTCTGTGCCCAGCGATAGATTGGCGCCCTCTCCTGAGTGTGTCTGCCAAGCGCCCGAAACGTTCTCCCTTGGATGGGCACAGGGAACACCCCGCGGCCCTAGTAGAGAATTAAGTGGCAGATGATGGATGGAAACTTTTAAATTCTACATGTGACACGGTTTGCACTTCAGCTTTCGCTGTAAAAAAGTTTCTCTTTGTTGTTTTTTCTCTTTGCTTTTTTTTGTGTCTTTTAAAAAGTGAATTACAAATCCAACTCCGTGAGCTGGGGATTTTTCTGACTCATTTATGAGATGCAGAATAAAATTCAGGTCCAACAGCAAACTTCAGGAGGACAATCAATAATCGTCTGTGTAAGGTGTAATCAGTGACTTTAACAGATACGTTGAAGACCAAACATATTTATCATTTGTGACACCGATCATTTGAATCTTTGCTTCGGAACGTAAGGAGAAAACAAACAGAGACGACGAGTGTCGTGGCGTCCCAGCAGCTGATGGAAGATACCAAGCGGAGGACTGAAATCCAGAGAACCTTGAACCTGAAGCTGAGCTCTAACGTCCCTAATGGCAGACACTATTCATTTTGAGTCCGTCCTCCGTCTCGGTCTTGTCCTTGATGGCGCTTCTGGTTTCCCTAATGAAGTCATTTTTATTCAGAAGCAGGGCCTCTCAAAATGCCACCTTTTTTATGGCGTAATGTCACATTTCCATGTTCAAACGTCAACTTTGAGTCACTTTGACTTCGATATCTACATCATATTAGTCTGGAAGGGCCAATTAAAGCGGACAGCGTGTCATCCGGGCGACATTGTCATGCATCATTTGACTTCTCTATTGATATTTTAGTGAAAGAAAAGGAGGAAACATCAGACGACCTGAGACACCAAATCTGCTGAGCTGCTTTAAATTCTATAGACACAGAGGATTAATGACAGAGATCAAAAGCTGAGTTTCCAGATGTCATTCTGGCTCCCTGTATAGTGCACTACTACAATCCCATAAGGTGTACATATACATATAAACCACAATGCATTGTGGTATCAGTTTAGTGCAGGTCCATAAAGGATGGTTGAGTTGAGAACCTACACAGAACCCTGACCTCGACTCGAACACCTCCAGACCTTCTCATCCAGCCTCACGATTCTCCTGATCAAAGGAAGAATCGACAAAATACCGCAGTCTTATAGAAAGTCTTGCAGAAAGCCATTCCAGAATAATCACATTACAGGTTATAGCTGTGAATAGAGGGCTGATGTAAAAAAAGGGGTCATAAAACCTTCTGTCAATATAATATGTGGATGTTTTAATACTTTTGTCCATGTATTATATGACATCAAATCAGCAGGAAAAGTACCACAGTGATTAAACCCAAGGTGAGGCTCAGCCAACCGGGTCTAATCCGACCTCAGATCGAATCTAAAACATTAAAATCACTGAGTGTAGTTTTCCCAAATGGAGAACCTGCTTTTACGCCTTCTTTAAAATATGAAGCCTGGCCTTGGCCTGAGGTTTCGGATTATGGGTCGGCTGAGAGTTCGAGTCCCGGCGCTGCCGAGCTGTTGTGCCCTTGAATGAGACTCTTTAACATGTAGCTCACATTTGTATACGTCTAATGGCACTGCAGCAAGCTTTTGCTTTCAGGGAGTCGCTGCGCATTTCCAACCACATTTCTTCAAAACAACTGGAGGGGACAGGATTCTGATACAGATAGACGTGGAAACACTAAATAACCTTGCAGATTATAGAGGAGAATTCTCATCAGCTGCCAGCGCCGTCCTGACGCAGTCGATATTTTACACACAATGCCCCATATTTATAACATTTAACAGGAAAAGCGATTGATGAGCATATATCACAAGGAAACATGTCCACAAGTGAAAGGAGACATTGAATTGGTTAAATCATAAATATATTTTCAATCAGTACTCGTCAGTCAGATTTGTCCCGGCCCAATGTATGTGTGTGTGTGTGTATGTGTGTGTATGTGTGTGTGTGCCCTTGAATTTATTATCTAATTATCCAGACTGCGGTGTTTTCTTAGAGAAGGAAATTTGATTTCTAAATGTCACCTCAACTGAGAGCGGAGGTCAGAAATAAAAAGACAGTTTAAAGCAGAAAACTGCAAATGATTATTATTACTATTATTATTATTATTATTATATAATTATTATTATTATTATTATTATTATGTTTGGCGGATGGGGGGGGGGGGTGGCTCACATTCTCAGTTCTAGTACATACCAACGGAGACTCTGAGAAACAAAAGACCTTCCCCAAACTGTTCCCACAAAGTCGAAAGCATTAAAATATACAAAAAGAATAAATACAGCGTCCTAACCATCAGTGGTGTGAGGTAGCCCAGATCCCAAATTAGGATAAATCAGAGACTTGAATATGTGAATCCTTCTCCACTGTAGCGCCCCCTAATGGTAACAAGCAGATGTGGAAGGACATTGTTCCACTTATTGTCCATGTTCTCAGTTCCATTCACTGTAAAGATGGACTTTGTAGTTCTACAATTCCAATTTACAATTCTAGTCCATCTGTTTGTGGACCCCAATTGTACCACCACAGAGCAGGGATTATTTGGTGGGTGCATTATTCCTATCCCAGCAGTGGCACTAAGGTGTTTAAATGAGACTACACTGCTGCACTAAACCCCCTTCACCACATCAGTGTCCCTGCAGAACTGACAATAAACAATCCACCACCCAAATGAGACCTGTTCTGTGATGGTCCTGACCAATAGAGAACAGAGAACCAACAAAAACAAATAACACAGATGGACTACAGTCTGTAATTGTAAAACTACAAAGTCCATCTGTAGACAATAGAACAATAGTGTATGAATCAGCTGAGGTCTGTAATGATGTTTTGTTTTTTGTTTTTTTCTGTCCTGCACCGCCTTCAGCTTTTCTTATTCACGATAACAGAAAATCCTTCCTGTCACACATCACATGGTCAGTATATGAAAAACTCCGTAATGGAAAAGGAATGAAAACATGGAACCAACGTTCCACCAATGCATTTTACATGAAGTAGCCCAAATTACGGCGCGCCGCTAGGCGAGCGTGACGCGGCCGCGAAAGGAAATTTCTATCAAGTGAGCAATACGGCTTATTTAAATCCATTTCAGCAGCGCACTCTCTGCTTAAGGTCAATCAATCGATCAAACATCCCCGGTGCATTACACATGCAGTGTTGCTCAGAGACAGGCAGGAGTGGGATGGATGCTCGCCGGGGTGGAGGAGAACATATTCGCCTTTAGTTTCTTTCCTTTAGCAGTATTAACTTTGAATTATGATGAAATGTGAGCAGCAGATCCACGTTAACAACTGAGGTCAGATTTAAAAACCCGGTAACTCTAAAGGTCGTTTAATATCTCTGAATAAACAAGACACACCCCTTTTTATTTACTGAGTGACTTCAGGTCTGATGATGGATGAATACATTAACCGGGTTCTCAGATGAAGCTACAGGCTTCAGATCCTTCTCGCGAATGAACAGCTCCATGTGTGTGGAGGCATTGTGCCAGAGCACCTCACTTTATTGTCAGAGACTTAATAAAGCAATCGCCCCCGAGCCACCTGCTGAGAAACACAATAAGCGTTCTCCATAGTGGGAGGTTAATGGGATATTTTATCAAGAGTTTCAGAGACACCTTTGCAACCCCGATGGCAAGTTACACATAGGTACAGAAGGACTCATAAAGACGGCCTATTAGTGATGCACTTGCTGTAAATAAGGTATAACGATCTAGATATTACAGTTAAGGGCGTCGTGCAAGAATCTGTTGCTGTTTTAGAGCATGTATGCGTGAAAAGAAACGTTTAACGGAACGCAGATAGCCAAACGGTTCTGTCCCTCGTCCCCCATTTGAATACGGGACATTTGCAGAATGGATGCTTGTTGATTGCATGTATTCTGATAAGCACACTACATTGTACAGAGTGAAAAGAGTATGGAAAGGGTTCTTTTAAAATAGACAGACAGACAGACGGAGAGAGAGCAGTCTGTGAAGAAAGACAGACAGCGCTGAGTGTGAGGGAGAAAAATAACACGTTGACAGCAACAAAGAACTCTTCAGTGGAGGCAAAGAGCAACAGGTCACGGGGTAATTTGAAGAGTCCTAACTCATGAATAGTGTCCTGAATTAGTTTATTTGATCTGGAAACCTGCTGAGTTTTATCTGAAATCTTTAAACTGCAGGGGGCAAAATGAGATCCTCACGGCGAGGAAGTGGGGCACCATGAAATACAGTCATGCATACACAAGTGTATCCCTCTCACACACACACACACACACACACACACACACACACACTCAATCAAAAGCAATCAACTGAGACAATTGAGGACGTTTGTGAGAACGTTGTTAATGTGAGTATTATCTTACCATGAACATCAAACGATTATCATTATGTTTTCAGAGATAATAACCGTTATTTTAAGGCCGTTCTGTTCACACCTGCAGAGCTGCATTCATTATGGAACCTGAAATCCTACCCTGCAAATGAATCCAGGCATAAAGAACTTCATTAATACATCCTCATCATGTCAGAATGATCATATCGGAGCGCGCCGTTGTTATTTCTGAAACCTCTGCATTGAATTTCCCTGTAATGGAGGTGCACTCGTGTTTTACACTCGCAGGTTTAACTCGGAGGTTGAGCTGCTGAAGTGGAAACCAAAAGGTTCTGGCTGCTGACGAGCACCAAGACACTGCCATTATGATTCATTTATTTATTTAAATGGAGTTTTTAATCCTTGTACATTGTCTCAAAATAACTTTCTCTCAAAACCTTGTTCCTTGGATGAGCATTGGCATTGGCAACCACCACCCCCCCACGACTTTAATCCCTAGTATAGGATTGAGTTAAAGATGATGGATGGCTGGACGTCTGAGAAAGACGATGTGGGGCATAACATTTTGAACAAGCCTCGTATTTAAAGATATCAAACTAATGCATAATAATTTGATATTTTCAGATGGATCAGGACACAGTTCATGGTTAACGATGCTGCACTGAACCTGTTAGTTAAACAGCATGTCATCATGAAGCCGAAAGGTTTTAAAGTTTCATTCACTCAGAGGTACGATGTGGAATAAAGAAACGGGTCGCTGTATAATGCGAAGGAAAAAAAAAAACAAAAAAACGAAGATGTTCATGCAATTAGTTCTGAGATTAATAAATAAATTGGCCCAGAATTCATTCGCTTTGAGAAACATTTGCGGTGGATATTTGTTATTAAGTTGCTGGCGGGTTGGTGAGCAATAACTAATCGGTGTGGTGGCATTATTCAGTCCAGCAGTGGACTGTGCCAGGGCTGCTCCTAATGAACTGTGAAATTACATTATGGAGAGGCAGCCTCCGCATCAGCAAAAGAAGAGCAGGAGAGCCCAGGGAGGACACACATGGCAGGACAGCCTTTTTATCTAACTTTAACCACTGCACAGAGAGAAGAGACAGCGAGCTCCAGAGAGTCGCAGTGAAGGAAGAGCAACACGGCACACGGGAGCGTGGAGACCGAAGCGGGGATGGAGCTACAGAGGAAGAGAGAATAAGAGAAATCCTTGGAGGTTGAGTTTCAGTGACATCTCATATAAATTTATTCGTAATTATGGCTTAAGCTGGTGCAACACCCACATGACTGCTGTTTTGAAAAATGCAGGAGCAAGAGATCAACTTGGCGAGCAGCCGTGAGAATGAGGGTGGCATCAGCTGTTCTTTAAACAGATTCTCTGCTCCACACTTTGGAGGAACCGACAGTCTGACAGAGAATAATTCACCTGACAGCAAGTTGCACCAGGGCTTTGCAATCAGCCCCCAGGATTTTATTTACTGTATAATGCAGAAATATTTACTGATAATTCTCTATCTCTCTCTCTCTCTCTCTCTCTCTCTCGTCTCGTGAGCCTCACACAGGAACATGACTGAAGGTACCATCTGAGTGTATTGCCTCCAAAAAGTTGCCATTTTTAAGCCATCTGCTCGTCCGGATTGAAAAGCAAACCATACGTCTGAACATCTAAGGCCTGGGGGCAACCTGCACTCTGGATCGTTCCTTAAACTTTTATTTTATAAAAGTAAATGAAAGTTTGGGTGGCACGGTGTTTTAGTGGTTAGCACGTTCTCCTCTCAGCACTAGGGATTCCCGGTTCGAATCCCCATCTGGGTGGAGTTTCCATGTTCTCCCCGTGTCCGCGTGGGTGTCCTCCGGGTTCTCAATCTGGAGCATTTAGTTGACCTTCAACCATGTTTTTTGGACTGTGGCAGGAAACCGGAGAACCCAGAGGAAACCCACACGGACACAGGGAGAACATGGACACTCCACCCATATTGTGATTCGAACCGGGAATCTCTAGTGCTGAGAGGAGAACATGCCAACCACTAAGCCACCGTGCCGCCCGTTTGAATTAATATTACAGTTAATATTTAACAATCTGAACATTTTGCTAAATTATTATCACAAAAGTAACAACACCTTTCAGTTCAACAAACTGTGGTCTTTCTGTTTCTGTACGTACTTTATTTTCACAGATCAGGTATTATTCGGGTGGTGGATGCACCTCAGCACTGCAGTGACACTGAGTTGGTGGTGCGATGATTGTCGGGATTACTTTATTTTAAGTGGGTCATACAACGCTGAGACAAAGACGTTGGAGTTTTCAAACAAGAACATGACGCCTATATTTGAAAATGACATCGCGAAGTGTCCAGTTCAGGTTCTTTATTTTAATAAAGGGTTTCTCTGAACTTATATGTGATATTCATATCTCCACATACAGTCTGTCTGCTTTACGTTATTATTATGTTTTAATATCTTTAAGGTGAGTTCCAGCCTTTGTTGCACTTCCGTCTCCTATGTGCCGTGTGTAAGCTGCATTTCATTTGCAGTAAGAGCTTCATATTGCTTGATAGAGCAGAAGTAAGTGTTTCAATAGAGAAAGCTAATGAAACTATTAAAGATCATATATCACGAAGACAAGCTTTATATCTCAAATCGTCCATCGCAGTCAGGGAAACAGACTGAAGTGATATGGACTTCTCATTGATTCTGCAGACCACAATTCCGAGCTTCCCATCAGCAGCGCCGTCCGGTGATGGCAGGGTTTGGTTGAGTTCTGACAGACAGACAAACAGCAGATTTGGAAAGAGGTCCCTTTACGACTCCATTAATACTTACTGATAATTTCATCAGAGTCAGGGCCATGTCCAATTCTTCAGGATATTCACTCCTAATGAGAGTCTTGGCCACATTTGCAATGTGTAATATTCACTACATTTGGGCAAACTTTCAAAAAAAAAAAAAAAAAAGCTGGACCTGCACATGAACATCGATGTATCTCACTTCAGAGGTGCTACAGATCCTCACAGGAGGTTCTCCCTGCGTGGCCGTTATCATTTCACTATTGAAATTCAACATTTACTGAATATTACAGGTCCAACATCATTCCAGGTCTATTTCTTTCTAAGAAAAGCTCCTGGTCCATGTGGTTTTACACAACAGTTGTTTTTATTAGAGCTGGATGAAGCAGGAGAAGCTTTCAAAGTGAACCTGGTGCTCATGAATTATGGATATACTCTCTATATTTGTCCTAATGTAGATAGTGGGACCTTATCTCCATTTTAATGCTCTTCTGCTTTATAAGCTACTTGAAAAGGTCCACCTGGGACACCGAGTCTCACAGTCCAATCTGCAGCCGTGTCTCATTTGTACAATCTCGCTGGAAAGTCGAGCAGGGACTTCAGATTAAACTGCGGTGTCCAATCGGAACCATGGGTGCATTATGTCTTGGGCTGTCTGCTACATATTTTATAGGGTTCAATATCATACTAATGGAACATAAACCTGCAGAAATGTACATTTTATTATATCATGCACAGTTTCAACCAGAGCACTGAATACTAAACGTGCAGTTTGTCCAGGAAGCTACTGGATGAGTAAATACAATCTTCTGGTTCTGACATGTGTTTTGTCTTGCTGAAAATGTAGATAAATCGACTGCTGTATATGTGTATGTGTGTGTATATATACATACACACACATTATATATATATATAAAATGCTTAAATTCACTACATTGTGTTTTGCAAATTCATTGCACCATGATATAAAGCGTTCTATAAGGAACTTTCTTCCACTGATTTTCTTTATTCTGTTTGCTCCAGCTGCTTTGTTACAGAAACGGCACCGTATCCCACTGTTCCCAACGTTTTAATTGGCATAACACATCGGAAAATTGAAATAAATCCTCTGCTAATTGATATAAAGTGCAACGGCATGAATAAGTTCTGTTTGTGCGTTTTCAGGTCTTTCCTGGTTACACGCAAATAAAGATGGATGGAGCCATAAATAAAAAAAGAAAAGAGCAGGTGGTTCTATAAAAAACAAAACGCAGCTCACAGAATGTCATGGATGATTATTTATTGCTTATAAATTTGTTATGATCAACGGAATTGGTGATGAAGCCCCCGTGTTAACCTCTAGAGAGGATGTGTGAGGGGTCTGTCCCATCTCTGTCATAATTCAAGACCAATTTAAAACCATATAAACCTAAACAGAGTGGTGTAGGCGTTGGCACGTCCACCTCTCAGCGCTGGAGATCCAGGTTCAAAAAGTCCACAGTACAATAACAGGAATTAAAGATGAATTGGCTATTCTATATTGCCCCGTGCGTGTGTGCGCCCAGCGATGGATTGGCGCCCTGTCCTGGGTGTATCCACCCAGTGCCCAAAATGTGGATGGGGAACCCCGGCATGATCCTTTAGAAGGATTCATCTGAAAATAATGCAGAATTAATAACTGGGATGAATCAAAACCCATCCATCCATCCATCTTTCCGCTTTATTCTATATTAGGGTCGCAGGTGGGTTCCCCATGCCCATCCAGTGGAGAACGTTTCGGTCGCTGGGTGGATACACCCAGGACAGGACGCCAATCCATCGCTGGACACACACTCACTCACACAGACATACACACTCTATATGGGGCAATTTGGAGAACTCAATTGACTTTGTTTTTGGACTGTGGGAGAAACCGGCGTACCCAGAGGAAACCCACGCGGACACGGGGAGAACATGGAAACTTCACCCAGATGGGGATTCGAACCGGGAATCCCCAGCACTGAGAGGCGAACGTGCCAAACCACTAAGCCACCGTACCGCCATGAATCAAAACCGACAAGCAAATACAACGAGTGATAGACTCATTCGGCAGCTGGAATCAGAGCTGTCACGCACCTTGGTTTTAACCAACACCTTCATACTCATCACAGCCAATAATTTAACACTGCAATTATATGAACCTTAAAAAGTAACTGGGAGGATGTCAGGTGTGCACAGAGCTCACGTTTAAATAGAGAAACAAGTTTTACACAAAACAAATGGGAATATTCTGCTGATTAAACACTCTCAGATATTCAAGCTACAAACAGCAGACATAAAGAGCATGACCTCATGGATGATCTTATATCTGAATATACAAAATACTGTCAAACACAGAAAGGACGTCCAAGTGCCCATAAGGTTAAAGTCTAACTAAGCTCCTAACACTAACAAGGAGAACATGCAAACTCCACACAGAGAGGACTTTGTGTACCATGATCTGGTGATGGGTGAGAACATTAACCCCTGTACTGCACAAAACAAATCAGGCGCAGATCTTTACACATCCACCACCGTGCTTTATGAGGGTGAAGGTGATTTGATGGAAGGAACGTTGTATCAAACGCATAAAAAGTCGACATCAAGTTTTCATTTCAGGCCATAAGACAGTTGCAAACTGTTGTAAACTGTAAAAGCTTGGATTTGTTGATACCTGACAGCAGAGGCATCCCTCCCACACAACTTCTGCTGATGAGGGAGGCATCTGATTTAAGTACGGGGGCGTTGTGACCCGATGACTGAACCAATGTCTACAATTCCCTCGCTGTGATCACTGGAGATATTTGACCACTTTAAGCAGCCTGCTCACTCTGTGTGTGTGTGTGTGTGTGTGTGTGTAACATGGCCATATGTTCTCATGCACAGCTTCAGTTCATTGTATTGACAGAACAGACAGACAGTTTTTTTTTCTTGCAGTGTGTTTTTAAAAAAGTGTGAGATAAACTACAGTTTGCAAAGAAATCCCACACAGATACTGAGAGAACATGCAAACTATACACAGAAAAGGTCACATCTGCTGGGAATCAAACCTAAGAGACTTCAACACAGAGCCACTGAACTGGCACCAAAAGGTTTTCCCCACTGAGCCTCAGTCCTCACAAGGTTTCCTTCTAAGTTGCTGGGTAGATACACCAAGGACAGGGTGCCAATCCACTGCTGATCACACACACACACACACACACACACACACACACACACACACACACACACACTACACAGGGGCAATTTAGAGCAATCTACATTTTTGGACTGTGGGAGGAAACCAGAGAACCTGAAGAAATCCCACATGGATGCAAAGAGAACATGGACACTTCACCCAGATGGAGATTCAAACCTGGATCCTCAGCACTCAGAGAAGGTTGTGCTACCACCCCACCCCTGTGCCATTCCTGAACTCCTAATTACATTTTGATTAGAAAAAAAAAAAATAAATAAATAAACAAAGCATTTTCCGCCCCACAACTTTGTGCAGGTCGCTATAGAAAGACTGTAAGGCTAATGCAAATCAGGACTTGGTTTTGAGTCAAAGTGGAATAAAGTTACTAAGCTTCAGTGTGTTCTGTGTTCTCCGAGGTTGAGGTGTGAGGGATTAACTCTAGTTTGGATATTTTGACACGACCTGATGGAAAATCACACACGCCTGCAATTCATCATCAGGAACCTGAGCCGAGATGACAAATCCTGACACTTTTATGCCGTCATCTTTTCAAATACCTCACATTCCGCCTTCACTCACTCTCACTCTCTCTCTCTCTCTCTCTCTCTCTCTCTCTCACAAACACACACACACACACACACTCACTATGAACAGTGGAATGCCTCAGCCTCTTTTCACCTGTGAAATGCAGTTAATGAACTTAAAGTAGGTCAAAAGAAAGGACTTGTGAAATGAGGAAGAACATCCCGGCCTTCAACATGTGAAATGTGAAAGGAGAGTGGAGGAGGTGAAAACCACAAACGCTGCAGAATATTTTCTGAAACATTTAGAAAATGGACAAAACCTCTAAACCTGTTGGATATTTTCGACAGAGCCACAGACAGATTCAGGGTTATTAGAGTAATGAGTTAAGAATTCAGTCCTGTTGAGTGTAAAGTCGGTAAACAAAACAAAACAAAAAAACAACAACGAAAAAAATAAATCAACCAGCTGCTTCACATGAAGGAGAAAGGATTCATCAGGATTTATTTTTATAAACATCATGACCAAGATTTTATCTTCTTTTGGAGGATCATTCTTCTCCATCTCACCCTGTCCTGGACCACTCCACCAATCCAACCATCTCACCGCATCCATAGACCTCCTCCTTGACCTCCCTCTCCTCCTCCTGCCCGAGACCTCCATCCTCTGCATCCTTCTGTCAGTATAAATCTCACCCTCTTCTGCACCACCACTCAAATCAGTGATATCAAAACGCCCTTTAATAAACTCATTCCTAATCACGTCCATCTTCATTACTCCCAATGAGAACCGCAGCATCTCCATCTCTGCCACTTCCAGCTCTCTCTCCAGACTCCTCTCTCCTCCTCTGGTTGGTGTCACCATCTTCCAACCGCACAACATATCAGGATTATGACAATGAACCACCCACAGTATGGCAGCAACAGAAAGGCTGTTAGTCTGCCTCAATGTCCTGACATCAACCAGTTCTCCTCAATCGGCATGAAATGGAATGATGATTGTAAGCTTGTTTTTTTTTTTTTTTAAAAAGTTGTTTTTAATAACTTCACCTCGCCGCTCAGCTGGTTTCTATGAGGATGCATTCTGTGGAAACGTGTCACACTGTCCTCGTTAAGGAGAAATGATGATTTCTGACTGACTGAAACTCACTGAATACATTAATGAAATCTGAAGAATAAGGCTGTGAAATAAATAAAAAAGATTGTCAAGGAACTTAGTGTTTCTATGAAAAGGTTCTCACACCGGGTCAGGGTGGTTCACTTTGCTGACATTCCAGCATGCGGAGACGTGTTGAGTTCTCGCTCGTCTCTGGTTCTGCGCGGGTCTCAATGCCGACTGATTTCCAAACATACTGGAAATAATTACCATATAGAAGCTGAATTTATTAAAATTATAAACGAGCTGCTAATGAGGCCCATTTGTCAGCGATCCAACAATTTCTGAAGTGCTACAGAAAAGAGGGTCAAACCGTGTTGAGTTTACTGCTCTCATGTGTAATTATTCTGAAACGATTGATAATTAGAATATTGTAACACATGCCTCAGTGCAAAGAGTTCTTCTTCATCAGGTTAAAAACGCAGGCTGATCTCTCTCCCTCTCTCTCACTCACTCACTCACTCGTTCATTCTTATTCTAACAAACACATAATGAAGGAAACATTCTTTATGCCCCGTGAGGTCAAACTTATCACGTATTTCCAACGGAAATGTGGCCAAAGTTCAGCCGACTCCGTTCTGAGGAATGAAAATCAAAACAGCTTGTAGGAAATGTCAACACGGATTCAGTCTCCGAGGGATTTATGCAAACCATGTAACTCAACTGCTTGTGTGTTATGTTTGCGGCTTTTTATATGTGCCTCGGCGGATGCTGCAGGAAAAATAAATCCTGAATTGTTCAATCAAAAGTGAGATATCGTAGCCTTGGAATTTTAATATTTTAGGTCCAAACCCAGGATTTAAACAGCGTGGAAGCATCAAGCATTTTAAACTGATATCAATTCACTAAATAAGTTGAATGCATGTATTTATTTATCAAGGTAACAGTAAATAATTCTGTAATCACTGTGAATGTATCATATTCAGCAAATAAAATGGAAATTCATCAGCGAATCCAGTAATTAAAGTTTTGAGGAGCCTTGACATTCTGTGAAGTTTGTAGCTTTAAAACATGGAAGATTATAGATGTTCAGCAATTTATAAATGTGTTATACCGACAGACGGAAGCTATACAGCGAGCCATAAGACACCAAAAGGAGGAGAGGAGGGTCAAGGAGGTTAAATGGATTAATTGAGGTAGGACATACAGGTTGAGGTGATTGAGGAGGACCCACTGTGGAAACCTCGTGCACATCCAGGGGAGAATCTTTCAGGCGCTGGACAGACACCCAGGACCCACCCACTCACACCATCACATGATTTAAATAGGGGCAATTTAGAGCAATTCCACATTCCGAATTATTTTTTTTGGAGGAAACCTGCAAACCCGCAAAAAAACTGACACGGGGAGAACATGGAAACCTACACCCAAATCAGGAATCAAACCTGGAGCCCCAGCGCTGAGAGGAGAACGTGTGGACCACTAATCACGTCAAAATAAACTGGTTAAAATAAATGAATAAATAAAGATAGTCACTTGGCTGCTCTGCTCTGAAGCACGCCGTTTAGTGATGCGCATCTCGGCACTATTTCCAGCACCACCCACGTCACGCCGCACATGTCCACAGACTGATGGAGAAATGCTATTAGATGAAAGGTGGGATTAAAGTGAAAACTGGCTGAGATGAAAGAACACAAAAGGTGATATTGATCTTAATGCTGGAAAACTTTCCAAATGCCGAGCTCCAGAGCTGCGCTTGGCTCCAATCAATAGAGCCCAACTTTTTTTTAGGCTACAGTGGAATATGAACAAGACTTCCTGATGAACCTTGAAAAACTCTATCTGAATATTGATTTTTCTTTATTTATTTATATCTGTTGTTTTCCTCCAGCCGGTGCCGCTCAAGCACATAATTCCCTCCAGGTAAAAAGTGCCCCCCCCCCCCACACATAGATCAGCTGCTTAAACACTGCCAAACAGTTCTTGGACAGTGTGGGCATGGATTCCACTCTGCCTCATTCTCACTCCTGACGACCCATCAAAAGATATTAAAGACGGGATGGGCTGCCGCCGGTGCCTTTTTTTGCGGGGGCAGTCAGGAATGTCATAAATCAAAATTCCGAGATGACTGCTGTTGGACATTTTTCACCGCGGTGTTGTTCTTCCCGGTCCTCTGCATAATGGATGGAAGACTGAATATAAAGTGGATTAGGCTCCCAAGTTCACTGCGCTTTACATTTATTTTTTTTTTTTGGGGAGGAAACTAGGTTGCACTCTTTTTTTTTTTTCGTGCCATTGCTCCAGGTGTCAAAGAGTTTGAGGGATAGCTAGAATTATGCAGCGGGTTTTACAGGAAGGTGGATTTGGATTAATAAACATGGGCTCACTGCCTGGCTTCCTTTCTTGCTCTCTATTTTTCAAAGCTAAAGTCAATCACGCTCGCGTTCCCAGTCTGAGGGGAAACCGCGGCTGCCGTCTCAGTACGGGAGCGTCGCAACAGTTATTCTTCCTCTCGCAGCCAGACCACATTAGCGAGATTTCTCTCATGACCAGCCATCATAACTGATTTCCTTCCGTACAGACAAACACACGGCGCTGCGTCACCACCCAGAGTGCACATGATGGATCGTACATCCACCAGACATAATAAACTCAGAGGAAGAGAAGAAACTGCAATCAGACGGAGGTTAATGGAAAACGCTCATTGCCTGCTCATAATACTTCTGTGTTCGTTTAAGCACTCGAGTTCAGGCCGACGGTTTCACGGATGTCACGTGGTGGGATGACTCTTTGCTCTCAAAACCAAGCTGTTCAGCCCAACAAATGACCTTCAGCCTCCTCAGACCAGAGGCTCCTCCCTCCCTGCTTTAAATCTACTTTCCTCCATTAACCAGTATTTATATGATTTTAGAGAAACATCTGTGAAAAAAAAAAAGATTTCTAAATGAAACTGAGATCAAAAATCAGAAATAACGACCAATATCTGAGCAATATCAAATTTTCCTCTGGATTCACACGACGTCGCTCACATCTTTATAAAACTGGATCCTTTTTTTTTTTTCTTTCATTCATTCATTATCTCCTGCTTTATCCTCTATTAGGGTCGCGGTGGGGTTCCCCATGCCCATCCAGGGGAGAACGTCTCGGGCGCTGGGCAGATAGACCCAGGACAGGGCGCCAATCCATCGCTGGGCACACACTCACTCACACAGACACACTCTATATGGGGCAATTTTTTGAGAATTCAATTGACTTGATTTATGTTTTTGGACTGTGGGAGGAAACCGGAGAACCCGGAGGAAATCCCACGCAGACACGGGGAGAACATGGAAACTCCACCCAGATGGGGATTCGAACCGGGAATCCCTAGCGCTGAGAGGCGAACGTGCTAACCACTAAGCCACCATGCCGCCCTTAAAACTGGATCATTTTACTAAATAAATAAATGACAGTATAATATTTTGCTGGCGCTGGTTTGGTATTTCTTATCTGCAGTTACCACTTGTGTGAAAACGACGTTTTTCTGATATAATTATTCCTACTTTTGCTCTGACACAAAATCTATTACTTTTCAAAATCATCCGATTTAGATTTGTTTTTCAAACGTGGATCTCTTATCTTTTGCTTTCTACCGATTTCTGACAAGGAAATTAATTGAAATAACTTACACTTGAAGATAATTTTGCCGCTGGCCGCTCGGCTCGCGCCGCTGCTTCTGTCTGCCACGTTAAAAGAAAAGCTCTGCGTCGTGAGATTGGCTTCCCGACTGAAGGAGGCATCTGATGCTGACGGAGTAGATGAGTAGGCAACATTTTAAGGACTTTAAAACTGAGACTGAATTCTTGGAACAAGCAACTGTGTAAGTAGAAAATGCATGTGGGCCACTTCCACTGCTGAAAAACTGCATGTGAGCCAAAGATGGCCCTCATTGAGGCCCTCAATTGCGTTTGGAAAGTGCTACCTACGTGAGCCACCTTTGCCCGATGCATGGCCCTAATCCATGTAAAATAATGGGATGTGGGTCAGATTTTTTTGGTTTATTCATTGGTGGTCCTGAACTAATAGTTTACCATAGAAAACCCACATTATGATTATAAAAGTCCCATATTCCCGGCGTATGAATCTGTAATGTGAAATGCAATCTCTCGTTGATTCTTACAAACGGTCTGCTCTGGGTTCAGGGCTGATTTCTGATTTTGGCTTTGATGTAAAAGTCTAAAAATTTCTTCCTAAACAGTTTAATGGAGCTCAATGCGTTTTAGTCTGAAACAGATGAGCGGTACGTTGCAACAGCATCCTCTCCCTCTAACTGCACTCTGCTAACTGCACACTAATGCTTACTGAAATGCATTTCTTCCTCTGGAAAAAAAAAGAAAAAAAAAAAAAGCTGAAATATTCTACATAATTTACTGCCATCTTCCAAGCAAGCTCATGCAATAATCATGTGTCTCCTGTTTATTGAAAGCACTGGCTTTAATATCCTGCCACAAAAATTATAGAAGAAGAAGGAGTGAGGCTGCATGTCTAAATGGAGCGGTTAAACAATGTTGTCTGTGCATCTGTTGTCAGTCAAATGGGGTGTTTAAGTGAAAAGGCTTTCAGGAAATTCCCCCAGCAGGAGGAGAGACCACCGACAGTCTGCCGTCAGGCCTTCAGGCGATGCTGTTTACACCCGCTGGAGATGAGAAACATTAATATGCTCTCAGAGCAACTTTCCCCAGCATTATTAATATTTATCTGGACAGGTTTTGTTTTTTAGGTGCCTCTGAAATGGAAGCTGGTCTCTCCCTCGTTCTCTTACGATCTAATGTTCTTTGCCCTTTAGCACCATGGGAGAAGAAATGGCTGTACGATGTGCATGTGAAAAAGTGTGTGCATGAGTTTCATTGTGTTTATTTTTGAGCAAGTGGTAACTTGATGGAGTCCACGCTTAAAATGCACAAATTCTAATGTCTTAAAATATAAACTCCATCAGTGCAGCTGGTAATCTGTTAAAGGTGTAACGAGTCGGTCTGAACAGAAAGCAAAAATGTTTAAAATGCAAATGCCATCATCACCGTCATCATCACGTCCCGTATTAATCATCACTTGGCTATGGATTAATATAACCTGGGCATGTATACAGCACAAATTCCTCTCACACGCTCAAAATACTGTATAAAGGGGCATTTCAGAGCAGCCAATTCACCTTGAATCCATGTTTGTGGACTGTGGAAGGAAAATTGGGAACCTGGACATGGGGAGTACATGAAAACTCCACCCAACTTGCAAACATTTAAATTAGATAAACTAAATCATTTATTAAGTAAATAATATTTTTTACATGTGAGACATTGAACTGCACATCAGTGGTAGATTATTTATATATTTAAATTTTAAAAATACTTATTGATATCTTTTTTAAAGTGGTTACGGTTATACACCGGACACGGGTTCCAGGTTCCACCCCGAGAGCTGTTGGTGGAACATAATGAACATTCTGTCGAGGCCTGGGGTCGTTGCTGATCCTAACTCGCTGTGATTTCTTATAAAGTCGGTTTCAGCAGTTCAATGCATTTCAATGCTTTTTTTTTCTTTAGGAAGGAAATAGGCTGTAAAGCATCAGCAGTGAGCGAGCTGTCACTCAGGCACGGTGCCGCCGTTCTGCAGGAGAACATGCTGTTGTGTCCTGAACCACTACATTAGTGCACATCGCCTCCCCTCTCATCAGTGTTTTAATTAAGACAGTCAGGTGCAAGCAGCATGTAATCTGGTTTGTTAGGACTCCCCGCCTTTATTCGTCTTTGTAATTCGACAAGCAATTTGGATCGGAAATTTGTGTAAGAGCACGGAGAGGGGAGACCCGGTTGCTTAGATGGATGCTGGAGAATGAGGGAAGAGCTGGATGATCTGAATGTATAACCTTCTCCTGGTCTGGATTTATATTCCGGGAGCAACAATCAGACTGTCAAAGCATTCGGCTCCGAACATGTTTACTCTCCATCCTATATAAAAAGGGTAAACGTGCTGCCGAGCTGATGCGTGCTTTACCCCATCCTTAAACCACTGCTGCACTGCTGGAGGAAAACAAAACCCACCGAGGAGCCCCGTCTCACAGACTTCCCTCATGTCTGCTCCAAAATCCATTTAGCTAAACAGACTGCAAATAGCCGGAGGGAAAATCTGCACTTCTGCTGGCATTCCAGAGAGGTGTGAGGTTCTGCCGTTCTGAAGCCTGCCCCCTCTCACGTCCCTGATCCAATCACACCGGGTGAGGGTTATTTAATACACTTCCATTTAGTCCATTATCATTTATATATTCAATAACGACTCATCAATAGGTGAAAAGAACCAACATATTCAGCAACCAAAGAGGCTTTTATGCCCTAAAAGTTAAAACAATAGTTTGGGAGAAAGTTCAATTGAAATCTTTTTTTCTCTGAAACCCAAATATAGCCCTCCAGGCTGGACATCCGAGCACCGTGGTTAACTTCAGCCTCCCTTTTTTACCGGAGGCTCTGGTTCTCATGCTCTTACTAAATTATACAGGAACAAAAACTGAAAAGTGTGTGAATTCAAAACGAAAAAAATCCCAACACAGCTGTTCGGTGATCAGTGGGTCAGTCATCTGTACACGGCTCGTGTTTTCATCAACGATCTTATAACAAAGTAGAATTTTATGTCTACTTAACAAAGAATTTTATGTCTACTTATTATCCATTTTGTTCTTACACACAGATTTGTCCTTCACATTTAACTCATCCATGCAGTGCAACACACACACACACACATATTGGAGGTAGATGCCGTGCCCAAGGACATTTCAGCCATAGTGCTTGGTGGGACCAGGGAACTTCAGGTTGCAAGGCTGGTTCCTTAAACTCAAGCCTATGACTGCTTCAATATGCAGTTTTGTTTTTTTTGTTTTTTTAAATGTAAACCGATTAATAAAAAAAAAAACCAAGATCAACTATATGGAATGAAATATAGGGATACACCCCTCAATCATTAAACTCATTCAGTTTTGTTCAGTGTTTGGTACCAACTAACATAGTTTGGACAGGTCTATGCTTTTCACATTATGGAGACAGTTTGAGGAAGGCCTCCATGTGTGTCTTATTCACACATGGTGGGTTTGAACTATGAGGTCAATAATGTATAAAGCATTTTTAACAGTAAGAGCAAGTCGGCGCGACAGTGGCAAGAAAAAACTCCATGTTAAGTTGTTTTTTAAGGAAGAAACCCTGTGATAACCAAGGCTCGGTGAGACACTCATCCTCCTTGAGCGGCTGTGTGCTGGACACCCACGTGCAAATGAGATAAACTACATCAGTTCAGTGAGGTCATCCTGCAGCACCACCTGTCCAACAAAGATCCGGGTTCTTGACTGGCCCACACAAAGTCATGACCTCTTCCAACACCTTTAGGGTTGAACTGGAACTGAGATTCTGAGACCGAGCCTCTGCTACTGCAAATTTTTCCCCCCAAAAAATGAAAGCTGTTATTGCTGGGGAAGGGGGGGGGGAACTCAGCCCACAAAGTCCCGACCTTTGGGATGAACTAGAACTGAGATTGCCTGCTGGGTGAAATCACCACATTAATAATACATTTAGCTTCCTGCTTTGTTTTGGGAAATTAACAGGTGCTTGTTTTTCCGTGTTGTAGTTCCGCGATGCAGATGGAGGAATACAAACGAGCGGGGTGCTGCAGATGCTCCGTGGAGGTTTGCATGTTTTATCAGAAGCGCGGTTCGGATCGTTCTCTCGTTCAGGTTGGCGCTGTAATGATTGATTGTGTTTCAGACTCTTAAGCCCTCTTTAATTGCCACCATTCTCAGCTGCAGCCTGGAAGCTGGCTGCTTACTGCAAACCGTAGGCCACTCACAATGTGCCTTTGTTTTTTTTTACATCTCAGAGACGAGAGCTTCTCAACCCTCCCGAGTGCCCTGCCTTCCCTCCACATCCCGATTTGGCCTACTGTACGCCGTCGACTCGCTCTATTGTTGCTGTAGCCTTGAAATTTAAATGGAGGGCAGCGTTGAGGAGGGAGTGTGTGTGAGGACGAGTATGATAAATAGGTTCTTCAGAGAAGAGCAGGCCTGGGAACTGTTCAGCTCGATAGAGAATTAGGGGCCTGTCCATGTACGGGGGGCTGAGTGGAGGGCGCCGGGAACACGATAAAACAGAGTGCGAGGGGAAGGCCGAGCGCGAGGGGAAGGCTGCACCTGGTGTACCACCCGTCTCCAATGACGAGGAATGTATTTGGTCAAGGAGGCGCTTTTTCTCCAAAATTAATGTGCTGCAATAGAAGCGGGAGGAAGAAAACTCATTCTAATGACAAATCCACATCTCTTTCATCGACATGTATCATTTATTATTTGAGACAACAATGCACCCTAAATGTGTGTGTGTGTGTGTGTGTGTGTGTGTGTGTGTGTGTGTGCATGCACGTTATGCTTAAGCAGTGATGCTTTCACCCATTTGTGAAAACATACTGCGAAGTTTCCCAGTGTGTAAAAACAGCAGAGCATAATGAGATTTTTAATTAAGTCCCCTGCTTTATCGGGTTTTGCGAAGAAAAACGACAGAAGCTGCTTTGAATGCGGCTCCGCTATAATGTTGTAAAAGGGTGAAAAAAGAAACTTCACAAAGATCAAATTAATAGGCGAAATGGGTGATAAAATATGAGCGCCCTCGCCGTATCGATTTTTCACCACCTTGTGTGCACGTCCCAAACCACTCTTTGGTTTTCTGCTGGCTTCATGCCGCCCTCCCAAAAGATGGGACGAGACGGAGAAAAGCATTGATGTTGGAGCATTTGTTATTGTATTAGTCTGCGGTTTGTCACACCCGGGGAAGTGAGCAGTCTTTCTTGCGTGCACTGGAGCACGGCAGGCTCCTAATGGAATAAGGGAGTATTGAATAGCACAGCGTGTCCTTGGGGAAGGCGAACCTAATGCGGGAAAACACAGGGGCAGGATGTGAAGAGAAAGAAATAGGTTAAAATAATAAAAATACAGTTTTGTCTCCTCCAAAAATGCAATGAGCACATGTTTTGATTTGATTTGCATAATGAGCCATCCATCCATTATCATCTGTTTAATCCTATATAAGGGTCGAGGGGTGGGGTGTGCTGGGCAGATACACCCCAGACAGGCCAAGACCTTGCATCCATGTTTTTAGACTGTGGAAAAAAACAGAGAACACGGAGGAGTCCCACATGGACACGGGCATGAACATGGAAGCTCCACCCAGATCAGGATTTGAACCTGCAACCCCAGCTCTGAACATGCAGATCACTAAGCAAACATGCCGCCCGCATAATGATCCACAATTCGGAATTCAAGAAGGATAAAAGTTAAGAGTGTGAAGTAGTTTTAAGATATTAAACACATTAATACCATCAGTCTGTTTCAAAGTTATTTTCCGACTCTGAAAATCCATTTATGGTGTATGTAATAAAACGATGATGAAGAGTCTGAGCAAATAATGCACATTTTAAAGAAGCCTTCACTGATCTGTATTGATCCGAGTTTTCCTGAGGACGCTCGCTTTGAGCAAGGTCTTAATAAAATCCGCGGTTAATCCGTCTAAACAGCTCAGGAGGATGTGCTTCTTATACAATTTACATTTTATAACAAAGGAATAATAATAAAAAAAAAGCACTCCTGCTTTTCTAACATGAATAAATATATAAATAACAGACGCGTCTTTTAAAACTCAAACAGAAATCAAAAGCTTCTGTCCGGCCTTATTCCATGCGGTTTTGGTTCTGACTTTTGATTTGTCCTCTCTGGTGCTTCGTTAGTGTAATGGTCAGGCCCCCTAATGATGGGAAGGCTGCTCTAGCGTCCACTTCTGCTCTTTAACTAAAAGCCATGGTTGTGACTTCAGACAGTAGTGACCCCTCGGACCATCTTCATGGACATGACTCGAAATCCCCGGACTTAAGAGTTTTGCCATCCTGATCTCCCCGTACGTTTCTTCTTGATCGGGGCGCCTCGTTTGCCTGAAGCATTGGCCGCATTTTCATCTCGGTTTCTTTGTCAAGAAAGCAGTGCTGAGAAAAGTTACGGTTCAAAGCGGGAAAGGGGTCAATGGTTTGTAGAAGGTTTTCGTCCATGGAGAGCTGAAGGAGGGAAATTCATCTAATGAGAGATATGGGGAGCGTGGGAGAGCATCAGGGGGGGCAGCAGGGGTCAGAGAAGACAGACCATAGACTGGCAGGGAAATGAAAAAATAGGAGAAAAGAAAGGAAAGGAGAAGACGAATGGTAAGCCCTCTCAGGGGAGGAATGACTCAGTCCGCCAGAAGAAAACGGCAAGTGAGGTTTTTTGTAAGTGTTCAAATTTCTCCTTTGAATTGAGGCGAGAGGCTGGTTCTCATTTGTTCAAATGTCCTGCCACTTCACACTGTCCTAAAAATCTTTATAATATTTGACCTGCTTAAAGTCCAGCCATTTCATCTCCACCTGATCATTCTGCATCAGAAATGACACGATGAGTACTAGTTGGGATTTGGTATGTTCTGTTCGACAGTTAAAAATAGCTTTTTAATTACATGAGTATGTAGTAATGACACATCAGACCACCCGATGTATGAGGTCACAACAACACTGCCAAAGTTCATACATTCATTATCTCCCACTTTATCCTCTATTAGGGTCGTGGTGGGGTTCCCCATGCCCATCCAGGGGAGAACGTCTCGGGCGCTGGGCAGATAGACCCAGGACAGGACGCCAATCCATCGCTGGGCACACACTCACTCACACAGACACTCTCTATTTGGGGCAATTTTGAGAATTCAATTGACTTAATCCATGTTTTTGAACCCGGAGGAAACCCACGCGGACACGGGAGAACATGGAAACTCCACCCAGATGGGGATTCGAACCGGGAATCCCTAGCGCTGAGAGACGAACGTGCTAAACCACTAAGCCAAAGTTCCTCTATTTATTAATTCAAAGTTATTTAATGCCTTTGATCTTCCATTCATCCATCCATTATGTTCCGCTTAATCCTCAACTAGGGTCGCGGACGGGTTCCCCATGCCCATCCAGGAGAGAATGTCTTGAGCGTTGATACACCAGATACACTCAGAACAGGGTGCAAATCTATCACTGGGCACACACTCACACAGACACACATACAAACACACTCTATATGGGGCAAATTGGAACATTTAATTTACCCTGATGCATGTTTTTGGACTGTGAGAGGAAACCAGAGAACCCAGAGAAAACCCATGCGGAAACGGGGAGAACATGCTGACCACTGAGCACTGAGAGGAGAACATGCTAACCACTAAGCCACCGTGCAATCCAGCCTTTGATCTTAAATTCTGGAATTACATTCAACGCTTTCAAACCCAAAACTTCCATCCCTGATTATTTTTAGGATATAGGTTCACAGCTGTTTGTCATTTTTAAATTAAACCTAATTAAAATCCTCTGCAATTAGTGAAGATCCGAGATAAAGGACCGAACTATGCAGCGATACTTTAACAATATGGTGACAAACCTGTGCTGCTCACATCTGGCATCCTATATTTCATTTACAGATTGACGGCGTTTGTTGAGAAGCGTGGGAGCTCCTCACTGACAGAACGAGACGAACTGACAGTGACATGACGTCCAGAGATCATAATTTAAAACCAGCCACTTTGCAACTTTATTTATGGGCTGGTTTTACACTTTGTGTTAATAAAAGTCCTGCTTTGTTCATGGCTACCACGTTTGCCCCCAAGTATCATAAGAGCACACGTCCCACATTGCCTTTCTCTGCCCTCTTGTAGGACTCTGACTGCAAGGCTTTTTGCCATTGCTCTGGAGGAATAAATCATTTAGGCTAACACACTTTCACGATCAATAAACAACAAAAGCTAACACACATCTCCTCCGCTACGGAGATGTCCTTCAATTGTCCTACACCTTCAGGCAGGATGGGTTCTTTACGTGGAGAACCGTGCCTGGAGAAGAGGATCACTATGTGATGGCATTGTACTTTCAGCACCAGTGACAGCGGCCCTTACAGGAAGTGATACAGAGGATACAGTTTGTACACACAGGACATATCTACAGACATCAAGGGAGGATTCCCTCACATCACAAACACCTTCCCAAAAAAACATTGCAAAATAATTGAAATAATTGCAAAATAAATCAGTACATTAAAGACAACATAAGACAAAGCAATAGATAAACATTTACAAAGGTCCTCAACCCATTGTGATGAAAAATAAGGTAAAGTGTTTAAAAAATAGTTCTTGGTTGATTTTAACACTATTAAGGCTTACCAGAAGTCTATTGTTCCATGTTCAAAGAGTTCAATGTGAATCCTAATTGCCCCACAAAGCAGTCCTCACACAAAACTTTAGTTAGCTTGTATGAAAGTTGCTTGTCCTTCTTCAAAGGCATTTCCCACATAATTGTCTTTTATCCGCATCAAACCCTTACGTTTGCTAAAAATAAACTTTATATTCCAAAGAAAAATCAGCCAGAGTTTAAAACCAGCAAACAGCTCCTGCTTTCTTCAGCACATGCCCTCCCTTCTTCTAACACAGAAGAAAACATGTTGAATTCCCTCTCTGTTACCCCCTATAGGAGACAAAAGGAACTCTCTAAAGGTACCCTAATGGTGTTGACCACCATTGCAAACCCACACAGACACAGGGAGGACATGCAGATTGCACATAGTAGATAGCTTTGTTTACTCCAACCATTTACATTTACATTTACATTTAGTCATTTATCAGATGCTTTTATCCACAGCGACAAACCAAGTCAGAAGTCATGGAGAAAACCAACTATACTGTACATTCATCAAACCTGATTGTTATTTGATGCTGCGCCCCCCCCCCTTTCTTTTTTTTTTTCCTACAACAGGTATTTGTTAAAGAGATGCGTCTTCAGTAGTGTCTTAAAACTGTTTAGTGATTCTGCCTTACGGACAGAGTTGGGAAGATCGTTCCACAATTTTGCAGTGGAGAACGCCACGGAGCGAGAATTAGCTGCTCGGTGAGGTGGAACGGCCAGGCGGCAATCATCACTGGAGCGAAGTGAACGAGTCGGAGTGTATTTTGAAAAGATAGAGTGAAGGTAGGAGGGAAGATCCAGAAATGGTTCTGTAGGCCCGAGTCAGTGACTTGTACTGAATGCGAGCAGCTACAGGGTGCCAATGGAGGGAAGTGAGTAATGGAGTGACATGAGTTCGCTTGGGCTGGTTAAACACGAGTCGGGCTGCAGAGTTCTGAATCAGTTGAAGAGGTCTGATTGTGGAAGTTGGGATACCGGCAAGTAGCGCATTACAATAATCAAGCCGGGATAGGACTAGGGCTTGAACAAGCAGTTGGGTAGCATGTTCAGTCAAGAAGGGTCTGATCTTCCAACCAAGATTTGAACCTGTGATTATCTTGCTGTTAGGGTTGCGGTGTGTCTGCAATGAAACCAATGTTAAAGAGTGGAATGTAAAATAAATAATGAATAAATAATGAATGAGTGTTGTTTCTTTATCTTACAGAGTTCAGAGCAAATTAAAAAGGAAACAGCTCTTATTCTTCTATAAGTTGCCTGAACAAATGAAAGACTGCACATCCCTCTCTATTTGTAAGATAAATTACAATCTGTCAGCTCGCATAAAACTGACTTTACAAATTCACTTCTCTCTTTCAAGCTAAATTCATCACCATAACAGCACCAGAGGGCACGTTGCCTTTGTGCCCCAATTAGAAACACTTTCCGAACAGAATGCAAATAGGAAAATGGTTAAAAACTGCAAGGTGGGTCTCAATGGAGGTACAAAACTTTCATTTCGCACGTTAGCACAAGTTTCCTCTGCATAGTTTTTCCTCTGCTCACCTTTAAAGTGGAAATGTATCTGAAGGGCATCGAGGCCACGTACATTTTATATTCATTTTATAGTGTTGACATTTCATTTTTTGTTTTCCATTTCTTTCTTTTTCTATCTGTGGTCCCTGTAGCTGTGTGTAAAAAATATATATTCATCTGTATCTACTCTAAAGCATGGTGGTGGTGGAGTATTGAGCACAGAATGGAGGAAGAACTAGAATCTGCAATGTACAATCAAAATCAGTCTAAATGTTCTGGGTTCAAGACCAAAGTACAAACAGCTCTGACCCAACTTGTATCACTTTGTAAATCGCTTGGCAGAAAAATGTCTGGAAATGGGCAAACGTTTCACTTTTCTTTCGATTTGAAGCACAGAGTCCAAAACCCTGCCAAACGTTAAGTGTCCTTAAAAGAGTAACACTGAATGAACAATATACAAAAATCTAAATCTGGACTTGTGGAGTTCATTGAACTGATGTAAAAATGATGTTAATGATAAGACAATATAACACAAGGGTATATTTATATACCTTCATATAATAACATCTATTTTATAGCTTACCTTAGTTGTTTAATGTATAGGGAATGTCTAAACAAACTCCAAGGTACAATTATTTAGTGTTGGTGGTATGATTGTGGTTTAAGGTGGACAGATCACCTCATAGCCTGCTGCCTCTTCATGTCTGAACATGTCCAGAGTGTTTGTTCAGTTTGGACTCCTCTCTAGTTCGTACTTTCTGTAGCTGTGGATGGCGGCGTGACCGGCGTCCAGATGGTCGGCTGACACACAGTTGTTTGCGTGGGCGTTGATCATCTGCTGCAACAATGACACATCATATTCCCTGAAGATCAAATCATCACTGGAGACTTGAGATGGGTTCAGCTCACACAAAGAACCTGTCTGAGTTCCCTTTGATCCGTGAGCACCTCAGGTTAATAGAATAGACTGAGTACAATATCGCTCAGTGACCTGAACACTGAAGTCTACTCTCCTCCATTTTTCTTCTCGCGACCTCCGGTTAAAGAGACGACGCCTGGAGGAGAGCTGGAGAAAAAGAAAATGGAGTGTCACTGTCCAGAGTTCTGAATTCATCTTAAACACGTCATGTTTTGTCTGAGGTGCCAGATTCCAGATTAATCTTTGAAATTCATATGCAGCGTCTGAAGGATGCGAGCGAAACCAGTGGGCTGCTTTACAGATCACAGTGAAGCTGAAATGTTCAGGATCTTCATGGTTATCGTTGTGACTCCACAACGCTAGAACCTGGTATGCATCATTTGGGCATTAAATCCAGAACCGTTCTGCTGTCAGAGCTAACCACTGCGCCACCAGGTCGCCCACCACCTGAGCAAAAAATGACTAATTCCTTCATATCGTGGCTTTAATTATCATTGCTCTATAGAGTCAAGTTTGAGAATATATTAGCTTCCTACGCAGCTTCCCTCACTTCGCATATGCACACACACACATTCCAGCACATTTCTTAATCTATATGAGATTTATCATTTACATTTTTATTCTTTTCATATCTTCTATTTGCTTTCTTTGGACCTTTATTGTGTCACATCTTTAACCTTAATGAAACTTTTAAGTTAATACAATAAATCATTCATTCATTCATTCATTCATTATCTTCCGCTTTATCCTATATTAGGGTCGCGGTGGGGTTCCCCATGCCCATCCAGGGGAGAACGTTTCGGGCGCTGGGCAGATACACCCAGGACAGGGCGCCAATCTATCGCTGGGCACACACTCACTTACACACGCACACAAACACACTCTACATGGGGCAATTTGGAGAACTCAATTGACTTGATCCATGTTTTTGGACTGTGGGAGGAAACCGGAGAACCCGGAGGAAACCCACGCGGACACGGGGAGAACATGGAAACTCCACCCAGACGGGGATTCGAATCGGGAATCCCTAGCGCTGAGAGGCGAACGTGCTAACCACTAAGCCACCGTGCCGCCAACTTTAAAGTTAATACAATAAGTCAGAGATAACAAATGAAAGCCAGTGATTGGTACAGATGTAAATGAGCAGTGCTGGGTAACGAGTTTTCTCAAACGAACAGACTGAACATGATTCCAAGCAAAGCAGCGTTGCTGAACACAAGACCTGCATCGCTGCTGTGGACGATAATCCATGATAAGTATTTATTTAACCAAATCTCACAAACTTGCTCTGTCTGATGAGTGGAAGGCCTGAGCTGGGATTTCTTATTGCCACAACAACAGCACTCTCTACAGGCTTTAAAGAGCGTTGCAATGATATAAGTGTTTAACAAATGAGAATTGTTAATGGCTAAATCATGAGGAGAATCATAAAGCACATATGATATTTAAATGCATATTAAAAGCATATTCAGTCTGTTCTTCGCTGCTCTACTTTTTGGACACGCCGGCGGTGCTGATCGCTCATTTAATACTCCACTGGGGATGTTCACGTCGTGCCACTTCAAGCCGAAGCGCCACACTAAAGTCCATTTCATAGCTGAATGCCCTGATGGAGAGTCTTAGAGGAAGGGCTGGGGGTGTGATGAACTGACATGGCCAATAATGTTCATTATGTTGCAGAATCCCCGGCTCACAGGATAATTAATTTTCTGTGATCGCAGGCCTGATGTGGGGCTGAGTGCAGGCCCAACCCTGCACTAATCTTGTCTCTCTGAACACTGACGATGCTGGAAGAGGACGAGGATGACGGGAACACGCCTGTCTCTCTTTGTGATGTGATTGATGGGGTTGCAGGAGGCTGAAACTTTGTTTTGGTGCTTAGAGACGCTAATGAGATTAAGTGCCGCATTCTCTTCTGGGGATCAGAATCAGATTATGTAATTAGAAAGACGGGATGTGTGTTTAAGACTCAGATGGTGATGGATGGTACACATCATCGTCACCATCATCATCATCATCGTCATTATCATCGTCACCTCTTAGTCCTCTTTATCACCTCGAAGCTTCACGTCATTGTGCATTCAGGACGTGTTAATGACTCTGGTACAGATACATGCAACAACTTCACAGGCTTAAAAAATCCATCATTTCGGGAAGACAGCACTCAGACAATGGTTAGAGTACCACCTGCTGGACATCATTAAAAACGTGTTCCAACTAAACAAGCTCAGCTGAATGAGATTTTAACAGTTGTGCAGAATCAGAAAGCATTATCGCTCCTGAGCTGTGAGAACTGATTCTGTTCACTCATTTTATTTCACACTGACAATCTGCCTCACATCTTTGCGGCTGCAGGTAAACGTGAGACGTGACAGCATCTGCCATGTGTTTAAAGACTGAAGCAGCAGCAGTGAAAGATCCACAGATTAACTATATTCCACAGATTTAATTCTGTACAAAAATGTGAACATTAACAAAAAAAATAAATAAATAAAAAAAAACTGCTGTTAGACTTCTGCTTTTGACTTTTGGAACATTCCTGCTCCGTTCTGTAGTCTATATTCAACCACCAGCCTTTATCTTAGAGGATTTATGTTATGAATCCCCTAGAAATGTTTTTATTCAGTTCTGTGTCTCCAACAGAGGAATCTGTAAAGAACACAGTCAAGTTTACTGTTTGCTGATTCAGATCCATACTCAAACACACACACACACACACACACACACACACACACACACACACACACACACACACACACACACACACACACACACCTGAGACACACACACACACACACACACACCTGAGACACACACACACACACACACCTGAGACACACACACACACACACACACACACACACACACACACACACACACACACACACACACAAATATCAGTTGCTGCAAATAGAATGCACTGCAAAGCAAGTCTTTCTGTTGGAACTTCGAGAACTTGTGGTATGTGGGCCCCTCTTGCTGAGAAAGTGCTGGTCCAATGCACTGGCCCTCATGTGTAAACATTCACTTGGCCCTCATGTCCCAATACACATCTAGTTCATGTCTGATAAAGATCTGGAGGTGCTACCAACACATGAGCCCTAATCTGGTTTAAATGTGGCCCGTATTTTACATTTGGATTAAAGAACAGCACATTTAATCAAAAGGATGTTTATTAATAGTAAATAGTTTTTAATGCATGTCATAAGAAACAGGTTTTAAATCATGAAAACTTTATGTTTAGATCCAGATGTTGTTTTAATTCAAATCAAACGACATTAACCTGAATTAATTCACCAAACATCATGAACGCTGGCACATGTATTGATGTTGTTCGTCCCACATCGACTTTATAAACTTCTCCTACAAACCCAGGTCCATTAATCAACACTGATGAACTACAAAGGACCACAAGACTTAAAAAGGCTTTTATAATCAGTCTAATCCAATTATTCTTTGTTTTCTGTTTATGAGCCTTACATACCTGCATGTTTTATTCATGGCCCCCCTCTACAGTTAAATCTCATCTAAAACCAGGCTTGAAAGTCACTGCAACCCAAATCCCAATGCAGGTGGTGCCAGGTGAGAGTGAATGCTCAGCATGGTAATATGCTGAAAAGAACAGGTGGAACTTTCTAAATGTTAGCTGACAATCACCGCTGAGGCATGTTCAGACCAGAGGAGTCGGGAAAACAGAGAGAGATGGCTTGTTTGAGAGAAACAGCTTGTTCTGAATGCCAGCTGCCAACTTTGGCTTTCACCACCATCATTTTCTTCACACTATGGTGGCTGATATGGACCTGACAAGTGCTCAGGGGATTAATGGAGAACCCGAGTAATGGGAAAAAGGATGGCTTTGCACAGCCATGTCACAGAAAAATGAGCAATGTGTAGTACAAAAAACCTACTTATGTAATTGTGGGGACTGCAAGCTGGTCCTCACAAGTTAAATCATTCAGTTTAATCATGTGGTCTGGTTAGTTTATGGTTAGGATAAGGTTAGGGTTCATTTTTGATAGTCGTATTTATGGTTGTGGTCTGGAAAAGACTCATAAAATTAATGGGAATTTATGTAAATTCCATCCATTATCTTCTGCTTTATCCTCTATTAGGGTCACGGGGGGGGGTTCTCCATGCCCATCCAGGGGAGAACGTTTACGGCGCTGGGCAGATACACCCATGACAGGGGGGCAATCTATCGCTGGGAACACACTCACTCACATTGACACAATCTATATGGGGCAATTTGAAGAATTCAATTGACTTGATCCATGTTTTTGTGGACTGTGGGAGTAAACTGGAGAACCCGGAGGAAACCCACATGGACACGGGGAGAACATGGACACTCCACCCAGATTGGGATTCGAACCGGGAATACCTAGTGCTGAGAGGAGAACATGCCAACACTAAACCACCGTGCCGCCTCATGTAAATTCCCCACAGTGAATGAAAACAAATGTGAATGTGAGAAAACGTGAGAAATTTTAACACGATAAAATAAAAGGTCGCTGTTTACTTCCAATCATGCATTTGCAAACATTTATTCATTCATTCATTCAGATATTTATTTGTGTACCTTTATTGAATCTGTAAATGAAAATGAATGAATGAATGAAAGCTATACGTCTGCAAAAACAACCCAGAAAATGAGAGAGAGAGAGAGAGAGAGAGAGAGAGAGAGAGAGAGAGAGAGCCAGAGGCTCAGATAAGATAAGAAAGATCAATCCCTGAGTGATTAGAAACCAAGCCAGCAGCCATGCCAGGAGGAAAAGGTCAAACAGATGCAGGCGTCATGCAGGACACCTAAGAGACATTCAGAGCTTGGAGACAGCAAGTGCTTTGAAAATCTCAGGCTCATAAAAAGGTGTTGTGGTTATGCATGAGGCACCTCTGAGCCGCCATCTGTCATCACTCCCAGTGTAAGATGCTCCTTCAGCCCGACACTTGACATCCTGACTCATTGTATGAATAAGACCAGTCACATGGCCTCCACACATCACGAAAAAAAGGCTCAGGGGTAAAAAGTCCTGTTTAACACTTTACTTCATGGTGCTGCATGGTGCCAGCACATCTTTTTAAGGGGGGGTTACATAAACATTATTCATTCATTCATTCATTATCTTCCGCTTTATCCTCTATTAGGGTCGTGGTGGGGTTCCCCATGCCCATCCAGGGGAGAACGTTGACTGGACTGTGGGAGGAAACCGGAGAACCCGGAGGAAACCCAAACGGACACGGGGAGAACATGGAAACTCCGACGAATCCCCATCTTCTGAGAGGCGGACGTGCCAAACCACTAAACCACCGTGCCACCTCATAAACATTATATTTAAAATAAAAATAATATAAAATAAAATCATTTTATTCAGTCTGTTCTTCAGAAACCTGCAGATATGCACAGCTAGGATGAAGCTTTATGTGATAAAGTTGAGCTAATCACACAATGATCAACCTGAACAATAAAGTTCAGTTATTAAGCTTTTTCTTTTTTTTTTCTAGTTGTTTTATAAAACCTCAAAACTGTGTTCTTTTAATTTATTAGTGTATTTATGAACATCTGTTATGAAGGCTAATGGAAAAAGGTCCAATACATTATTTATACTTATTAAATATTCAGGAATTCACTAATAATGCATTACAAAATACTGGATTCATATAAAGTTTCACTTTCCTTCTTCTTCTCTGTCTGATGGAATACTTTCATCTGACTGCTTTCAAATTCCTTCCGATATGGTTTGATGTTTCGGCAGCCTGGGTGAACATTTCTAAAGCATGTCGGTGAGTAAAGGGTTAAAAAACATGGACACATTATAGATAACCATCCATCAAACACACTCATGCTCTCACTCCAACGTGATCGATTCCAAAGCCTTCACACACTTTCAGACTTTGTTCAGTTTGGATTTATTGATATGGACCCGTGCGTGAAAATGCATCAGTGTCACATTTAAACATCACAAAGGGGAAATATAACAAGAGCAATGCATCTGCTATTCAGACCAAGCAGACAGTAAAAACCTTTGGAGAACCTGCAGTGCAATCAGCTGACACAAGGTGTTTATGGAGCAGAAGAGCCGAGCGTTGGTACGACCGAGCCCACACAGCAAAAAGCAGCCGGGCTTTTTGTTAACTTCCCCTCATACTCTGAAAAGACGGGTATAAAGAAAGTGCACAGATATAAATGTTCACTCAGAAGGTCACGTCATCACACCAGGCTTTAGAACACTCGCTCGAACCTCTTATAGAGGAATCAGCATCGCAGTTTATTTCAACCTTACGACAGTTTACATCATGTTCAAATAGATGTGTGTGTGTTTATTTTTAAGTTATTTGCATATATCTAGACAGACAAAAATATTGTAATATCTATCTCTCTCTCTCTCTCTATATATATATATATATATATATATATATATATATATATATATATATATATATATACATCCATTATCTTCCGCTTTATCCTATATTAGGGTCGGGTTGCGGTGGGGTTCCCCATGCCCATCCAGGGGAGAAAGTTTCGGGCGCTGGGCAGATACACCCAGGACAGGGTGCCAATCTATCGCTGGGCACACACTCCCTCACTCACACAGACACGCACACTCTATATGGGGCAATTTGGAGAACTCAATTGACTTGATCCATGTTTTTGGACTGTGGGAGGAAACCGGAGAACCCAGAGGAAACCCACGTGGACACATGGAAACTCCACCTAGATGGGGATTCGAACCGGGAATCCCTAGTGCTGAGAGGCGAACGTGCTAAACCACTAAGCCACCGTGCCGCCATATATATATATATATATATATATATATATATATATATATATATATATATATATATATATATATATATATATATATGCAGTAAAGTTTATATAATCACTATTGAGGTTCTAAATAATGTTTCTAAGTTGTAAGTGATTTGTAAGGAACAAAATGCATGAAAATCAGTAGAGGGATGATGCTAACAGACGGCTTCTCCAATACTGCCATGTCCTGGGGTCACATCAACATACCCCTGCTCCACTACTCAGCTCAAATGAACATTATGAATTGTGGACATGATCACTGCCAGCAGCACCAGCGGAAGCTCGGTGAAAGTTATGATTTGCATAGATGTCACTTCACGGCTGCTCAGGAAATAGCTTGTGGTAAATAACTGCAGTCAGATGACTTCATTTGGGAGAAGAGAACAACTGAGCAATGGCCAGAAAGTGTCTCTGTCAAATTAAGTTAATGTCAAGCAATAGAAGTGGAGGGAATAAGATAGAAAACTTAATGAAGAGAAAGCCATGCGTCGGGCAGGGATTTGGAAAACGCAGCTGAGCATGTGATGCTGTGCTGTATCACATCACTTTGTTTTATGTGGCTGTGTGCGTTCTGCACAGCCCTGTGACCAATCCTATTAGCCGCCTTAATTCCCCAACTTTTCTTTTCTCAGGGACACAAACTGCGCCGAACCAGGTTCAGTACACGCATGGCAACACAAACGCAAAGTGCTTTCCATATATATTATTGTCTTTGTTATTTTTTTGTTATATATTACTTTGATGTAATACAAATGAATTATAAGAAACCCAACATACAGGACACACACTGTTCAGACCAAAGTACTGACACAAACCTTTTTAATTCAGTCCTAATTCCACAGGTCTAAAACTCAATCACAAAGAGATGCAGTGTGGACACACCCTGTGTCTCACCCCGTCTTATTTACCTACACACTGAGTTTTAGCGGAACCTCCTTCAGGTGCTTTATTGAAGCAAAAAGGTACGAGAGGGCATGCATTATTGTGAATAAATCACAGGGCCTAATAACACCTCTTTGACATAACCAAGGGTTTACATTTCTGCTGTCGCTGTGGTAGCCCATCTGCCCAAAGTGTTGACATGATTGTCTTAGGTTTAATAAGTCACCATTCTTACTAATAACTAATAAAGATGTATTTATTAAACTGTCTTCCGTACTGAACAATTCAAATCCCCCTGAACCAAGGTTTTCTTTTTCTATTAATATTTCTTAGACCGACCTCTAATGTGGATGGACCAAAAAAATCTGCTGCTCTGACAGAGTGTTGGCAGGGAACTATACAGCGGGGAGAGGGCGACAGCGGGAGATAAAGGCAGGTAGGAGGCTGTGTATTATCATGAGCAAAATAATTACGCCTGGAGCAAAGTGGTAATGCAGTGGTAGCCCAGAACTGTCATCTCTCTGCAACACCATGTCTTATGTCACTGTGTTGTACATGTGGCATTAATGCAGGCATGAACACACACACACACACCCACATACACACACACACACATACACACACACACACACACACACACACACACACACACACACATTAACCCAACAATGAGTTATATTGGCAAAAAGTCGCAAAATCTATAAGTTAGCTAATGCTGTATAAAAAGTAATAAAATTCTCTCCTCATAAAAAAACTGCACGGCTGACATCAGCTGATTTCCATCCAGAAACTTCAGAGGGACAATAAAATTGTGGGCTCGGAACAATAGGAGCGCCAAACTTGCATAAAAGAATCAATTCATTCGAGTCCCGGAGTGTTTTGTGAAGTCAGGCCTCCATTAAGCTAATTGGAACATGAAATATGTATATTTGAATCAAAACAGTCGGCGGTGCGAATACATTAAATATTTACTTTATCAGCATTCATTTTCATTGGCAGCCGAGAAGATGAAACAGGGTGACCTAATTTTGACAGTCACAAAGATGAATAATTATACACAGCACTCTCGCCCAAGGATTGTGGATATTGCATTAGAAGACGCAGTCGTTTGGCTCTTTGTGTCTCATCAAAGAACATCCCGTTGCTGATCCAGCTCTGTTTAATTCATCCCAGACATAAATAAGTTAGTGGTAACACGCATTGTGAGCCTCTAGAATGCTTCTCGGCACATACATTTATTAAATTTGATTTAACATGTTTGGAATTATAATGCCTGCCGTTTATCAGACCGCCGCAACACGAGCTACTGGGTAAACTCATAAATGAGGCATAATGCATTGAAAACAAGACCCGTTCTTATTATTTACTATCAACAATGGCAGCGTCAGCTCTACATTCATTCACTCACACACACACACACACACACACACACACACACACGCACACACTAATTATTGTCACAGAAGTTAAGTAACGAAAACAGAAAGTGGTCTGACATTTTGGACTGGAAAAAAAAAAAAAAAAAAAAAAAAAAAAATATATATATATATATATATATATATATAAGAAATAATTTCTTCACCCGGACGTTTGTGTCAGAGTTCCAGTGAGGTCGTTTGGAGCATTTTATTGGAGATGACAGATGCAGGAGCAAAGATACGTTTGCTTTATGTGACTTCCAATCTTATTCATCAACCTTTTCTGCGTTTTTTTCTGCGTTTGTCCTTTTTTTTCAGAGGACTGCCATGAGAATGAGCGGAAAGCGTGCCAAGATTGGATGTTCCATTTGTTTAGCTCACGACAAAGACGAACGGATGTGGCACTAGCCTTGTCTTGAGTCACTGGAGGCGCTGATAGGCCTAAAGTAATACAGACTTGCCTTGTGAGGTCTCTTCAAGGTCGTTGATTGTCTGTTTCAATTTTGCTGCAAATTTCAAATCTGCTCCAAACACTGACGCGGTGATGGAGTGAAAACACGCTGCCTGTTTGCTCTGTATACTTTTTGTGTACTAAAGAGGCATTTGGCGTGTATAGCAACACAATGAGTGTGTTTCTAATGAGAAAAAAAATGTGGTGTGATTTTAATAACCAGACTGTAACATGGACACAATGAGGACCGAAGACAGGAAGTTCCAGGAAGTATTGAACTTCAGTGTTTGGCTGGGATGGTTATGCTGCGGGCGTCATTGGGAGTGATAAAGGATGGACGAGATTAGAAATGAATTCATTAGAGAGACGGCAACAGGAAACAAGTTTTGGAGAAACAATTAGGAAAGTGAGAGTGAGGGGTTTCGACATCAGGTTGAGGAAAAGAAGAAGGTCTAAAAGGATGTTTAAGGATGCAGTGACGGAGAGACATAGAAAAGGCTGGGGTCACAGAGGAGGACACTCAAGTCAGGACAAAATGGGAAATGGCACCCCCTCATGGGAACAGCTAGCATTTGACAGGCACTGGAACTGCAAACATGAAGATGGAGAACATGATATAGGGCTTCCCTAACCTGTGTTCTCCACCCCCCCCCCCCAACTCCCTGCACAGACAGTCAACACAGCCAAGTGACAGGTGAGCACCATTACCTCACCTGCATCGTTTTTTTTTTTACACTGCCGTCTTGAGGTAGAAAACGATTTGTCCTTCTTTTACGTGGCTCGGCTCAACATTTGAACTGATACGGATGACTCACTGACAGAGTCACTCAAAGATTCAGTTGATTCACTTGAAATGTGCTGAGAAAAATTAACAGAACAGAACAGAGCTGATTTTTCTGATTCAGTGTTAAAAGGAAGGGAACCATCAGTAACCCATCACTCTGTCCTCGTGTGAGAAATGCTTCTCACAGTTAACAGACTTCAGTGAATCACACATGGAAGTTTGATTACAAATGTTGTGTTAAATCAATACATTTTATTAAAATTACGTTGGTGAATGCGAAGTCACCGGAAGTAAGTACAGGCCATATAGTTATAGCAGCTCCCTCTCTCGCTGTCTCTCTTAATCTCCCTCTCTCTCTCTCTCTCTCTCTCTCTCTCTCTCTCAGCTTTACCTGTTTCATACCCCAAGGCTAAGACAGCACTTCATATGAATTAGCCCAGACTCGACCTCTCCTTGGAGGGCTCTTTAGTTGGTCTGATCTGACAGCACACTCTGTCCCACATGAGAGCTGATAAATACACAGTGCCAGGGTTGGCAACCTGCTGAGGCAGAACTTAGAATTGGCAAGGCCTAAAATGATATTTCACCCTGAAACAACATCCGAATCCGTAACAAGGTATTCAGCCAAAACAGGGATGAAGGTAATTTCCAGATCAGAGTCGCTCAGTTTTAATAAAAACAATACCCACCGCTGAGCCTGCACTTTCTCAAGAAAGCACCGAGTAAGCGACTGAATAAATCTCCATGACGTGAGGTAATAACAATAATTACATTTAAATTAAACAGCATTAAGAATAATCGCTGGTAGAAAAGACCATGAGAGGACATTTCTAAAAACTTTTAGTATTAAATTAAATTGCAGAGTCGAACCCGTCGAATTTACAAACACTTAAAGTTAACGTAAATGTCTGACTAAAATGTAAAAAGTGTGCCCCAGAGGGTGCAAGGATGTACTTAAATTCTGAGGATTGTTATTAAAGATTTGCAGATTTAAATATGCTCCCTGCAGAGGCCCTGTGAACTTATTGACACTTAAATAAAACAACGAAACATCTCATTCCAGAAGGTTTCTGCAATCCGCTGCATCGTGACTCTGATTATTTTATTTTAATATAAAAGGTTGAAAGTGCATAACATCTTCATTATTAAACTTGAATTTACCGAGCTTCCTGAGTCTTTATTAAATCAGGAACATACAATAAACTATAAAAAGGCAAAAGAAAAATGCACTTCTCAGGTGGAGACGCAGGTCTTTGATGAATCGCTGCATCCAGGACCAGGATATTGGACCACGCATTTTTCTCATGTCTACAGAATGAAAGAAATCCATCCATCAGTTAACACCGGGGAACAATTATCATTTCTGCTGTCTGGTTAACTTGCGTATGTACTTTCTTTCCGAAATCAGGGAAACCTCGCCATGAAGGCGACGCTGCTGGAAGCTCATTCTGTTTATTGTGAAACCTAATTTACCAGCGGCTCACATCTGCACTGCATGGAACAGAGAAGATGTAAATGCAGTGGCTTATGGGATATCTGGATATTTGGTTATTTGTCCAAGCCATATACTGTAAACACACCCATACACACACACACACACACACACACACACACACACATTGGGACAATGCTATGTAAACTGCATGTGATCAGTGTTTATATTGCAGGATATGAGAAACTTTAAACTCTTTTATAGGCCATTTTATTCCTTTCTTCATTAAAACCTATTTTCACTCAGATTATTCAAACGCTGGACTCGGAACTCTGTAGGTAGAGCAATAACCCATCTGTGAATCAAACCGAACAAAGAGCTGAAACTTAGACGCTATTCAAACTTAAGTAACAGATTCGAGTAAACTTGGCGGTAAACACATACCTCACTTTTCCGGAGGTGTCTGCTCGGTTGGATCTGTTTCAGGCTCGGCTTGGCGCTCAGGTGTCTGTAAATGAAAGCAGAGCCTGCAAAGTGCGTAAGTTGTTGGTTGGACATGTGAATACTCAGCACTGATGTTCAGGTGAAGTCCAGGTGTGTGGGGCAGACATGTGTGAATAGGTAACACCTCCCTGAGCTCTGGATTCTCTGGATTATTCATGCTGTATTTTAAAAGTCTAGCTCTCTGTTCACCCATCCTTTGGTTTCAAGCTCCCCTGTTCTCCCCCCCCCCCCCCCACCATGTCTAATCTGAACCAAACCAAGGCCTTTATATATAAAATGCTTCATTGTTGTTGCAAATTATTATTATTTACTTTTTAGTTCTAGCATTAAAATGTATATGTCCTCCATCAGCAGATCATTCTCCATCTCTCCCTTTCATTAATAAATATTTAGTATTTTGTATTTGTGCTGAGGGTAAAACACAGATGACTGATTTTTGTTTTATTTAAATGATGTGTGTATAACATGAATAATACAAGTCTAATATGATTTGTTATTGTTTTTGTGGCTGGTGTCTTGATTTCCCGTTAATTCATTTTTATCAGACCCGTGTGACTCTGAAAGTTCCAATCTTTTCCTGCTGAAATAAACAGCCGCCCTCCAAAGTGGGTTTAATTATGAAACGCAGAAAGCACAGTCCATCACTTTTAATACGGAAATCGGATTAAGACACAATTATGTGCTCGGTAGAGACTGGAAAATATGGGACACACTGTAATCGGCCAGGAAACAGCAATATGCAACCGCAAAGAACGTCAATAATTCACAGTTCCTGTTCCTGCAGTTTGATTGTTGTTTTTGGATTCTTTTCTTTTGATGATTTTGCAGTGCTATATTTAAACAGTTACAAGCAAGTAGGACATTTAAGATTCAGGCTTCTTTAAACAAGCAACAAACACACACATACACACACACACACAAACACACAATCACACACACACACGCTCTCTATTTTGCTTCTTATGGGCAAAGGTTTTGGGACCGCTCTCTTAATCATTAAATGAATTTGTTTTATTAAGTTTATTAGTACAGGCGTACAAAACCAAGTCATGCATTGTGAACATGTGTGTGCTTCCAACGTTTATGAGAACAGTTTGGGGAAGGCCCTTTTCTTTTACACCATGACTGGGTTTTATTACACATGTGTGTGAAGGAACCATGCAGAACCCTGATATTAACAGTCTCCTGTGAAAGTTTGGACAACCATGCAGTGTTATGTGAAACTAATTTTACTAAACTTATCATTGAGGCGTGCTTTAAAATGGTACATATATGTTTGATATATAAAAAATAAAAATATAAATAATTTTCAAAATAAATATTCAATAAATAAACATTCAAAATAATTGCATTTTTTCTCACAGTTATATTATTAATATTATATTAACTGACTGACAATTTAGGAAATCAACGCAAGCCTGGGAACCTCAACTTTAAGTGTGTGTCTTTTGTTGTGTCCCTTATGCAACAGTGTGAGGATGAATTCACTGACGTAACGCTGTAGTGAATGATCCTCTGTTGCACATGCAGGTGAGTCTTATGAATATATACTTCTGCATCTAATGTAACTCTCTCTCTTTATAAATACGAGGTTTGAAGAGGCAGCGCTTATAGGTGGCATACGTCTCACAATATGAGTAAGCCTCAAGGTCTTTTTCTTTCATTCCCAGATGAACATTAGAACTTAACTAAAGGATTCTGATATTTAAGAAATAGAAAAATTATTTCAATGAATTCTGCATTAATCTTTCAGTATATTTTGTTTACTGGTTATTTACAATTTTGTACACTTTACTTAAAAAGTAAGTGTTTCTAATTTAAAACATCCTGTACAGGAATCTAATTTAATTTTTGATAAGAAAAATATTTTTTTTTTCTTAAATTTATCTTACATTAAAGTATGAATTTTCATGTTTGATATGTTTCATTTGTGGGATTTTTTTTTTTTAATGCCACTTATCTTAATTAGTCATAGCTCTGAAGGTAGGTCCTCGGACCATCACAGTGCAGACATAGAGACAAGCACACTGTGGAGTGAACATAGGGGAGACATAGAGGAGTAAAGCCACTCAGACATGAGGAGAACAAAGGAGAGAGAACCCTATTTGTACCCGTTTGACATTGCATTGTTGTTGTTTCTCAGACTGTAGAACATCTTTGACCTCCATAACTGTAGTTGTTTTTTTTCTTCGTGTTTGTCTGTGAATAGTTCCACTCCCACTATGTTATGTGTTGCTGGTTCTGCTCTGTGGGAACGCAGCACTTCCCCTGGACTGCAAGGACACGACCGGACCCCTGTCCCACTGCACCTCCATCTCTCAGGAGAAGCTGCTGGACCGAATCATCGAGCTTGCTGAGCTGATTTCTCATGTATCTGAGGAGTCCTGTGCGCTCTTTGTGAGTAGTCCGTATCACAATTATCTCTGCAGCTCGTGATCTATTTAGTAAATAAAATTGAATCAAAGAGAAGACTCTTTAATGTGATTGAAGTGACAATTACAGTAATCTGATGAAATATTAATACAGTAGGTGGTCTGAAGCTCACAGTGACTCATTGTGCATCAGGAATTATTCAAAGACACAAGTCATAAAAAATACTTCAAAGCCACTTAAATCTTTATCATCTGACGCCAAAACGCACTGCACTAACAGCCTGTTCTTCCAGGAGGAGATGTTTATACCACTTCCAGTCATGGCTTTGAAAAACCAGGGAGCCAGCACATGTGTGATGAAGTCACTCTCCATGCTGAGCCCCAGGACTGCGATCCAGCAGATATCGGTGAGCAGATGGACGTGAGATGCTTCACTGTGATTGATCTTCACTGGTTTATGAAATGAAGATCCGCAGTTCAAACCAAACCAATAGATCCTTTCACTCAGCGTTATATCTCAACATTATTATTTTGTTCAGTGTGTAATGTTTTCACTGCGCTTCACTAACAAACTCTTTATTGGGAATACGAACTAATTAACGGATCGCCACACTTCGCTGAGGCGTAATGAGGTTTATGTTACCAGGATTTTGCAGCCCATTGCAGAAATATTCAGGCTGTTTTTAACAAATTGCCACGAACTTCAGCAGCTACTCTGAAAACGTCTTCCGATGTTCATTTAAGCAGCGAGCACACAGGCGTGGGTCAGGTATCAGCCTGAAAACATGAAAACATTTCAAGACGTCTGACATTTTAAACTTGTTTATTCTCCTTAATTGCCTTCGCATCAATCTCAGTTTTATAACCATCACACACTCATGTGGTGCCAATCTGCTTTCTGTAAAAACGACCAACGATCAACATCATCCATCACTCACCCTGAAGCAATCGGGTTCTTCATTGAACTTCATTACCTTCCATCATCTGCAAACCTGCATCCAAGAGGATTTGAAACATGTGTATGTATCAGAAAAAAATGTCCCAACAGCTGCCTGGACACTGCACATGTTCACGTGTGCCACTGTTAAGGTCAGAATTAAACAATACTGAATAGGTTGTGAGCTGAACCTCTGTGCTCTCTGCTGCTCTCTACAGGACAAATGGATTCTTCATGCTGTATTGGTGCTTATCCAATCCTGGGTGGAACCTCTGGTTAACCTTCAGTCCACTCTGGACCAGGATATTGGTGCACAGGGTACTTTAGTTAACCGCACAAAGTGGGTGACTGAGAAACTCCTCAGTCTTGAGCAAGGGGTGGTGGTGCTGATCCGCAAGGTACAGTAATGACACTCAGGGCAATAAATTGTTTAATGTAATATTAAAGTCAGTTTCCTTCTATCTGAACTGTAGATGCTGGATAATGGAATGCTCATGCCATCTGTCTATGACCCTGAAGTGGAGAGGAACGAAGTGCAACCCATCATACCTGAGTCCATCTTTCACTACCACAACGTGCTCATCTGTTTTAAGAAAGATGCCCACAAGATGGAGACCTTTCTGAAGCTCCTCAGGTGTCGTCAGACAGACAGGATCAACTGTGCCCTTCTTTAAAACATGATGTACGACTGAACGTCTCGACACTGCACGTCACTTTCATACATCCTCTTCTTTTTCTAAACTGAGGTGGATGTCACAGCATTTTTAATACACATCTGATCTCTTAATATTAATTAAAAAATAAAAAAAGTTTGTTCATGCCTAAAAATCAATCGGAGCATCTCTTTATTTTTATACATTTATAAAAGTATTAATATAAATATATACATACACACATATAGCATCTGAAACACTTCTTTTACTTACATCTTTTACTGAAAATTTGTATTTTTGATCATTTTGCTTTTGAGTCATAACCCATCGTCACTGACGAATATTTAATTTACACTCTTCTCAGAACAGTTCAAAACCAAGAAACTTGAATATTTTTGTTCTTCTTCTTTGCACCCCTGCAGATTTCTTTTTTGTATGACTGTATTGTATGACTGTAGGTTTGATGAAATATTGTAGATTAAAGTCCAGCAGTTATTGGCTGGACAGGAGCGCAGACTGGCCTGTTGACTCCAGAGGGCGATAGAACTCTATGACTTTGCACTCAGGATCCTCATTTTGTTTTTTATTCATCTAGATGCTGAAGAGCGGAGAAGTTTTTTTTGCATGTAACCCTAGATGCCTCCGGGTCTCCAAAGGCAGGAAAATATGGAAATGATGTAATCTGTTCTATTTTGTTTCCAAGCCTGGCACTGAGATTCAAAATGAATTGTAATGTAAGACGGTTTAAAGCTGCACATTCAGCTCTTCTGCTTTATTCTTGGTATGCATGAGCCCGGAGTGCTGAAATGCAAAAACGAAGACTTTTGAGAAATTTAATACGCTTTTGAGTTCACACACACACACACATGCACACACACATGCAATACTAGCTTGTGGCACTTGAACACACACTAATCATTGACCAGTGATTTGTTAATTAAATTCATTAAATACATTTAGTTTGTTTATTTTAAATTATTAAAGCCCTTTTACACCTCAGTGGTTTTTGAGTTTTTCCTAGTTCCCCTTATCAGAATGCATAAATCAGACTGGCCTGTCATGACGAATGTAGCATCGTTGTGAAGCGAGGCTATTGTGGGCAGGATGTGGTGCTGGGGCTGGTGTCAGCAGTGTCAGGTTCGGCTTCCTGTGTCCTAATCATTTCAGCATGGAGGGCTAGAGCCTCGAATCAAGCTGCTAAACCGCCACCAAGGCCCCTCCTCATCCAGGGCTACCCATGGAGCTGGCCATCTTTAACCCCCTTGTTTCCGCTCCCCTGGCTTAAGTCATAAATATTAAAGATCTGCAATAAGTAAGTGGAATAGGGAGAGAGGCACAGAAGGGGTAATGAATGAGTTCCCAGTCTAGCTGTTATAACCCGAGGTAAGGAATCCTGGATGCTGAGGTCCGAATGTTGAGCTGCTGATGAAGTCACAACCTGGTGGTAGAGTCAGAGCTCTTGATGAACTGAACGGTGATAATTACAGTGAGCACAGGTTCACATACATGCTTTTTATTTGAGGATATTTGGGAAATGTAGGCTCTAGTATCATGGTAGCTTTCTGCTGCATGTAACTCCACCTCTCATTCCATGGCTTCCCTGGAGGACGTCTGAAAGGGCATGGATGTGTTAGAGTAGCTGAGGTCGTGGGATCACAGGGTCAGGTCTTGTGCTAACTGCTCCAATGTGTGCAAAGATGTCAGATAAAGTCAGGAGAGGCTTCGTTTCACGCCGTGTGCCCAGTAATGGTAACATACACATGGTGACTAAAAACTGATAGATAAGCTCTATAAGTTGAATAGTAGATAAACACATTTTTTTTTCTCAACTGTAAAGTATGGTGAGGGAAGGATGATGTTTGGTATGTTGGTAGATAGATGGATCTCAACCTAAGCCCTCGAAATAAGTCTGACTTCACCTCTCGCTCCTCTGTTCTGTTCCTCTGTTCCTCTTCTGTTCTCTGAAAGTCCCGTCTCTGTTGTACATGTGCAGCCCTGTCCTTCGGCTGATGGTATGAGATTCTATACAGTTGTTATTGCATACAGTTTTACTGGCTTCAGTGATTTATTTTAAAAGCAGACTGAAAGAAAAATGAAAACCTGGTTTCAAAGGCCTGGGTGGTAGTCGCCGGTGTGGAGAGGATTTATACTCGAAGGAAATGGAGTTGTTACTCAGACAAGCACTTGCACTGGGTGCCATGCTAAAGGCCAGCGAAGGGAGACCTCATCAATCCACCGCAGCAGGCATATAACATTCTCACGCTTTAACGAGCAGCTAAAACTCCCTCAGTAATTAACCAAGTAACTTCATTAGTGGCGGCACGGTGGCTTAGTGGTTGGCACGTACGCCTCTCAGCACTAGGGATTCCCGGTTCGAATCCCCATCTGGGTGGAGTTTCCATGTTCTCCCCGTGTCCGCGTGGGTTTCCTCCGGGTTCTCCGGTTTCTGCCCACCGTCCAAAAACATGGATCAAGTCAATTGAATTCTCAAAATTGCCCCATATAGAGTGTGTCTGTGTGAGTGAGTGTGTGCCCAGCGATGGATTGGCGCCCTGTCCTGGGTGTGTCTGCCCGGCGCCCGAGACGTTCTCCCCTGGATGGGCATGGGGAACCCCACCGCGACCCTAATAGAGGATAAAGCGTAAGATAATGAATGAATGAACTTCATTAGTTGCGGAGGACAGAAAGGGGAAAATCAATGGGGGGTGGGATGGAATTTGCTTCGATGCTTTGATTTTTAGGTGAAACATGTGCTAAGTGGATTTCATTATGTAGGGTGTAAAGATATAAAGTTTATTATTATGTTGCATAATATTCTTTCAATATATTAGAGCGTTGGGTAGATTCTATCTGCCCCCTGGTGTACATAATCATCGGTGCCAAACATCGCCGCCACAAGCATGTTTAACAACATATACTCTACCCCTGCCACGACAATGCTTCAGTTTTTTAATTCTTACTTTTAGTGCCACAAGCACAACCCCAGACATCAGCGAGAGCTCATATAGTTTACAAAGGCCGGCCGAGTCACATGACATCCACAGCTGGTACCCAGACATGGCATTCAGGCTTAAGCATCATCAGAGCCACAACAAAAGTGGGGATTCATCTGTAAAACCCAAACTGCCTGGATAAGAAGAGCCGTTTAAAGCTGAATACAGAGGCGTGGTCGGTATGGCAGAGCATAAGGGTTCAAGCTTAACTCCAAATCAGTTTCATTTCCTCTTCTTGCTTCTCTTGCCAGCAGCACAAGCTGAATTTTTCCCAGATTTTCTATTAAAGGAATATAATGCATGACAAAGGAGGAAAAATGATGTCTGTTTGCTGAAGACTATTTGCTTTGGATGATGAGGAAAAGAATTATTCCCTAAAGAATCCATACCACGGCCTCAAAATCAAATTTCCTTCCCAGAATTTGGGAGAAGGATAATCCTACTTTATGTGACTTTAAAAGATAAATAGGGTCGAGGGCTGATCCTAAATTGTCTGGTTCACTTGCCATTGATCCGAAGTGAGTTCTGAGTCCCGGCGCATTCGGACACACGTGGAATAAGAGCTCGGAGGATTCAGCTGCCGCGGTGAGCAGCAGTCAGGCCCAAATCTCACCTGGTTACCAAAACGAAGGAGAAAAATGGTCTTTAATAGGGGTGAGCTGCAATATTCGCTGATTCGACGATTCGATTCGGAGAACCGTAGTCGACTATGAACCTCATAGTCGAATGTACCATTTTGACCACATGGGGGCGCCCATGGCTGCTGCTAAGCATTAGTTTTTACATGAAATGTCTTTGTTTTCGTTATATATATAGCCTTTTGTCAAATAAAATCATCCTAATTTTTAGGTTTTTAGGATTTTTTTTTAGGTTTTTCCTTTGAAGTGGAAAAAAGTCCAGAACGGGGATCTCATTTACGGTGCTCTAGAAAAACGAGTGAAATATTTAAAAAAATCTTTTTTAAAAACCACGCTTATAGCGCCATCTTGTGGTGAAATTTTAACTGATTCGACTATCAGTCGACTATAGGGAAAATCTGACGAATCAGATTCGACTATGAAAAACCTTAGTTGAATACAGCCCTAGTCTTTAAATACGGTAACTAAGTACCAAATTTCTGACTGACAGTGAACACAGCACAGTTAAAGTAATAATGACTGGAAGGAGGTTTAACTAACAGGTACTTATTTTAACAGGATGGAGGTCCGATGGTCACCGACACTATTCTTTAAAGTGTGTGATGGAATAGCAGGTTTCGAGGGGGATCGCATCCCCCACCCCTGTTTGATGTTCCACAGTCCACAAAGCCTTAGTTTCAAACAGAAGTCCCAAAGAAAACACACTGCAGGCATCCCTCATCTGCACCAAATAAAAGAAAAGTGATTGTGGCTGATCAGAGGTCTGTATTGACATGCTGCGGTCTCAGACGCTGACCTCAAATTAGTGGCTTCTGATGCTACCTCGATGGCAACCCAGGATGGTTCCTGTGGTCTCTCCACTCCAGCTCTGACCACAGCAGCCAAACCCGGGACTGAACACCGCCTCGTCTTTGTGATCTGCAATAAGATGAAGCTGCCTCCGCTTCGTTCCTCCGTCCGTGCATTTGTTTGTGTGAGTGGGCGGTTGTATCTTCACATGTGTATACACCGGGGAGCCGGTGTGTTTGTGCTGAAGGGTTCGTTTGGGTTAATATTATTTTAGCATGTGCCGATTCTTCGGGGAGCCGTGCCGTGTTTGTGTCAGGTTGTAAAGTAAAGGCAGACTGTTTGAGAGTGAAATCTTTCCCCCTCAGAGACACACACACGCAGACAGATTACAAATTCAGACATTACCTCACCTTCAGGCACAAAAGCTGGTGGTCGGTGGAAGGAGGAGGATAACAAAATCACCCAAGGACTTCTGATACAGTCAACCAGGACACAAAGCACTTAGGGCTGAAGCTCAAATAAAAAGCAGATAAATATTTGTGTCCCTGTTGCCTTTCTTTTCGTAGGACCGGCGGCTCGGCCTGAATTCTGCTTTTGGAGGATGCATTTAAATCAATAGCTGATTGCATTTGATGCGTTGTTTATTAAATGGAATCAGTTTTGCTGGTTTTAAATAATTTACTGCTTGGATGTTGTCTAGATAACACTTATTCATGTCATCAGAGTGTTCTGCATAGTCTTATCACTCCAGACACCAAGCTGGGTTTGAACAAATCGATTGATTTGGGATTTATGTCGATGTGCACAGACTCTGTTAGAGCCGAACACCAATCCTAAAACCAAACCTCACAGGATTTATAATATTCAGTGTCATGTTCCACTCTCAGCACTGGGGATTCCTGGTTCGAATCCCCATCTGGGTGGAGTTTCCACTCACTCCGGGTTTCCTCCGGGTTCTCCGGTTTCCTCTCACAGTCCAAAAACATGGATCAAGTCAATTGAGTTCTCTAAATTGCCCCATATAGAGTGTGTCTGTCTGTGTGAGTGAGTGAGTATGAGCCCAGCAATAGATTGGCGCCCTGTCCTGGGTGTATCTGCCCAGCGCCCGAAACATTCTCCCCTGGATGGGCATGAGGAACCCCCCCCCCCCGCGGACCTTATAATGTATAAAGGACAGTCATTCTTTACAATCTTATAATTCTTTGCCTGTTAACTGTTTTCACTTGAACTTTGCAGCTTAGCGAGGAAGCTACATTTAAAAGAAGAATATTGGTTAAAGTGCATTCAGTCATTCATTATCTCCCGCTTTATCCTCTATTAGGGTCGCGGTGCGGTTCCCCATGCCTATACAGGGGAGAACGTCTCGGGCGCTGGGCAGATAGACCCAGGACAGGGCGCCAATCCATCGCTGGGCACACACTCACTCACACAGACACACTCTATATGGGGCAATTTTGAGAATTCAATTGACTTGATCCATGTTTTTGGACTGTGGGAGGAAACCGGAGAACCCGGAGGAAACCCACGCGGACACGGGGAGAACATGGAAACTCCACCCAGATGGGGATTCGAACCGGGAATCCCTAGTGCTGAGAGGCGAACGTGCTAACCACTAAGCCACCGTGTCGCCTGGTTAAAATGCATTGAGGTGTTCCCCGGCTTCCTGGAGATCTTCATCCATGGCTCTGCTGACGAATACTGTATGGAACCTGACAAGGCGGTCCTGCAGGACGCCCCCTAATGGACTCACATATAGTTTTCCAGTTGTTAGTTTTTCCATTTGTTTAATATCTGGACATGGCTGTCCCACATTGTTGTTGCTGCCTGGCCGCTCAAGGAGGATGAGTCCCCCACTGAGTCTTGGTCCTCCCAAGGTTTCTTCCTTAAATAACAACATAACAGGGAGTTTTTTCTTGCCACTGTCGCTTCGGCTTGCTCTTTGGGGGTTTAAAGGCTTTTCATTCTGTAAAGCTGCTTTGTGACGATGTACTGTTGTAAAAAGCGCGACATAAATAAATAACTTGTACTTGTAATTACTGATTTTTTTTTTTTTTGCTGACCTGGTGATCCGTTTGGGTCTTCAATTTTTGTTCGAACTTAAATTAGAAATGTAGGAATACTATTGTTGCATTAAGTTCAGTTTAGGTTTTACTTAAAGGACTGGAATGGGGTTCGACACCAGTGGAAATGTACATCCTTAATTACAGAATGCCTCCTCTCCTGTAGCTGAGCACGAAGCCTGACGCATGTGGACATTAACCTGTATTCCAGTTCCGTGATGGCGGTTGCTATAGTCACATACCCTGCACAGCACGTGATGCATTTTAATCTGAAATGCCTCGTGGCTGAGGATTGACAGTGTGTGTACAGAGGCCCAACTGCCTGGCCGCATGCTGTGAGAGAGGTGTACCGCAGGCCCCGGCATGCAGTCGTCTGATAAAAAGCCAGACAGTAAATCAGAGAGGGAGCGGAACGGCCGGAGCATGCGGTGGCAGTGCAGTCCTTCCAGCTGTACAGCTCACACACCGCCAGCTGCCACTGAGGCTAACGGCCACTACACACATTGAGACACACACTCACCCACTCTCTCCATCTGGAGTTCTCACGGCCTCCACACTAACCGCCTAAAGTGCCTCTGAGAATCATCACCTTATGTTCAGTGAGAGCTGATGTGCTGTTTGTGTTTGAGACAGACAGAAGGAACTCCTCCACCTCCACCTCCACCTCCACCTCCACCATGCAGGGTTTTTAACATGTGTACGTGTAGATATAACTGCAAATACATTTTAATATATACAAGTAATATATACAATATATAACACACTGGGCGACACGGTGGCTTAATGGTTTAGCACGTTCTCCTCTCAGCACTAAGGATTCCCGGTTCAAATCCCAATCTGGGTGGAGTTTCCATGTTCTCCCCATGTCCGCGTGGGTCTCCTCCGGGTTCTCCGGTTTCCTCCCACAGTCCAAAAACATGGATCAAGTCAATTGAGTTCTCCAAATTGCCCCATATAGAGTGTGTCTGTGTGAGTGAAGTGTGTGCCCAGCGATAGATTGGCGCCCTGTCCTGGGTGTATCTGCCCAGCATCCGAGACATTCTCCCCTGGATGGGCATGGGGAACCCCCCCGCGACCCTAATAGAGGATAAAGCGGAAGATAATGGATGGATGAATAAATGAAGGTTTTTTTAGTAACTATGTCTTAAATTAAATATATTAGTTATCGTATAAGGGTGGCACGGTGGCTTAGTGGTTGGCATGTTCTCCTCTCAGCGCTGGGGATCCCGGTTCGAATCCCAATCTGGGTGGAGTTTCCATGTTCTCCCCGTGTCCGTGTGGGTTTCCTCTGGGTTCTCCGGTTTCCTCCCACTGTCCAAAGACGTGGATTTAAGGTAATTGGCTGCTCTAAATTGGGCATAAATTGCTCCTGGATGGGCACGTGGAACCCCTTCGTGTCTCTAGTAGAGGATTAAGTGGAAGATAATGAATGAATGAATTTATCGTATGATTGTTCCACCAGATTTCACATTTTAATTAACTTATCCATCCATCTATTAACTTCCGCTTTATCCTCTACTGGGTTCGCGGTGGGGTGCCCCATGCCCATCCTGCGCTGGGCAGATACACTAAGGACAGGACGCCAATCTATCGCTGGGTACACACTCACTCACTCACTCACTCAGACACACTCTATAGCATTCAGTTGACCTTCAACCATGTTTTTGGACTGTAGGAGGAAACCAGAGAACCCGGAGGAAACCCTCACGGACACAGGGAGAACATGGACACTCCACCCAGATGGGGATTCGAACCGGGAATCTCTAGTGCTGAGAGGAGAACCTGCCAACCACTAAGCCACTGTGCCGCCCGTTTGAATTAATATTACAGTTAATATTTAACTTTTGGGTGTTTTGGGTGACATCAGAAGGATTGTAGTGTGTGTGAACTGTATTTTTTTTTTTTACAGGTTTTTAAAGCTGTGATTGCGATTGTTCTCGTACAGATTAAGTATTTTGATTGAAAAGACAGATGTATATCACCTGATTATAGTCTCTCTCTCACACACACTCACTTTCCTGACTCTATTGTTAAACCCAACAACAAGTGAAAATCAACGCTTCCTGGATTTCCGTTGACTTCAGCAGAAACAAGTAAAGCTCCTCCTGGATAAGATGCTTTATCAGAAGCTGACAGCAGGCAAACAGGATGGGAGGATTGTCCCCTCGTCCTCAGGACTCCTGCCTGCTGGTTTGGCTCTGAGACTCGGGTCGAGGGTGGTCTGGATGTTCATTCACAGCTCTGACCCCTGTTTAAAAGATCATAGCTCAGGCCTGTCCAGATTGGAACAGTGATGCAGCAGCATCTTGTTGTTGTTTTATTCCCCAGAGTTCTAGTTTTTTATTTTTTATTTAGAGGAATCCTATGCACAGCTTACATACTTACATACATTTTGCGTGTTGATCCAGAAGCAAGTCTGACTCACATTATATTGTTTTTATATAACATTTTTTATTGGGTTGAGGATGGAGGGCTTCATGGACCTTGCATGAATCTATAACTGGAAAGGGTTTTTTTCCTAAATTGATCCTGCAAAGTTTGAAGAAGATAAGTGCTTCATTACACAGTCCTGAGAAAAGGGACAAAACTCAGAACTTAAAAATGAATTATGAGGAGTTTGTCTGGTCAGTTTAAGAGCTATTCATTGTTCCGCCGTGCAATTAGTGAATATAATGTTAAATATCAAACAGTTTTCAAACCCCAGAGTCAGAGAAATGTCTTTCCTCCTGATTCCTGGTGTTGCTGTTGGATTCTACTGAACTTTTTGGTGTAAACATGAATCTTTTTAACTTCTCAGTGGAGAAAAATCTTTGCAGAACGAAGGCAGTCACGATTTGCAGTTCTTCTGCACTCCTGGGTTCCATAAATGCCGAATCCGGAGGAATCCGAGGCACTTCTCAGGACGTCTGTTTTCCTTTTTGAACATTTTCTAACAACCAACAAAATTTACCCTCAACGCCATCTGACGCAGAGAAAACCATCTGTCCTCCGTAACAACGAGGCTGCGTTCTGCTGATCTGAGCGCCTCTCGCTGTATGATGTTTGTTCTGATCGTTCAGAATGATGAGGTGATTCATCTGAATGCCGTTCCTTAAAGGCTTCCAGGTACGAGTTTCCATGTTCTCCTCGGGTCCATGTGGGTGTCCTACTGGTTCCCAAGTTTTACCCCACAGTACAAACAAAAAAAAAGATTCAAGGTGAATTGCCTGCTCTAAATTGCCCCTATATAGTGTGTGGCTGTATGAGTGTGCGCCCAGCGATGGATCGTCGCCTGTCCTGGATGTCCTGGTATTTATATTATAAACAGCTAGTTAATTCTGTAAACTAGTCTTCATGGTTCATTATTATTGTGCGTTGTCAGTGCTGTTGTGTCTGATATTTGTTGCATGACATTCATATTTAAATAAAAAGCAAAAGGTGTAATTTGATATAACATACACATGTTTACAGAATCTCTGATGAATAAGGTGATTGTACAACGGGATTCCTTTAATTCAGCAGGAAATTGTTTAATTTCATAATAAAGCATCAGGTGGAAAGTGAATTCCATACTTTTCTTTGGCCGGACAGCATGGTGCAGAGCTCCACACCACAGTGGGATCAGGAGAGTCGTCCAAATGTTTCAATCTGGGACACTTGGAATCAATTTAAAAGCAACAAAAGTCTGCCAGGTTTTTTCTTTGCTTCCTTTTCTTTCTCCCTTTTCATCTCCTGCTTTCTCAGTTTGCTACGTGGTGCAGCTCAGCTTCCTTCCACTTGCTATTTCTGGACGGAGCAGAAGTTAGTGACGGCGCGAGACTCTTTCTTTCATCTTTTCAGGACAAATTTTCATTCAAATCTGATTTGTCTCTTTAAGAAATGTATTTATTAATGATGTGTAACTGTATGAGTGTTCATCTGATTATCTGATGATCATGTTTTTAAACGGATCAATTGTTCCATCATAATTAGTAATCGCTGTTCAGATAATGCTCATAAATCCTAAATTAGTGGTTTTAATATTCATAGCATTGTTATAGGATTTATCTTAAATGTTTACACCAGTGCTATAATAAATAAGTATTAATTAGTGATTAGCCAATGATTACTGCACGATTATCACCAGCAAAAAAGCCTTAATCAACACTTTAAAATTACAATGGTGAGTATCTTGGAAAAAGAGCAATAACCATAAATGTAAGAAATTGAATTTTAATTTTAATTCTAACACACTTAAAACACTGAATAATCACAGTGAAGGTTCTGCAGGTTCGTCGCATTAACACATAGTTGGCGGTAGAGGGCAGTAAGAGCCTTATAAACTCACCTCACTATGGTAACAAACATTTGCAAATAATTATGCAGCTTTAAAGCGTTCGTATTGCCAATGTATCCATTGCATTTCACTTTTTTTTTTAATTAAAAAGCAGATAAATGATTAACAACACATTTTTATTTTAACTATTGTGCATCTTAAAACTAACAAGTAATTAAAGTTGTTTTATGCATTGAAGTAAAAATTACTGCTTTCATTTGAAATGTGTTGTGAGGCAGTGAATCTAATAAAGCAGGATCTAATTAAAATACTGCAGTTCAGAACAAGGACTCGGCTTTGGAACCAACCACAACTGGCAGGGCATGATCTCTAGTACATACTCATCTCGAATGTTCTGTCTGCATCGCCACCCTCGGTATTCTCAGTGTACAGTTCTTTAGATTTCACTGGGTTCTGAACTCTGCTGCATCGTCTGTATGTTGGGATCTGAAGCTCTTGGCGATGCGTCAGTCAGCTAACGGACACCCTCTTCACTTTCCTGGCTCTCTTGGGCCCTTGAGTAGACTAACTCTGCCAAACACAGCACCATTGTTTAAGGCAGGGTGTGTTCTCTGGAGCTTCTACTGCACCCTAATTGCTCTAAATTATTTTTGCAATTAAAGATAAACAGAGGCCTCGATGGGGACCACAGATACGGTCCTGCTATCTGGCATCAGACTAATTGTCACAAACAGTCTCTAATCGATGGGCTAGCTCTCCACCTCCTCCAGCCAACGTCAGCTTGTGTGGTACATAGTTTCGAGGGCGATCTGTTTACAGGCCGGCTCATTTGGGCCACTTTGATGTTCGAGCCAGCGTTTCTTTAAACAGTTTGTGTAACAGTTTGTATTCGTAGATATTATTTACACAGTTGCCCTTTGTGAACCCGGACGATGAGGCGATCATTTCAAAGACGTCGTTGATATGTCATCGTTCTGCAAGTGGTGGAAACAGACAGAACCACAGTGAGGATGATGTTGATTTTCACAAAACATGAGACTTATTCGAAGATGTTCACGCCAGTGTTGTTGCGTTCGGGCAGATCATGTGACCTGTATGATTATTAATTACAGGATTGTTCAGCTATTCACTAAGTGACTCAATGTTCTGTCAAAAGAATGGAAACGCATGTAAGAGTTCCATCCAACTGTAATAGGGGTTCCCCCCCCCCCCCATCCCCGTCCCCCGTCCCCAGTTCTGGTTTGGCTTTTCTCCAAATGGCCCCCTGCATGGAAAGAACAGGAAATGAGTCAATGCAAACAGGAAGTGTGGTGAGGTGACCAGTAGCAGACTGAGTGGGGAATGCAGAGGGATCCCAGCCGCTACCGCTTCAGGAAACAGCTGGAACGAGATACAGTGCGAGCGAGAGAGAGAGAGAGAGAGAGAGAGAGAGCAAGAGGAAAAGAGGGAGCGATTGCTACCTTGACCTACTGCTTAATGGTCTTCAGTGAATAACAGCCAAGTAAAAGGGTGCAAGTGCTGGCGTGGCTCAGGGCCCAAACAAACACTGAGCTATGTGGTTTCATAGTTAGCACCATAACCTGCTTTTATCATAGATCATCATGATTCTCATCTGTAAAGCTGACACTTTTAAGGCAGTCATCATAACAGTAATCACACTCGGGGAGGATAGTTTTACAGCCCTGTGGGGAGAATCAAATCATTCACCGCTGCCTCCGACTCATGAACTAAGATAGAGGTGATCCAACCTGAGAGTGATGTTAACCTCGAGGTCAGCGTTTGAGTTGGAGAAAGCGAAAGGACTGGCATCAATCTGCAACATGATGCTGCAATATACGAGTACAAGCTCACAAACCGTGGAGCCGATGGGCCACTCATCTAAAAACATCTACGTCTCCATGAGCTGCTCAGCATTTCTTTGGTTTTTAGGTCTGAATGTCTCTGAGTCTCAGTGGTTATGGGTCAGAAATTTGCAGAAAGAGCAAATTTTCTCTTTATGTTGAAAGATAATTATTTATTATTATTACTATTATTAATATTGTTATTATCCTTATTATTTAGTCAGAAGATATCGGTTTACACAGCCTAAAACTACAGTTTCTACAAAAGCAGCCTTCATATATCTAAATTAGCCTCTTATTCTGGCAGGGACTGCTGTGAGTCTGATCCCAGGAAAGTCCAATGGGGATTTTATTACAGGGCAATATACATTTACATTTAATGAAACCATATGGTGCGTTAGTAGAAGCCAGTTCTCCCTCCAGTGGAGTGAACGGGATACCTGGAGAACTGCAAATGAACATCAGTGAGAACATCCGCTCAGGGTGATAATGAGTGAGAGACTGTGAGGCATCAGCGTGATCTGATCCAGCACTGTTTACTTAAAATAGTGTGTATTTATGAGCGTCATTTAAATAAGCACCTTGCACTCAATGCATTTATACAGCAATCCCAAACACCTCATCCAGCGTTCACCGTCAGGGCCTGCAGCACATAAGAATGCCTTTAAGTGTAAATCTGCCACTCACAGCAGTATCTCCAGTCAATATGACCCCAAAGTTAAATCAGAGTCCCCCCACGGGACGTTCGAGTCGCTGCAGAGAAATGCCTCTCTAATCCACCGCATGTCAAGTACATTTACATCACACATGTTCCTGCCTCCCTCTCTCCAGCTCTCCATGTGCCCCTAATGACTGGGCTGTCCCCACAAAGTTTATTAATCACCACTCGCTCGATAAGAGAGGCTTAATCGGGGGCACCACTTAATAACCGCCCCATACTAATAAATACCATCTGGTTCTGGTATTTATAGAATGATATAAAATTTCATTGTATCTGTCACCCAGCTGCCGAAATCCGCCCTGGCTGCCGTCCCACACTCACTTGGAAGCAGCCACTCTTACTTTGTACACAGCACATTCTCCACAGCAACTGAAATAAATTTCTTTTTCTTTTGAATGAATGCACAATGGCAAAGCTCCGCCGCTTGGCTCCGAGTGGAAAGGTCTGGGAGTAATCTGTGTAAAACAATTGTTGTTAGAAACTCATTTTCCAGCGTTTTCAAAGTCACCATAATTGAGGTGATGGCTTAAATAATGAGGGGCCAGTGCCAGAGAATACTTATAGAAATGCTGCATGAATTAGATGCATTATGTGCTTTAAAATGGAGACTGCGTCATGGTGAGTACGAGGTCAGAGAGTAAACCGCCGCTGAATTAAACGCACTCAGAAATGTCCCTGAAATATCATTGTTAGAAAGCCACACTGCCTCCCACATACAGGAGATGTATGTGTGCATGTAATAGGTGTAGAACTTCTTAACAAATCATAAAACATTCCTTTGTAAGCAGACGTCGAATCTGTGGGTTTTTTTTCTGACAACTCGTAACAATCGTTGGGTTTTCATTTGTTAAAAATGAAGGTGCCACAGAAGTTAGGATGGGGGGGGGCGGTTTGGTTGGGCACAATGGCCTGTCTGATTGTTGAGAGGCCTGATTGTGCTGAGTCACTGTCCCGACTTCAGGGACACTCCTGGGAACACATTTAACAGGTTCTGCAGTTCCCTGCCAACCCAGTTTATGAAAAGAGTTGGTCGGCGCAGCATGCATAATACATCAGGCAGCTGATGGTCAAAGGGAGCAAGTCAAACCACAGGCAGTTTGAACTGCAATTAATTAAAAATCTTCAGTAAATGCAAAGTTCATCACTAAAAATGAAAGACTTATAATTACAGTTGTTATTTTTTGTAGTGACAGAATGGTGCAGTTGGTTATAGATAAATTATAATGTCCTGAAAATAAAAGCAGCTTCCTCATTTATATATTAAACTTTATCTGAGGGTGATAAGCTACTGGATTAAAAAACTTCTGGTTCCAGCATGTATGAACTAGTTTGTGCTTGTTTGTATAAGTGACTAAAATGGGTGGAAAGAGAAACAAGAAGCACAATGAACAAAAAAAAAAGAAAAAGAAGAAAGACGGGAGAGCAGCCTGTTTGTATTGGACCTGTAGGCTGAATACTCGGTCCACATGTGTGCCGAGTTTGGAACTAGTAGGCCAAATGAAAGACACATTGTACCCCAGAAGTGCAGCGTCTGCATTTGTGCCCGTGGAAAAGGACCAGCCTGCCTGGAGAAACACGACCTGGGGCGACAAAAAAGCAGGGGGAAAAAACCCAAATGGAATTCGGGGCCATTAGCCAACCAGCCAGGCAGCCACGCCAAGTCTGGTGCTGAAGGTTTCAGGCCAGATTGTGCAGTTAAAAACTAACGTGTGTTGTTTTTCTATCTGAGTACAAACGCAATGTAAAGGTTGCAGGTTTATTATTTAACTGTCTATTCTTTAGTTCAGAAACAAATAATATAGAGCCTTAAGAGAAGATTTCTGTGACTTTTCTTCAGCATGATCAGTTAAATCCTGACCAGACGGCTCTCTGCAGCATCCCAGGTGCAGTAATGATTGTGAGCTGGCAGGAGGAGGCGATGGTGAGCTGTGAAACTAATCTAGACTTTAAGTGGATTTCCAGCGAGCCACAGCTCCAGTGGCTGCACTTTTTTCCCTCTCATCTTCTGCAAAGCTCTGCACATTTTTGAGAACACGAAAACAATGTGCAGCTACACTTGCTCTAACCACTCTGTCCTTACACATTTTTGTACGTCTGCCAGCGAAAGCTCAGAGAGACTTTTAGTACGGCGTGTTACATTTTTAAATGGTATACTGAGTTTCTGCCTCTGGATATCTGTGGCCTGCTGTAATGGGCATTCTCACGGCTTACATCCTCAGAATAAAAGGGTTTCAAGACACTTATCATTTTCCTTACAAATTTGCTTGTTGGTTCTCACTGTGTTTTGCAGATTTCCACATTTAAAAAGGTTTATTACACCAGAACCGCTGAATGGGGTTGTGCATAAGTGTTTTCCAGCCACATCATTTAAACAGTCTTGAGAATGTTTGTAAAAGTAATGGAAACATTAAAAACACCTCAAAATTACACTTCAAATTATGCTTGGCTGAAGAAAAGCTTCTCCCACGAGTTTAAAAAAGAAAAATAAGTCGTAGGAGTTGAATGGACACTCCAAGGTTTTAAAATAGAACGTATGATAAGCACATACAGATGTGATGTCAACATTTTTGACCACATGGTTCACATGGCTGAGGGGCGTGACTCCTCTGTGGCGTGATGAATTAGAGAGTAATAGCAAATTAAGTCAGGTGAAGTGCTGATAAAGCAAGTTGATGCGTCCAGACCACATGACCACAGGTCTTACACATGGATTGGTGAACACACGCAATGATGTGTCAGATCCAGGGACGTCAGTCCTGCACACTCGAGCTTTAATGGAAGGATGAGTTAGAAATCATAAGTGATGTCATCACAGCAGCAGAGTAATATTCTGTGAAATCATATTATACAAACAGAATGAGTTGCACATTTTGGAATGAAAATCTGCAAAGCTGAATATCTTCACTTTTTATCAGAAATGACTAAAGCAGAGAAATCACCAGGAGGTAAAGCAGTCATGAGGCTGTGAAGTCTATACTTTGGGATACTGAGGCTAAAAACCTTTAAATTATTGCTTTTAGTCTGGATTTAACAATTTCTGACTCACTGCGAACCTTAACAGTTGGTAAGAATATGGACGAAATATGACCAGCACTGAAGGTATGAGGCCATGTCATGTGACAGACCTCCCCATCCTCCCCACGATTCAATCATAAGTGTCCCGAAGATGTGTTCTAAACCTTTTTATTTAATGATGGTTAAAACATTCCAGATGCCGTTTTAATTTGTTTTCATTGGTTCTGCTTTAAACAACGTTTCTGACAACTTTATCTTCAGGCGTGTGGGTGTTTACTTAGGGGATTGTAAGGATTCTCACTGTATTGGAAGCCACTGCGAGGTTAACAGTTCAAAGAGAGCTCCATCAGGTTAAAGGTGATCTGTAACGTGGCCGGCTGTAAAGGCTGGGTCACACCCGGCATGACCTCTTTGTTAGCTTTGCTTTTTGTCAACACACGAAGAGAGAGTCGAAGCGATTCATGTGGACATCACGGCCATGGTGGCCACATGATCAGTACAAAGCTCGATACCTCGACATCTCAGTGATCAGTCAACACGAGCAACGGTCGCCCTGTGAGGCTTCGTCCACATCCATTTATTATTAAAATGACTTTTAGAAATGATTTGGATTTTCAGTAAAGCATCTGAAAATGTGAGAGAGGACGTGTCTGTGTCTGAAACACAGAAGCTTTATGGATTTCTCTGAAAAGCGGTTCATGTTTTTCTCTCTCTCTATCTTAAAGGTCATTCTTATGATTCATTATGATTCACAAAGCTTTCAGAGGTTCTGTACTCTTTCATGTCGGTTAGCGTAGCATAGCATTTGTCAGACAGCAGTCTGTATCTGCACGTTCTTCAGAGCATGTGCTCGGTCCCAAGAGCTCCCACAAATCCCCAGTCGTAGCTGTTTTGTAGTGACGGACGCTCGTTTGATGTGGGAACAAGTACAAGATTAAAGAAGTAAATAAATATGAATAAAGAAAAGAATTTATGTATGTATGGTGTATAAAACTATTTATCTGTCCAAAAGCCCAGGAGATGGTTTCAGTGTCACAGTTATGTGTGTGGTCCGGGCGTTAACACCACTCTCATCATCTACACAGAATACACACATGACTGAACACACCAACAATGCTGAAAACATAACGTTGGTACCAAATTACATTACATCATTTTGCAGACGATTGGTCAAGTTCCCACAATGGCATGTTATGGTGGACTTTGGTATTTGACCCACCAGCCTTCAGAGTAAAAACCCAACACCAACATCTGAGCTACCACACCAGATATTTTACTTCTCCGATTTTTCTAGTCTTGTTCTCTGCCTCCTGCTGCACATCCCCACCCTCCATAATCTTCACTTTGCGGTTTCACAGCCATGGGAAAAATGGGCCGTTTCGGTCACGCCGCTTACAGTACAGTGTCCCTGTAGAACGTCCCTAATCTGTGTCACTCCTCGGGCCTGAAACAACACAGACAAACCCGCTGAGCGGCCGCGAGCCTGGCAGAGCGGGAACATTTCCAGCCTATTAGAGGCCACATAGTGTAGCTGGCTATCTTTCATGGCTTATCGTTCCAACACTGAGCGCACCACACCCTTATTCCCAAATATTTTCATTCGCCGTTTAAAAGCCAGGAGAACTGTAATCATCAAGGGCTAATCTTTAAGGTCTGTTCCATCATCGTGGGAGAGATGGAGCGATTGTTTAATGGTCTTAATAAAATGTTTTGGTTCTTGTAATCACAGACTTTTTATAAAGTCAGCTGTAAAAATGACACACTGGAAATGAGAACCCAAATAAATGTCCTGTATAAATCTATAACACTGAAGTGTGTGCAAAATGGGCTCCCAGATAAAGTGCTTGTCACTAGTTTTTTGCTTCTTTAGATCATTGTTTAAAACGAGCCCTTGATCCGGACACTGAACCCACAAACGCAAGAGACAGAACAGCGAACACCACACTCTCTGGTTTTAAAATAAACTTGAACGTGATCATGTTCAGAATACACTCTGTGGACAGACGTTTTGGGGAACACTTGTTACCCACTAAATTCAAATTTAAAGCAGCTGGTGGTTATCATGATTTATTTCCGCTGCCAAAGGCCACAAGATCCAGTGTAACGAGAAGGTTTCCAGCAGAACAACACAGACAAGTAGCGTTCAGTACTCCACTGATTTCAGACAGTAAAAAATATGCAATCACAGCTACAATTTACCTTTTAACCTTCGGCTAACATAACAGCTGAATTTTTAGAGACTGTCCTCACAAGCCATAGAGCTTCTCAGCTTGAGTTACGCTCTTGTGTACACTTGAACTTAACACTGCCATGTGAGAGCCATGTTGCTTTAAGGTCTCTGTACCATCCTGGTTGTACCAGAAAGAAGACAGTGCATCATTATAAACTAATTAATTTACTAATATGCATTTCTGTGTGAAGAAATGGTCCTCCCAATGGTCCTCCCAAGGTTTCTTCCTTAAATAACAACTAAAAAGGGAGTTTTTTCTTGCCACTGTCGCTTCGGCTTGCTCTTTGGAGGTTTAAAGGCTTTTTCATTCTGTAAAGCTGCTTTGTGACAATGTACTGTTGTAAAAAGCGCTCTATAAATAAATAACTTGAACTTAACTTGAACTTGAAGTTTGCATGTTCTCCCAGTCTTTGCACTGGCTTTATTCCATGTTCCAGTGAGCTCCATGTTTTACTTAGAAAAAAAGAGACTTAGAACCAAAGCACAGACCAAAATCCCAAAGAGTTCTGTGTGATGGGAGGGAGAAATTACAGTAATGAGAGGAAAAAGAAAAAAGTGTTAAAGGTGCATGAACAAGACAGGGTTCAGTGGCAGGTAATGAGCTAATATCCGTTTAAAGTGGGGGACATGCCCCTGCTCCTAATCTCTCCTCACCCTGAGTCGCTTAGCTCTCTCTCTCTCTCTCTCTCTCTCTCCATCGCTCTCTCTCTGCCTCTCATTAGGATCCAGGTATAAGGTTATGAATGAGATTGTCTGGCCTCCCCAGCTGTTCTTTGTTACCCAGTTGGCGTGTGTGTGACACAACCCAGAGCTCAGCCAAGGTTTAAATCCTGCCAGGTAGTTGTGATAAAACCCAGTGCTCAGGTGCAGTGTGTGTATGTGTGTGTGTGTGTGTGTGTGTGTGTGTGTGTGTGTGTCTGTGTATGTGTGTGTGTAGAAGCACTGTGTGGGAGTGCACTTCCACTCTTAGCACTAACCCAGCTCCATGTCCTGTTTCTCTAGATCCCAGTTTTCTATTTTGATCTTGTATTTTAACTTTCTGTATATTTCCCCTCCACCGTCTCACTGCTTTGTTAACTTGCATCACAATTTACTGTAAATAATAAAAACCTGCACACGCCCTCTACGTTTTTCCCCAAGGTGTGTAAAGATTACGTTCCTGGCAAAGGGCCAAAGATAAAAGCCGGCGAGTGGTCTCAGCCAGACGGCTGAAGCCGGTTTTATGAAGTGAGAGGATCAGAGAGGCCAAAGAGACACAGAGGGAAGGTAAGTCTGGGAATAAGAGATAATAAATAAAGAAACCCATTTGCAAGTTTTGCTCTAAGCACTTGACAAACCTCACACATTCCAAATCCCAGTTCTAACAATATTCCACATCCCACCTACAGGAGAAATGACATCATATTCCAAACACCCAGGTTCAACGCAGGGCAGACACACTGACATTATCACACTTTACCTTTTAAAAGGCAAATAAATATCTTCATGGCAGACATAGGGAGAACATACCAACTCTGCACAAACATACATCTGATCTCAAAGCAGTAGCTCATCAGTGATCCACTTACATGGTCTGAACAAACTGCTGTATTATGTAGTAGTGTCAGACTGACATCGATGAGCTGGACTGACCCGAACCCACCAAACATCATATCTTCCCTCCCCCACAGTAGTTCCGAGTCATCTCACGGTGTGTGAGGTTTCAGTTTTCATGCCCAGCACCCCACGGTTCACATACACTCAAAAACAAAAGCACATGCACGACTCGACGAAATGACCGTCGCAACAATCCATTTTGTTCTACTCTCCGTTTTTTCCAAACTGCTCTCCGTCTCGTCAGCCACACGCCAGCTCACGATGGGGCTCCCACTCAACCCCCTCGTTTCTCACACACACACACACACACACACACACACACACACACACACACACACACACACACACACACACACACACACACACATGCATCCAATTAGGGTTTCATTACAGAGAAACTGAGGGTACCATGGCTACCTCTTCACACACCCACATAAATAAACTCTGAATCTTTACATTAGCCTCGTGACAGTTTACACATGTAACCTTCAAATAATATGTTTAAGTTGCAACAATAATGTTTAGATTTTCTTTTATCTTTAAAAATAAAAGTCGTTTTTATTTATTGTTTATACAGTGCAATAACGAAAAGGTGACTGGAGAGGCCATGAAATAATGAGATGTTAGTTCAATACTAACCACAAGGGGCGCTCTAATCACACAAACTGTTGAGCCATGCAGCTGATGATGACAGAGTTCTCTGCTGTGGCTCACCAGCAGCAGCTAAAGGATTTACAGATATCATGAAATCAATAAGGTCACCACAGGCAGCTTATCACCCGAAAGCCTTTAGGTTTGCACTATTTGTAGGTCAGACATCTGTGATGTAAATGTTTTTTGTGAATGTGCACAACTTTTTAAACCTAAAAACTGTCAAAAGAAGTTGTTTCTGTTGCTCCTAATTAATTATTTTTTAAATCATATCTAGTTGCATCATCTTTGGTTTCAGTTTAAATCTGGTTCATTAATGTGCCTTTATTATTGCCAAAAGGTTCCTCAGCTAGCAGATTGAATGATGCTACAGCACTGCAGTTGCTTGACCTCTAAAGATCTTAACATTGTGGCTCAAGGTTTTGAGATGTACTTTCGATTCTGTAGAATTACTGAAGTCTTTATAGTTTACAGCAAATGGCTTCGAACATCTTTAAATGACTTCTATACTGTATTGTTCCGGGGAACGCTGTCTCGTTCCACATATATTGCACTGTGCTTTATATTGTGGAATGACAAATAATAAAAAATACTTGACTACTTGACTTGTATTTAAACTTCACTATCCTGCAACAACCTGCGATGTGCCGAATGGGATCTGGAACTGCAGCACCTGAGTTATAACAAGTTCTGTTGTGTTGCTGGATCTCATTTTTGAAACTAACATCTAAAAACCTTTTTACCCAGTGAGTTTCACAGTGAACTTTAGTACAGTGGTAAACCGATTTAATCAGTCAACTAGGCGCGAAGCTTTCCGTGCACTTTGAGCAAAAATATTGTGCATCTTCACTCCTTACTAAAACCATGTACTATTAAACTCGAGTGTTAGATTTGTGGTTGGTGATTCAATCTACTGTTGCCAAGACAATAACCTACACAGGGTTCAGGTAAACATTGTGGTTTTAGCAACAGGTACCTTTTGTGTGTGTGTGTGTGTGTGTGTGTGTGTGTGTGTGTGTATGTGTGTGTGGGTGTGTGTGTGTGCAGGCTGCTCCCAAAAGTTCATTTCAGGAGGTGTCAGTAGATCACTTTTGCACAGAGTACAATGTCCCTGTTCCCTTTACACCTGTTTGTTTTTCTTTTTCTTTCCCCTTTAATTTTTCACAAGAGCTGAAAATGTGCAGGAGATACATTTTCCCAGACTTTACAAATGCTCTGTCTGTTCTGTTCACACTTTTACGTTGTTCAGAGTCAGAGTTAACGGCTGACCTTTCAGATAGTTTCCATTCAACATGAAACACAGACTTCTGACATGAACATTCAAACATTATGACTTTATCAACTACATGAACTAATGTCTATTATACTGAGAAATCGGTTTATAAACTCTTATTTTTGCACCGTATTTTTATTTATTTTTTGTCATGAAATAACTAGAGCAATTTAATATAAACAATAAAATCTGCAGTTACAAATTTCAATATTCACAAGGATTTACAAACCTGCAAAGACTGATATCAGTTTTATGTCAGTGATGCCTGCTGATCAGTCAGTGAAGAACATTATAAAAGGTTTTAAACCCAATTGTTTGCTGCATTTAACTAAAGTACAGCTAATATAAAAGTAAAGAATTTAATCAATATTATTGAATGTGTGTGTGTGTGTGTGTACATTTTAAATGAGTTCTGTGCCATAAGACCATTCTGTGCCATGTCAACTCTTGTTGGTTAAACTCAAAGTTCTATAAAAAAAGAACCTATAATGCAAGAATAACGTACAGAATGTTAAATGAGGTCAGAGCAAAGAGGTCACAGAGAACACAGACACTGTAAAAAACATAAATAAATTGTGAACTATCTAGGTTTTCATTTTATTGTAATATAATAGAAATGTAATTATAATACATGATGTTTAATTCATCTATAATGCTGACCTAGTTTTAAGGATCTTACTTGTTGACAACATTCATTTAGAATGTGGATCAGACTAATTTGCTTTATGGATAGAAAATAATTTAAAAAAAAAATCAAGAAACATCAACAAAATACAGGGAAATGATTCCAAATCCAGTAGAACAGGTTAAAAGCTAAAGGAAAAATAAAACCCAGCGAACATATTACACATTACAAAAATGGACATCATTTAGTGCACATGACTGAGCTGAATGTCCATTGTTTTGTTGTTGTTGTTGTTTTAATCTAATTTTAAAATGTTGGTAGAATTTACCCTGACGTTCCGTTCCATCTGTGGGAACCCAGACATTTTAGGTCTAAAAGCAGGTTAGGACCTCTGGGTGTCAGCTGTATTTATGGATGGTGGAGAGAAGTGTGAATGGTGAGATATTTACTGCCGTTCCTGGTTCTCCACAGCAGATTGTATACACTGAGATCTGTGTCCACCCTTGACCTTTCTGGATCCTCTCTCAAACCCAACATGGACCCTGGCTGTAATTTAAAGAAGCATCTTACCTTTTCCCCATTTAAATGATTAAAGACTGAATGGGAGGAAGTGAGGGCAAAGCTAACTAACTATCTGCCCTGTGCAGCATGGTTCTATTTTACAGGTAGGTTTTATATATTTGGGGAAATTAATAAAGGAAACATCTCTTTTTGCTGTATTCATTCACTTGGGTCCATAATCCTTCTCTTTGCATTTTCGTCTCTCTCCAAGTAGGTGGATGGTGATTTATGTTGCCCCACATTTTGGCCCCTCATGCCCTTGTCACCTTTCTTTGTTGATGTCCAGCCAGAGTTCTCTCTCCACACACAGTCCTGAGCGTCTTCAGTGTTATTCCACGTATCTTGTTACAGGTCCAAACCCAAGGGGGTCTTTAACAGGCTCATGGGTTCATGACCCGAGCTGTTAACAGCTACTAGGCAAAGTCTGTTCATCTTTACTCCTCTCCAGTTAATCTGATCTTTATGTTTAGGCGTCCGAGAGCCAAGACAGAGATTTAGTCTTGTAAGATGTAGACTTTACAACCAGAACAAAACCACACACTCTTTTGTGGTCTTTAAAGAGAAAAGATCTTTCAGCTTTGGTACATTCCTTCCGATGCAGTTAACTGATTTACCTGATGCTGGTTTATTCAGATTTCTTTTAGCTCTAGTGCAAATATTCATTCTTGAACAAATCTTGGATTAAACTTTCTTTTATATGCAAAATCAGATGAGCCTATTCCAGCTTACAATGGGAAAAAGCTGGATAGGTCCCTGGTATATCACGGGGTAAATGCTCAAACTTTCTCACCTACAGGCAATTCAGTCTCATCAGTTCATCTGGTATTCATGTCTTTATGAGAAAACCAGAGCTCCTGGAGAAGACCAAATCAAAATATTATAAAAGGGGGTTCCTTCTCCAGGCATCAACCCAGAAACCTGGAATTTGGTGGAATATTGGAATCAGGTTCTCAGAACCAAACGGAGGTTGATCTGCAGTAACAGTTCCAGATCAGCTCAACACCATTCTGCAGTTTTAGACCTACATGGTTAATAAAAGCCATCGACTGGTTATGTAGAAATGCTCTCCATCCAGTCGTAGGGGTCAGTCAAACCAGCTTTGCGACCTGAATGTCCCCGGTTCAATTCCCCATCCGACAAAGTAGCTAAAGTGCTATTGAGGAAGGCACCTAACCCCAGTTGCTCCCCAGGCACAGGCGCTCACTTCAGTGTGTGTATGCAGTATGTGTGTGTTTCACTGCATGGATGGGTTAAATTTGGAGGACAGAACTCCTCTGCGTGTAAGTAGAGTAAGAAAAACAGACATTTTATCACTTTACTTCATCCACCATTCAAGGTGTTCTGTGCTTACTTGGACTCTGGAGACCTGAATAGTGTTCTTCCACTCTGGATGATTTTCTTCCCCTTTTGTCCCAGGATTTCAAACGTCTGCGATTTCATCATCTTTAGTTAAATATGCAACAACATTAGTTTAGAAAGATTTCAATTTTGTTTTGGGTGACGATCTTCCCGCAAAGCAATTCCTGCTCCGTGGCATTTGTTCCCATTGCAATCTGACCTCGCCATTAATCATATTGATGTTTTAATGGCTCTGGGCTCGACAGAGGCGGGTACATTATTTCACTATTATCTTTTTGTGTTGTATGCTTCAGCTTGTCAGAGTCAATAACCATTTGGAAATAGAAACTTGATCAGGAACAGGACCGTTCACTTACCGCTGTCTTTTTGCAAAATCATACCTGTCGTGTCTAATCCTTTGAGATGCCGCTCAAGGTAATGGATTGAAATTGCACATAGGAGCAAAGTGTGTTTTGCCACCTTCACTGATCAGAGTTCAAAGCCCCTCAGAATGGGATTCTAATCATTTCACCGCAAGAGGAAATGGCCCGACCTCAGACTCTTGTGTGGGTTTAACAGTGTGACCATTTATTTGTAGCTAATCTCTCTCATCAGTATATAAACACCAGAGCTGCTATGAGAATGAGGGTGGAGGCTGCACCACTGTTCTTGCAGCTTTAATAAGAACATTCCCTATAGAGGTGGAACGCTCAGTACCTGTGCATGTAATTTGCAAACACAAGATTCACTTCCTTAGTTAAAGAGGATCTAGCAACTAAAATTTACATTTAAAGCGGACAAAGTTAGTATTTTCTAAATAGGGTTACATTTATGGCCAGATTTTGTGGAATTGAAACGTTCATTTTAAGATCCTTCAATGCAAATATAGACCACAGCACTTTCTGATATACATTTTGCATTTGAAGTTTGAAATGCATTTCCTAACATTTCACTGACCCCCAAAAACATGCCAGGATTGTTGAGAGGACTTCAGTGAAAAATGTAGCTGTTGTATATGTGATTATCATTATGACATCACGATCCAAGATGTCTCTGATGTCTCATTGTATTTGGGTTTAGCCCCCCCGCACAATGCCGACCCCCACAGGACTGACATTCCATTGTCTGCAACACCAGCCGTGACCCCCAAGAACGCTGCTGCTATTTTTACCTTTCCATTTCCTCCTTTTGCATTGTGGTCACCCCGCACTCCTTACGGCCCTGTTTCCTTTCTCGTTTACCACCATTTCCTGTGTTTCCTGTTTGTGAGCCTAGCAGCCCCCCAGCTCATACATTCAGCCTGCTGTAGGGACGATGGCCATTCAACTCATTTGCTAAGTAATCTAACAGAAACAAAAGAGTTATGGGGTGGGCTGCTTCGGACCACTGATTCATGTCTGAGTCTAAAATATGACCAACAATAGATAAACACTGCAGGGAATCAGAGACGTTGATTAAGTCACACTGGCCTTGTCATTTTTCCAAAAACAGGAACAATAAATAGAGTTTATTTCCGATCAGTGATGATACAGACCACACCTTTTGTCCGGTCTATTTTTAGGTGAAATTCGTTTGTGATTTCAAGTAATAAAATTAAAACATCAGATGTTAACTAATGTAACTCACTGTGAATTATACGTTAAAGTCTGAGAACAAGGATATTTTAAACTAAACCAAAAAAAAACTAGTGCAAAAGTAAAATCTCAAGAGAATTCTGTCTGAATGATGACTCATACAGATACACATTTATCTGCCCCAAGAGGGAAATAGTGTTTGCCACTTTGCAAATTTGACATTCTTCTGACTTCTTTGTTTTGGTAACACATACATTATTTATATATACTGTATATATATATATATATATATATATATATATATATATATATATATATATATATATATATATAGACAGATAGACAGACAGACAGATAGACAGATAGATTAGATGTGTACAAATTTTAAAAATCTGTAAAATCCTATAATAGGATCATGGGGAGTGAGTTCCTGCCCAGCCAGGGGAGCACACCCAGGACGCCAATCCATCCCTGGGTGCACACTCACACACACTATAAATGGGCAATTTAGAGCATCCAATTCACCTTAAATCCGTATTTTTGGACCGTGGGCGGAAACCGGAGAACCCGGAGGAAACCCATGTCAACTCTGGGAGAACATGGAAACTCTACCCAGTCTGGGATTCTAAACTGTTGCTAACCACTATGTAACCATGAGACATCTACACCATAGATGAAACATCATTCTGTAGTCTTCTTTGGTCCTGAAGTAGTAGTTGTATAAAAGGTCAGTATTTTCACCTAAAAAATGCCATATTTGAAATTGTCCATGTTACATATCTAAATTTAGTCCCCACTTCATATTGATACAGAACAAGTGCCTTTTTAAATCAGTCTGAACGGAAGGTGGTGGTATCTGATTGAATTCATGGTTGGTAACCAAAGCAAAGCTAAAAGCCAGCGATCATACACACGGCTGAATAACTTTTATTATTAAATAATATATTATAATAACTCACAGCCAAAGGAAATGACACACATACAGCATCTGCGAGACTTAATCACTTCTACTGGGATCCTCAGGAGAGACCTCAATGGATAACAATGGATCAAAACCAAAAGCCAAACAATGGAACTCAGCTACAATGTGTCCATTAAAGTCAGGTGGCCACCCCCTGTGGAAAAAGTAAAAAAGAACAGGCTCTCAAGTGATTGTGTTCTGTCCACAGTGCTGAAGCCAAGGTTATGGCCCACCTGGTTCTAACAGACATTGGGCAGAGTCGGACCGTGGGCGTGTGCATCGGAGGCTTATTTTTCACGCGTTCTTATCACGACGGGACATCTGCTGCTCTCACAAGCCCAGATGTTTCCTGAAGAAACAGAGAGAAGGCCATGGGCCACGCTCCCGCCTTGAGTTTCAAACCCATGTTCGCCGACCGGCACTCAGGTCTGATTTGCTTTGTGTCCCCTGGATACGAGACAAAATACAAACATATTTCAGAGCTGATGAGAACTAACAGTTCTTGTGTAATTATCAGATTAAAACAAAGGCTGTGATGATATATTGAGCTGCGTTTACTGTAAGTCATGTTTTTCTTATATCATCAGTTTACTTCCAACCCACAAGGTACAAAGCTCTGATCCTCAGTGTAAACATCTCATGATTCAGATTTATACAAAAGAGTAAGAAGCGATTAGTGTTCAGTCCTACGTGACTGCGAGCATCACTCTCCAGTTAAGCTTTTGTCCTGACACACCTGGAGGAACGCCAAATTCTATTCCCGTCTACAGCCACCAAAACTGGAACAGGCATCAGAGCTCGATGGAATGAAGACTGTAGGTTATCGGTCAGGTTTCGAACGTACAGAACGTACTAGAGACATGGACATGTTGATGTGAAGGATGATTCATGTGCCATGTTTTAAGATAAACAGAGTAAATAAACACACAACTGAACTTTCTGTTCTCAGAAAATTCCTTAAATTACTCACATTTTCTTTCTTATTTTAAATGTAATGTGTCTTCAGCTCATAGACAATGACCTTAAATGACTGATTATTTATATTCCAATTGTTTTGTAAGCTGCTTATTCGTATTAGGGTCGCAGGTGATTCTGGAGCCCATACAGAGCAGATTCCCAAACCCAGACTCTGCCCGATCGCAGCACCGCATCATACACACTGGATGAGCCATCAGTTATCCTGACCACAGTTCATGGTTTATATTTGTAGTCTATATTACATTCAGGAAATGCATAGTAACTGTAGATGAAAATTATCTGTTTCCTGTGGAGGATGATTTTACTCATCAAATCAATTAAATATGCAAGTTGAATCAGAGGAGCCCAAACATACATGATGCTGCAGACATTATTCTAAACTTTGTTTTATAATGTGTGTAAAAGTGTAATCTTTTCTCTGGTTCTAAAAACGTATCTCTGATTTTTCCATCCTCATTATCAGCTTCTTTGGCATTTGGAAAAAAAAACTCTTTGCTGTGGTTTGCCTCTTCTACCCACTTTCAAAAACTCTACATGATACACCTACACATTCTTTTAAAATAAGCCTGTGTGTGTTTTTTTTCTTTGTTTTGGGGAGGGGGGTGTCTGTGTTACTCCTGCTCCATTTGCTCTATGAACAGGTTCGAAAGTGACACTGGTTTCACACGTCTTTTAAAACAAGACCTCAATGTAGCATCTGTTTTGGAGTTACGTTCTCCTTGGCAACCGGAACCATAAAGGCATTTGCATCAAGTATAAAATGAAATCCGTTAAGATTATCCAATGTAATTTGCATAAGAAAAATCGATGGTTTATTATATTTATCATACATTTATTTTATAATAAACTGTGACTGCCTTGTGCAAGTAGATTTATAAGCACTGAAGGAAGCGGATTCATTTTATATCCTCCTGCTTTTCGTATCAGTTTCACAGATAAGTTGATATTTATGGCACCACCAAAGGCAGATCCTGTCCAGACATTTTGGCTCAGAGTTAACCCACTGTCCAGCATATGTGCTGTCTAATTCGCCTTTTACTTTCTCAGTTCTCTGGTGTGTTTGCCTTTCCGTCTTCTCTTATGAGAAGTTTCAGATAAGTCTTTGAGGATGGAGGGAATCTATCCAATCCATGAGTGGTTCCTCGGCCGTAATGCATGAGCTCAGCTTCATTAAAGTTCCGAAAACGTGGAGGAGGATTTGGTGGGGTCAGGCAGAGCATCTACAAAATAGCAGGTCTTGTGGAGATTTGTGTTCGGTGAATATCTTTGTGGCAAATGTTAAAGAACACCTTTAGAGGTCTTGGTCAAGTGTGTAACACGGTCTCACATTCAGTGACCCAGAGTGCTACTACTACTCCTGCCGAAATGCTGTAGGGTCTATAATTTGCCTGAATGCTGAGCAAATAAAGGACTTAAGTGACCAAGACTTAAAATCAGTCACTCTTCTAAGTCTCATAAGAAATGTCGAGTGGGTGGAGAAGAGAAGAGGCAAAGGGAGGAAGGTGAACTTTCATGCTCATCTTGACTGAGGATGCAGAACCTGTCAAGCCCAACCCTAGTCCGGGTCTGGGGGGGGGAAGCATCCTCTCCCAGCCCTACCCTGAGATAAGATATTCTCATCAACAGCAGACATGCTGAGACGATATGTTTTCAGTTTAACTTGTGCTGCTACTCCCCTGTCTGCTTGCTCTCTCTCTCTCTGGGCCCCATGTGTATCACACCTGATTAATCCAGCTTTAAAGCAGGGAGCCAAAATCAGAGCTGAATAAATCATTTACTGTCTGAAGGAAAATGAGAGGAACGGCCACGGTTAAAAATACAGACGGACCGCTTTAGCACAGACGCTTCACATTAATGTTTTGTTGAGGAGGAAGGCTGGCATAAGAAACTCTGACTCCCGTTCACTCATTTGCATCTCACTCTCTCTCTCTCTCTCTCTCTCTCTCTCTCTCTCTCTCTCTCTCTTGCCATCGGAGACAAAACCAGTGTGCCTTTAAACCTATCCCAGCAGTCAAAAAGAATAGTAAAAAGAATCAGCCTATATAGGTTAGCAGTCCTTTGCACGTCAGTCACACAGACAAATGCATTCACTTCTATGGAAAATCCAAACCTACACAGACATGGGGAGAACATGCAAATTTACCAATAGAAGAAGCATTAATTACTTTAATTGTGGGGAACATGTCACAGTATTTGTTATGAAAATGTTAAAATAATCCTCATACACATTAAATTATTATTAATATTATTATTATTAAATACATCTGGCTTAATTAATTCAGCAAAAACACAAACACTGAATGTATTTGGCTCCTCCATCTGTTAATGTTTGTGCCAAACTGAAACCTACTGAGCTGCTAGTTAAAAGAAAACAGACATGTTTATCAACTTGAAACACAAATATGTTTTTAATTTGCTTTATACATTAACCCTGGGTTTAACTTTTTAACCAGACTGGTTCAGGTCAGCTCACAGCTAACGTCTCTGAAAACTCATGTGCTGTGTTTTAATGCCAATGTGTTTTAATCCCAAAGTTTATAATCAGATTTTTAATTAATCCTGCTGGATGATTTCAGAACAGGTTTGATTTACACACGGCGAACTCTGACATCATTATATGAATCTGAATATAAAAGAGAATTTCACAGACATTAATCATTCTCATCTTTTAAATGCCAATCAGTTGAAACTTCCAGGGCTTTTTCACCCTGCATCTGCATTCTCATCCTCCCTGATGGACACCACATGTCGCTCTGGCAGCGTGCATTACTATGGAATGTGTGGGACTCTTGACTCATGGCATTAAAGTCCCTGCCACATCCATTTTCAGCATGCTTTGAGGAATGACGTCTTTCCCAATGTGGTTAAATCCATTGTTATGATGTTTCTTCATATGATTTTTTTCTCAGTAATTTTTTTTTAGTACTGCACACTGTTTTTACAGCAGTATGTTTAATAAGATCAGTGAGTTTAGGTCTTTTCAAATGCTTTTTAATGTTATTAGGCAATATCTGGGACTTTTTGAGTTTAGACACAGTTCTAAGCATATTGTTGATTTTCTGCTCCTTTCATTTATATCCCACAAGATAATAAACATGTTTATCTTAGTTCTCCTGAAAAAGGTTGTTTCCTGCCGATGCTCTACTTTGCATGTGGTGATTGTGAAAGTGCGAACAGGGCTACATGAGGTTCTAAGACACAGAATGAAGGCGATCAGGGTGTTTTTATTTCAGACTAATGAGGCCAGCAAGAAACAGACATATGCTTGTCATGACACTAATGCTAATGTGAGGAACGTCAGAGATAAAGCAGCGCGTACATCTCTATCACTTACACAAGCTCTGTTACACTTCGACGTCTGAGCTGCCACCCACACTGCATACTTTCGTACTTGTGGCAGAAGAAGCAAAGGTGTTTTCAGACAGCATGTCGAGCTGTGGTTTGCAAATGTGCTGCCAAACATTTTCCTCTACTTTTTTGATCAGTCATTTTTATATATATATATATAAAAAAAAAGGTGTCAAGGTTTTTATTTAGATCAAAAAGCTGTCATTTGCTAAAATATATTTTTTCACGATGCTGTTGGTGACAGAACAACTTTAATGTGCATGTGGCTCTGTATTCCTTTGAATGCTGCATGAACCATTTTCTTCAGGTCTTTAGTTTATTTTTGGACATTTATTCTTATGGCCCTGGAGTTCTCGCCCATCACAAAGGTGACATGTTCATTACAGCCTGTATATCCCGAATAAAAGGACCATCTCTGACCCCTGGTTCACTAGTTTAAACAATAGATCTAGGAGTTTTATGACTTTGACATGGTTCACAAAACACAGTCCATAAGTTTGGCATGACGGAACTTGACTGACCCACATAGAACCTTAACCTCTGTGTCTCTGAACAGTTTTGGAATAAACTAGAATAGAGATTGTGGACCAGGCCCTTTCATTTACATCAGTCCTCATAATTTATCTTCTAGTTTAATTAATAACGTGATCCATTTTGCCAACACAGAGGAATTTGCCCTCCACATTTAACCCATCTGTGCAGTTAAACACGCAAATATACACACACTGAGTGAAGTAAGAACACATGCCCACATTCATTTTCACTTTTACTTAAGGAGGAAAGTGCATGTTGTCAAAGAAAATGAACTGGACTCAGCCTTAAAACCCGGTCTCTGGGTTTGAGGCATGTGCGCTACCCCTACATCAAACCCAAAGTCACGGCCAGCATTCAAGAAAATAGGCAAGCCTGACTAACAAACACAACATTTACCATGTGGCCTAACAAAATGGCAGCATAGCAAGTAAAGTGTAAAGGAAATAAACGCAGAACCAAAAAAAAACAAAAACAAAAAAGGTTTTCTTGAAGAAGTATAAATTTAAAAGTAGTGCACACACTCTTAAAAACGTTGACTGCCTTTAGAAAGGCAGTTTAGGTTTAGTGCAAAAGCGTCACACCTTTTCCCTCAAACAATTATTACCTCCGCCTTTTCGGCGTACCACAGACCCTCTATGAGGCCCTGTGTTACCAGCAACCTTTACCTAAACTCACATCAAAGACACAATGTTGTGACCAGAGGCATGCTGCTCAGCCTTCCTCATATAGAGGCAGAAGCAGGTGTCCCTCGTTGCTCTTAATTAATTGGCACACAGCCTCATGGGAACTGTAGTTCCATTGGCAGAATAGTGATTTTGCAGCATTAATGGCATCAATTGCACCCTGTTATTGTTATTTCTTTCCACCATGATGATTTCATACAATTCTTACTATACTTTACAATTCTAACCTTTAATTTTTAACTCTAACAATCACTTGCACAACTGACTATAAGACTGTATTTAGGGATTTAAATGAGGTTTTTAGGGTCACTCTCTATATATTTTAAAGACCAGTTAACTGGGTCTGATTATTGTCAGTGCTTAGTTTAGCTGTGTCACACTGCAGAAAGCTGAACGGCAGTGGTGGTCACATCTATAAGAAACACATCTGGCCTGCGTGCAGCAAGCTTGAGTTGAATGTGAGAACATCAGAACCCTGCTTTTCCCATCCCCATCCCCCCAATCCTATCTCTCAGGACCCAAAGTTCCTTTAACTGTGGGAACAGCTTTGGGTGGGATCCCCGAGTGGATCCCAATAAGTTTTGCACCTGTACGAATAAAATCACGTCTGTTGCAATATAAATATAAATCAATTCTAGATTTTCTTTCTTTTATTAATTCATTTAAATTTTGCTGTTTTGAACAATAAGACTGCAAATTAATAAAGCACAATCCACAAAACATACGCAGTGTAATACTATGTTGGGGGTATCTGTGTCAAAGTACATATTGTTTCATACTGAGAGGCTCTAAATATTAGTACAAATATTTTTTTAAACTCTTTACAGACATGCAGCACTTTCTCACAATAGAAAATCTTTTATAACTTCTGGAGATATTGGAGAAAGAACCTACTTTTAGTGTTTTGAGGAACTGTTAAAACTCATAGTCCTGGGTAGGTACTTTACTGACATATAGAAAGACATGAGCATGAGGTCAGTTTGTGGTGATTTGTCCAGATGCAAGTCTACAGCACTCACATGAACCATCATTATTGTCCATATAAAGTTTTAGCAGTTTAAATATTAGCTTAGCACTAAAATGTACTTGACACAGAGAAATGGATTCTTCGCAGCATTATAAAGTTCATCTTTGAAGAAATACAATGTGGTTTTGATGCATTTTGGGAAAACGTACAAATCGTCACCTGCATTTTATCTCTTCTTGCTTCATAGACGCGACGCACAGAGATTATCTAGATGCTGATATGTGACTACAAGAAAAAAAGGGGAAAAAAAACACAGTTTTTAAGACTCTGTGCTTCTATCTGTCACTGTCTACCTCAATAACTGCAATAAATGTATTCAGTCAGTCTTACATTCCTTTTACAGTCTGCCACCCAGTTCAGTGCATGTTATCAATTACCGATTAGTTCTGACATTTGCAAAAAATAGAAGTAATGTCAAATTTTCCAAGAGTGTTTCCAAAATATTTTCATGCTAATGTCAAACAATGGACTGTAGGAGGTCGGAGAACCCGTAGGAGGCCCACACGGACATTGGGAGATTGGGATTCCAACCTCGATCCCTTTACTTTAATGTTTACATGCACAGACCCACTTTCTGACTTTAAAAAATATGAACAAATGGGCTAACAGTGGCACTGTGTTACAGTTTGAACCCTCAAATTAACCACTGCACCATCACTGCACATAGTGACCAATCCATGACCAATAACTAGAACATGATCAGTGCACAAGTTCAAGTGACATCTTGTTTCCAATGGAAAAATGTTTCAAACCTGTTACTAATTGTTTACATAATGAAGCAGGATAAAAGCGTCTTTCAGGCAGAAAGGAGTGAGAAAGAGTGAGGTCATGAGCTGACGAGTTTAAGGAGCACTTGCCTTTATAAACACATATTTCAGCTATGCACACATCCATGCCATGTCAGGCCAAGCCCATCTTCGCTGACCCATCACCTTCCTCCAGCACCATCATGCGTGCATCGGACTTGTGGAAAGACATTGCAAAAACTCATCTGGGCTTAATTTCCGCGCAGAGTAAACACTGGCTTGAGATGACTCAGAGAGCAAGCAGTCATGCCAGCTGGGCGCTACCTTAGTCAATGAACTGCTAAATTTAAATTCATCTCGATTAGTAAAACAAGACTAAACTACATATTAACAGTGTTCCACCACAGTGAGTTAACAGAAAGCCGGGAATGAAAGACAATGCCCAGGTCAGAAACAATAACTGCCTGTGTGTTGGGGAGGGAGGGGGGGTTTCCTTCAATCCATCTGCGAAGGTCAGAAACATTCTCTCTCATGGATCTCAGATAGATCATATGTATATTATAATACCTCATCTGCGAGACTGCTCAGTGGTTAGGGTGATGGACTATCATTCTTAAGATTGAGGGGTTCAAGTAGTGATGCTCTAGAACAAGGCCCTTCACCCTTTTTGGTTTGGGGGGTGCTGAATGATTACTTTGATGTCAGCCATCAAGTTGGGATAGTTGTAGGTGGTTTTGGATAAAAACTTTGCAGTCAAGTTCTATTACAGTTTGGGGTGTTGAGCTCAAATCATCCACCTGTTGAGTGTTTGTTTAGGTCCAGGATTCTTCAGTCAGCTGAGCTCTGAAAATAAAGTATTATTATTAGCAGAAGATTTTGTAGCTGTGATTGAACAACGAGGGTGGTCGCACATAAGAAAGTAGTTGTGTAAGGCTTCTAATGCAACAAAATAGGGAGTAGGATTTTGAGGTTGGGTGGGGGAATGGTCTTGGAATGGAGGGTTGAGAGATGACCCAAGTCCTGGCTCAGAGATGGCGTGGGAGAGCTTGCTTACAGAAGCAGTTCAGTGGTCGTGCTGTGAGTGTGTACACCAACCCCTCCCATCACCCTTATATCGACTTTAAACATTTATATCTTACCCTCCAGCATCTTCCCCCATCCACTTAACCTACGCATTTATTCTGAGCCCACTAGTCACTGTTGCTTTCTTTTTTCCCCCGTCTTCCCATATTCAGTTACATGCAGGGTAGGTGTTTTATCCGTCACTGCTGTGAAAAAAAGAAAAAAAATGACTTTTTCCTTCCTAGCTGTTAGATGCTTACCATTAAAGGTGTCATTTGAATAATGTCTTGTCTTCAGCTCTGCACACCCACTTGATAATTCTTGTCATTCTTGTCCTCACTGATGAGCTGCTGTTCACACCACTTACTCCGTTTGATCTACTTGATTGAATATTTGAGCATTTGAATCAGGTTAGGCTGATTCCTTTATAGACGAGGGCCCTTGTATAGTGGGTTCCTGCAGAAGGGGGAGTGCACTGGGGTTGATTCCTTGGTGGTTGAAGATCTTTTTAGGAGGAACTATGATTGGAAGCAGATGCTCGCTAGTGACGGCAGAGTGGGAGCGACGGGGGTTCGGAAAATTCTCAGGCCCAAACCCTCACGATTTTGGGCTCTGCCTCTTACAACCAATCAGTGCACAGCCAAAAAGTGTTTCAAAGACTTTGATTGGAGCAGAGGTTGTCAGTGGGCGCTGAGAGCAGATGTCCTGGGAAAGGAGTGCTGACTCCCAGGCGGAATTCACTAAAAGATAATTGAAAACACTCCAACCAGCAACTGGACATGGACCAGATTCTGTACTGATCCAGCTGCAGAGGCACGCACATGCTTATGCATGCACTTGTGCAAACAAAGTAAACATGTGCCCAAGCACCGGGCAGCTGAAACATCCCAGGACTTATAAAAGTAGAAGTGCTGGGAAGTTAACACCTCTGCAATCTCAGTGCTCTTGTAAATACCAAGAACTGAATTATTAACGGAGTCATAGCTGACACGTCACCTGGCCAGCACCCACAATGAGGGGGTAATAAACCCATTCAGCACATCTCCTTCATATTGGCTGATGCATAACAATTGCAGCCAGAGGCTTCCTTTACCCACCTGACCCTCAGTCTGCCGTGCCCATTCCTGTCAGCTATGCTTCACAGGACCCTATTCTCTCTTCATTGTTTCTGGTATTCGCTGTCAGGCCACTGAAACCCATAAAAATCAATCAGCATTCCTGATGGAAAGTCCACATTACCATCTGAAACTGATTCGTTTCCTGTTCTCGAATGCCAGGTCTCTGGTTCCTGGCCCCTCATGAATACGTCACTGCCCTGGCACTGGCAGTCTCATCTGCAAAAAGGGGCAGTGAGGTGTTGCGGGTTCCTTGCAGGTTCAGCAGCACATTACCAGAGGCACAGACAAGTGCAATAAAAATGCAAATTGGTGCAAAGGCTGGAGGATACTCCCACCTCCATAAACCTTCAAAAATAACACCCCACCTGTGACCATTTCTGGGTCGGGACTTCTTCACTTTGTCAACGTAGACTGACACATAGACACTCGCAATGCACCAATGAGCAAAGTGTCATTTTTTATGGCACGTACTGATTAAAGATTTCTAGAAGAAGAGGATGGGAAAAGCTCAAGGTCAGACTGTGTTTTAACTGATAAGACAAACTACCCAGCCATGAGAAAACACAGTTACATCTCACACCAAGTCCGCTGGGAGCTCACATGGATACTGCACAAAGTCCCAGGATGCCTCTCTTTTTCTCTGGTTGTTATCGACCAAAACCATATACCCGCATTGAGAGCAGTGAGCACAGGACAGAGTCCAGGCTGAAAGGGGAACTAATGGTGGGGGGTGGGGGGGGGTCATATTTCATAAGCTGCACATTAATGAAACCAGTGAGTCAAGTTTAACATGACAGTTTTTGGTCTTTTGGATGTTACACAGGCAGCTACCAACTTACCATCTGTACTGTTATCCAACTGTAAGCCAGATGATGAGAGGACCACTATCACTAACATGTCTCAAGGTTTTTAATTCTGCACTGATACAATTGGGAGGGTACAATCTATGATCTGATTAAATACTTAAAATCGATGTGATGCTTTTAATGTCTTCTATGCAAAATACAAGGTCTTTTGTATAGTGTATGCCCAGCGATGGATTGGCTCCCTGTCCTGGGTATATCTGTAACATTCTCCCCAAATGGACATAGGGAACCCCCGCATGACCCTAGTATACAATAGGATTAAGCAGAAGATAATGAGTTGAGATGAGTCTATACCCTCTATAAGGACAAAAGTATTAAAACATATACAGGGATATTTATTACATCTCTCTCTCTTATATAGACAGAATGTTTCTTATGGGTTGCATAAAGGTTATTGAGGTGAGGTTTTTATACTCCTCAATGAGGAGCGTGAGCTTGGTCAGGCTGAATGGACATGATACAGCTGGAGTCCGCCGGCCTTGAGCATAAATATTTGGGCTTAGGCTCAGAATGCTAGGCAATGTACTTTATGCTTTAAGTGTGTGTATGTGTGTGTGTGTGTGCACGAGTATATATCTGTGTTAGTAACAGTCAGACAGAAAGACGCTTGTAACGCAACCAGGTGTGACACGCCTTTGCAGACTTGCACTGTTTTTTTTCTGCTCAAGTGCAATGGAAACTTTCTCCGGCGCGATATGCAAATCACCCTTTGAAATCCCCAACTGTTCATACCATCAAAACCACAGTTACACCGAGCTCATTTAACCCTCTGCTTAAGAATCAAGATCAACTAACAGACCAAATTAAGGTTCAGTCTGCTTGTTATGTCACGTTACGCTGCATTATAAACTGAAATAAAGCCTCATTTACAAGTAAAATTCATTGTAAGGACAGGAAACAGAATCACCAGTGGAGAGCTACGATTCTTACCTTTAAAACATCATTAGTTAAAACATGTATAAGATGTCATTTTGAGGAATTACTCGGTTCTTCTGTCCTCGTATCTTATACTTCTCACTTTAATCTCAGAATAAAATTTTAAACAATGAACCAAACAGTGTGTGTCAGAATTGTATCATGACCGAGACATCAGCTCAACCAATCAGGTTTTAGGAGCAGAACAAACTCTATTAAACTTTATATAGCAAACTTCTTCTGTTTTATTGTTTTTAAGTTAATGGCTGATAAATGAGCTTAATTTGCCCAATTTTTTTGATTATATTTAATTAAGTACCAGTTCTACCCTGAAGCCACATGGACAACGTTATGACCATTAGAACCAAGAAATAACTGAAACTTTGAAGTCTGAGGGGTGAAGTCAACACCACCTCACATCTCTCATCTGAGTTTTAAATAGATTTTGCGTTATGTCCTCACCAGCCAGCTGAATTCTTTGAAGACGGAAAAAGAAAGGGGTTCGATTGCGAATGCGGCTCTTGAGTGTTTTCATTTAGACATAAGGAATTTATTAAAGCCTGAGGTCACAGATATATGAATGACTACAGTGTGCCTCTTCTGGTGCAAACGTCACAACGAGCCGCCAAGCAGACATGGTAGTTAACGAGCGAATTAAATGAACAATTCTCTCCCTCAGGTCCTTCCCCTTTAATGTGTCCCCCTGTACACTGCAGAGACGGCAGCAGGGATCGACGTTGTGGTCCAGGGAATAGGTTTCCTTTACTGCAGCGCTCATTGAGATTTTTTTGTGGAAGTGTCCCAATGCGTTTGTCTGGTGTAATTGGCAAAAACATTTTTAGATGGAAAGTAATGTGTTATTCTTTCAGCAGGAACCTAAATGATTCATTAGAACTAAAACAATATTCAACACAGTGTCAACACTGACTGTAATGCATATAAAACATGGTTGTGCAGTAGTTAACACTTTTACCTCACAACGAACACATTTTGTGTTTGATGGTGTATTCTGTGCGAAGCTTGGATGTTCTTCCTATGTCTGCCTAAGGTTTATTTTTAAATAAAACTCATCATAGAGATGAACAGGTTTACTATGGGCTGGTGATCTTGTTGTTGTGCTCTCCCAATTTGTACAATTGTAAGATTAAGATAATAATTTCTTCTATTTTGTAATACAATATCATATCATACAGTATAGATGCTGTCATTATGAACCCGAGGTCGGTGTGGGTCTAGAGAAGACTCTGTCAACGGTAGTTAATGCTTATAGTTTTAGAGGAAGGATTAAATAAATAGCATCATTACTCTGTGATTAAAAGATAAATGTATTGGTTTAATATGCTTTAAAAAAGCCATATTTTCCATGATGTCATTTGGAGGCGGGTAGACGCTCTGACATCTGAGCTCTGTGTCTTCACCAGTTTAACCTGCAATCTAATTTTAACAACTTAATCTTTGATTTAACATCTTTAAAGGGGTATGAAGTGAAGAGTTGAGTTTTGTGCTTTATTGAGAAATAAATTCCAGGTTTTTAACTTATCTTTTTTATACCTGATCACATTTCGTTTATGTTATACACTTTCAGTGTGTTGCACATTTTACCTTTTTCTCGACCGCATTTTGAAATGTCTACACCGATGGCATTTCCTGCTGGTCTTTAGGGAGCATTAACAGCTAGAAAAAAGTGACTTGTTTTGCTGGTGTGATCATGACTTAGTTTCACAGGATACATGATGATAACCCTCTGATAACACTGCGCTTCTGTATCTCCACCTGTACTCTGCTGATTCCACAGTGTGGATGATGTCAGATTTAGATAATATAATGGTCCAAACTCTCCAAAAAAATTAACCTGGTGATACGGACCATCACATGACCAAATAAAATGGTTTCTTTCTGTGTTGTTTGCATGTTCTCCTCATGTCTGCATGGGTCTTCTACCCTATTTAGTATACTGGTTCATGGTGTTTTCCCATTTTGATCTAATAAGCACTGCTTTCTAACCACTGAGCGTCCCTTCTCTTAATCCACAAAGTCCTTTTGTGCATCTTTATTAAATTATTAATAAATTGCTGTACGAATCACAAATACCTTGTAAAGTCATAATGAGGAGAAACTACTGCAGAAGCTTACTGGCTCAACTTGTCGGGAAAATAGTGATCTGAACTTCATCAGATAAATAAGTCTAATCATTTATAACTGATCATTTTGGACAGTAAACTCTTTTAAATATCAGACATGCTAACCCGACAAGAAAATGCTGTGTGCCCTGAAATACATTTAGTTTGTTTCTGTTCTTAATATACATCTCTACATAGCTGAAAGACGGCATTGTGGGTAGAAAATGACATTGTTGGCACATTTCAAACATGGTTTATAATAAACTCAACCACAGAATCTGCAAAGCTACTGCACACGTAAGCAAAATCCTACCTGTGTGCGCTTGCAAGTGCATCTGTCGGCCTAAGTGTGGGTGTGTATGAGACGGTGTATGCAAAGAACCACACACAACCACAGTGTACATTTTTTGCACATAGATTTTATAATATAAACAATTTGAAGTACAATTAGAAATAGAAGCTACAGTTTATAAAACTCTCCAGCAGAACGTAATGATGGGCCAGCATCAGCCTTTCTTTATATCACTGCATAAGTACACAGGTCTTTATTTAAAAAGAAAAAGAAAAACAAAATCACCTATTTGTTCAGTTTTTTGTTTTGTTTTTTTTTTAAAAAAAAAAGTAAATAAAAACACAATCGCTACATTTGGTCCTGCTTTACCTCACGTTTTCCAAGAAAGCACCAGCTATCTGCATCTCATATTTTAAAGTTTATAAAATATAAATTATTGAAAAATATTTAAATGTTCGTGAACTAAATACATTAAAACTTTTATTAAAAAAAAAAAAAAAATACAGAAACACTTTCAATTGTACAAAACATAAAACAAACAGTTCCTCATTAATGGCTTTGTGACATCACAATCATTATGCAGATCTGGATGAATATCGCCAGCTGTTGTGTTTTCATTCACTAAAAACCAGAAGTTTAAATAATGTACGAGGTTTTTCAGTCATCTGGAAGGAAACATTTCAAATTCTGTGATTTTCTCTGAAGCAGGAGTAACTGAGTCAGTTGAAGCGCTGTATGTGAACCAATGCCATGTTTCTCCAGTGAACCATTGTTTCTAAATTCCCTGTATTCTTGGAAGATTTGTCGAGCCTCCCAGTCTTTAATGCAAATCATCTGATGAAGCTAAACGGACATTACTCAGCCACTGAATCCAAACTAAACGCCTTATCTCCTGCTGCAGAGAACCAGTGCACCCAAACAAGGACCTCACACGCACTTAGATGTTATTCCTGCTTTAACACTGGCTTATTTGTTCATCTTGGGTTTTCAGTAAAGCATTTTGAAACACAGCTTCTACAAATAGGCAATTCCAAGCCTAAGCCTAGCATAGCGGCTAGCATTCCATCGCTGTAAACAATAACATTTTCCTAGATGAAAAATCTTGACTTTGGCTTTTATCGCCAGGCTGTGAGTTTTCAGTTTGTCCTACATATCAACCCGAAGGAAAGCTGCTAATGTGAAGCAGAGCCGACCGCTTTATGAATAACACTGTAAATTCAGCGAAAACAAACACCCATCAAAAGCAAAAGCTTCGGTCCGTCTCAAACGGTGTTAGCACAGTTGTTATTGGTTAGCGCTCTTCTTCTTGCTAATGCTTATAGAATATAAATCCTCAGGACAAAAGAATACGATGTTTGTTTTTTGCAGAAACGTGGTTTTCTTTTCCCAAATAACAACATGAAGTCTGTTTGGTTCGTATCTCATTTCTCCTCTGCCTGTTCAGGAGCAATTTCACCTTCCAACCATTCTTTCTTCTGTCATTTTGGTCATGTCAATGCCACAATGTTCTCTCTCACACCGTGACATCACTCTTTACCCAAAACCACAGTAACACTGTGGACACTCTGGAGTTCACAATTATGAATCCAGTCAACTCTGTGCTACCAACTTCAGTGACGACAAAAAGAGCAAAACTGAGAACATTAGCTTTAAGGAGTGTGTGATAGATTCAAATAAATGATTAGGAAGTTTACATTTTTACCAAAACTGTAATTACTGCATTTAACTTTCGCACAGAACCGATGATCCGAGGTTTTCCCACCTGCTGTTTGATTCACGCACGTAGAACAATAAGGCACTGTAACTGGACGATGTGACTATTTTTTCAGGGCGTCTACCGTATATATATATATATATATATATATGGTGCTTTTTCCTTTCTGTAACATCAAAAGCCATCGCTATCACATCCCTACATCCTTTTTCTTCTTTGTTCCCTCACACACCTGAAAACACACTTCTCTTGAGACTTGTGAGGTCCAGTCATACATACAGGTCACTTACAATATCAGTTAAACAGTTTCGGTTGTGCGGCATTTTCATCTCGCGACATACAGAGAGATAAAAGACAATATAATTTGTGCTCTTCTTAAAGCAAAAAAAAAAAAAATCTCGTACAAAAGTGTTAAAACGGATATAAATCTAGAGACGCTTTGTCAGAACAGATTCTATACGACGATCAGAGGTGGCCTGGGTTTGACAGCTGCCCGTGTTGTGCTCAGTCAGAAGCGAAACACTACTAATAAGCCGAGAGCGGGAGTGCGTTCACAGCCCTCGAGCAGAAAAACGGCTACTTTCGGTTGTGTCTGTCACCCGTTCTCAGTTTGACTGCGAGACGCTTCTTTTAACTGAACTGCGTTAGTTGAACAGCAGCACATTAGCATCACATGTTTCAGCTGTTGAAGTGCAAGGAGAGACTGACTACAACCTTGGGGTGTGGGGGGGGGAGGTAGGGAGATGTGGGGGCTTTGTTGGAGGGATGTCATTAGCAACCCTTCATCTGCATACATGAGGCACAAATACCAAAAAATCTAAATAAAAAAAAAAAAAAAAAAAAAAACATAATACTGGCGCAGAATAAAATAAAAAAATAAAATACTTTAATCATTTTCGTGTGTCATCCATCTACGGACTCTGTCCATGCCATATGCAGAAGGACAGCAACAGTAAGTTTAAAGTAAAATATCTCTGTGATGTCCCATTGCTCTGTAAATTCAACAACATTTAACAAAACAGGACTTTTCCATCGACACACTGTTCACTTTACGAGCAAGTCCATTATTCCTTCCTTGTTCCACTCAACGCAAGCAGTCTGTTGGTGGTTCTGCTGGGTCAAAACGGCAGTGCTCCGTTTGGTGCCGCGTATCAGAAGATGCTACAGACTATGTACTTTGGTTTGGAACAGTGCCTTTTTGCGATAGCTGCAGTCATGAGCGCAAAACAAAATTGGCCATGACAAGGTATTAAAACAGGACTTGACCGGACCCCAAATGGACACCGACTGTCAGGGCAGAGGAGATCAATCTCTTGGCCCCAGTCCATACAGTTGGCTTTTCACTCGTCCGTGTCGGGCTTGACGTCCAGCATCGCGTGAAGCTCTTCGGGTGTGTAGCCCAGAAGGCTCTTTAAGTCGCAGACGAAACGGTAGACGTAGCGCTTGCCTGATGTCTTGTGAATGATGTTCTTGTCATAGTAGTAGCGAAGGCCACGGCTCAGCTTTTCGTAGTTCATCTTGGGCTTGTTCTTTCTTTTGCCCCACCTTCGTGCCACCTGCATGGAAAAACCCAGATTTTAAACATTTAGTGCTTTGTGTACATTAGGCAAGAATTTATGTAAAAACTGAAGGTGGAACTGGTAAAGTTTTTGTGTTCAACCTAATTACATAGAAAACCTATTTTAAAATCAGGCTATATTTGATAGATTGTTTAGCTACATCCATTAAGCCTCGTAATTCTTTCCATCTAAAGCTCACGTCCACCCAACGCCTCTCCCAATCACTGTTTGAAACACTGAGCAAACAGACGCTTCATTGTGATTATGGATGGCTGTCTTGTTTTCCAGTTTGACCCTGTGTTTAGCCCCCATGTGGATGGAGAAGGGTTATGGCCTTGTAACCTCTCACCTCATCAGGGTCGGAGAGTTTGAACTCCCAGCCGTCTCCTGTCCAGCTGATGAACGACTGGCATGATTTGTCTGTCAAGAGCTCAAGCAAAAACTGCCACAGCTGAATGGGTCCACTACCTAAAAACAAAAAAGCACCTCAGTATGTTAAACATGCAATGTTTTAATAAGTCTTTAAAAGACAAAACCTGGATAATTGAACCATCTGGGTGGCTCTGGAATTTACAAGGTAAGGTTATGTAATATATCTGGATCTCTCATTCTTAGGCTTTTCAGACCTGGTTAAAGTCAAGCTTTGTTAATATTATCCTGAGAAATAACCTGATAAGTTAACCAGACAACTTAACCAGCCAAATAAAAAATCTTATTGAATTTGGACTGCATTCTAAAGAAATGACAACATTGAATGACATAATGACACACTGGAGTGTTACTGTCTCCTGGTTTCCTGATGGGTGTCCAAGCATGCTTCTATGTGAAGTTTGTGTGTGTGGTGTGGTGGTGCGGTGGCACTGGGGGGTGGGGAGGAGAGGTGGAGTAAAGCCCGTTTCTGTCAGAAGAAATCCTGTCCAATGGTACTAATCCGTGTCCACCCTGTGACAGTATGTTCTCTCCATGTCTGCATAGCCGTAAGCTTTATTTTTAAAAAAACATGCTAGTGTGTGGACATAGTGCTCATGAAGAATTGGGTAAATAAGTATCTGAATTTGTGTGTGAATGTGCTTTAACCATGGGCAACTGTGAACACCCCCAAGCTAAGATAAGCAATTATATACTCGATTAGAGAATCATGAAATAAACAGTGAAAGAGCAGTAAGTTGATGTCACTATTTTGGTGATCTTGTTTTCTCAGTTAACATCAGTGAACTAATTTCCCCAAATCCTAAATACATTAAGCATCATCTCATCTATGACAATCACCTCTACTGTGGAAATACTAATGTCCAGTGGATAACTGCACCATCGCAAATGAAATAAGACCAACACAAAGCCTGCAGTATTTACAGTCACTCTATGCATTTCTTTTCCATCACGATGTGAATTCCATTCCCCTGACATCACCACCAGCTCTGCCCCGAAGCAAGGAATCCCAAAAAAATAAGTGCAATAGCGTGTAGACAAGTTACTGTACAACTACACTGTGAGAGTCAACGCATAGGCGGAGAGTCAGTGGGCGTGAGAACGCTTAGCTATCGATGACCCTCTGAAATCAAGACCTGGCTCCAGCTGTCTCACTGACTTCTGCCATTCTCCCCGCGGAGGCATAATGTAAAGCCATTTTACTATATATAGACATCAAGCATTTGCATTGTAATTCATCTTCAAGGACAGCTTTGTGAAATCCAGCACTGTGATCTAGTGAAGCAACCGGGCCGTGCAGTTTTTTGGAAGATGCTCGCTGAGAAGGAGGCCCACGTCTGCACAGGGCTCAGTCTTCTGCGCGCACTCAGCCTGCGGTTTCTAAAGCAGATGAACCATTTCACATCATGCCTGCGTCAAAGTCAACAAGCATCAACGGAGGAGAGTGATGCTCAACAGGAAGAATGAGGCCAGGTTCATACTCGGGGGACTGTTAACATGCATTACCTCCATATATAGATAGACAGGATTGATTACCTGAAGAACCACCGAAAATCAAATGTGTTTTATAAGAGCTGCAGCAAGACGTTTTACCGGTGGACACAAATATGAAGGAGGTATGATAAGCAACTGAAAGAGACAATCTGAGGAGAGACATATGACTTCTTCTCTGTTTAATAGGAGGAATAACTACGAACATAAGGCAGAGTATATGAAAAAAATAAAAATAAAATAGGGCCTTCCCTAAACTGTTCTCACATTATATTCAATATAAGACTATTTAATAATTACTTTAATTCTAAGTTTAAAGTTACACTACAGCTCATGAGCGATTCCTCATATCGTGCCGCTCTTCTGATCTCTCTCAAAGCGAGTTTTGGTGCCGAGTGAAGTGTTTCCAGACCGACTCAGATTGGATTATCAGAATACTAAAGCGTGTGTATCCTCAGGCTCATCGCATTATCACCATGAACTTCTATTTCTTGTAGTTATCTGATGGCTTAGCTCATGCAAACAAACTCTATCTGATGTTAATACTTATCACCACACCACAATATCTTATTTTGGAGGTGAAAAGTAAAGATTTTTTAAAAGGCTTGCTGGTAAATCACTCACAGATCAAATCTGATTATTTGGCAACTTGAAAATCAACTTAAACTGTTTTAAACAGTTTGGAATGACACCGGGTCTTTAGTAGGTTCTCTTAAAAGAAAGGTTGCGTGAAAGTGTTGAACTGTAAACTACAATCATTCCAGGTGATTTCCGGATAAGAAGCGTTGTTATGTTTTCGAAAGAAATCTGTAGTCTGACTGATGTAAGCATTTTCTGAATTATCTTTTCACCTCGCATGCAGCAGATGAACGCATGTGTGCAGAGGCTCTTGCACACTGTGTTCTGAGCCGTATTGATAAGAACGTCATGTGGAGTTGTGCCGCGTTTGTGCTGTGGTGTGCTGGTCATGTTTTTTTTTGTTGTTTTTTTTTGGTTATCAGCCTCAACATCTCTACACATACCAGGACCAAACCCACTGTGCATGCACTGCAGCTTTAACTATTCTGAACAGTCAGTTAAGTTTGTTACTAAAAAAATAATTAGAGCAGTCTGCATGTCGATCTTTGTTTAACCTCCTCTCAGTCCTTAGCTCTTCATTCTCTGATTAAAGACTCGCACCACCTGCAACCCAGATCTCAAGACTGAATGATTTTGATTTAGTAGTCTGTTCTGAGTTCGAATGCATTTAGTTTGCAGGTATACAGCAAAGTACTTGAATCTTTGATTCTGTTTAAGTCATAAATAAAATAATTAATGAGCCAAATGGAGTCAATCTGAATATTGAAATAGGTTTTGTGTTTGTTACTGAGGGCAAGTTCAGACTGGTTTACATTAAAATGCCATTAAAAGTATTTAGATCACTTTTAAATGGGTTTGGAAACAACATGTCCACAGGAATCTGACGCTTAGCAGAGAAAAAAAAAAAAAAAAAACGCTTATTATGTTTTATTCAGATAAAATGAATATATGTTAAAATATCCCAGCTCTCAGAACAAATCCTGTCAGTTTATGCTTTAAGAAGACTAAATTTATAGCAGTGTTTTTTTTTTAGAATGAACCTGCACCAATCAAGATGCAAAATAAAAAAGTGACATCTGCAGTGTTCCAATTTTAAGCAACCACGTCTATCTTAGTGTGCATTTGTGACGCAGCTTCAGAAATGCTCCAAGAGATGAAGCGATAAAGCAACTCTCAGGTTAAGTGCACATGGCCGCGATCATCGCACGTTGCCAAGGCGACCTTGGAAGAGGGTTGAGATGCAGGCCACAGATAAGCCAGAGCATATAAAAAATCCAGAGTCTCAGAAGAGAGAAGGTGAGAGCGTAAGATGCGTTCGGGTGAAAATTGTTTGGGCAAATGGCACACTAAATATATCAGGAACACTGAGACATAGACGTAGTGTGTGCAACCATTTAGAGAAAAAAATAATGCTCTGTGGTTAAAAAAAACTGGTGCAAGGTGCTGCTTAGCTGAATCCAAAGATGGCCTACTAAGTGTTCTCTTTTCACAGAGATGGAGGTTTTTTTTTCTGGTTGTTGTTGTTGTTTTTTATTCCCACTTCTCCTCATGTGCTCTTTCAATTTTAGAAAATGTGCACTGATCCCGAGTCGCATTAAAACACCCTGTAAACAAAGTGACGGCTTTATCCACTGGAAAAAAGAGCCTTTTAAAATGTCCTTTAAGGCCACACTCCTTCAGATTTGGACTCCTACATGTGTTATGTATATTAATTAAACACGATGCTACGTTGCATTCGCTCAGCCCTAAATATCACAAAACTAAACTACATGCACTGGCAGGTTAAAGCGTAAGCTTCTTAAATGTCACAAATTACTTCAGACTTCTTTAAATACATTGTTTTTTAGAGAACTTGGAACCAATGTGTTAAACTTTAAGAACTTTTCTGAATGGCATATTCTCTGACTAATCACTTTAGATTCCTGTGATTCAGAACTTGAGAACATGATTAAACTCATTCTTCTGTTTATGGCGCTGACTAACAGCAAGTCGGTGGGCGTGATGAAAGAGAAACTGACCCGTGTAGCCGGCGAGGGCAGCTGCGGGGATGACTGGCTTGTCCTTACTGAGGTCAGAACGCTCACGGACATAGTCTTTAAACGTGCCTTTGGTCTTGTGGCCGGGCAGGGCGGCGGGGTAGTCTTCCGAATCGAAGCTGTCGAAGGAGGGAACACGCTGCAGGCTGTTAAATGATGACTGGCTGCTCCATGATTGTGTCAGTCGATCACAGCTCTCGAAACTCTCTGTGCTTTCAAATGAATCCTGGCCTCCCAGTTTACCTAGAGACACAAAAAACTGTTTACTTAAAAAAACAAACATATTATTAAGACCACAAACACGCAGTCGTGCATGAATTTCATTTTAAAGACACCTGAAAAGCAGAACTGGTTGCAAAAGGAAGTCAAATGTAACCATGATTTTCAGCAGCAGTGATGCTTGGATGATTACTATAACTGCTTGTTGTACACAGAACCTTATGAAGGTATGAACCAAAGATAAATTCACACCGTCTTAACAAAAGAATTTGCATTTTCCCATGTGTCATTGTGATGTTCAAACCCCTCTCCACTCATCCATCACAGTGTTGCAGAATGAATAACGGTTGTGGCAACCTGTCATAACAATTGGAGCATCTTTCATACTGTCGCTATACAGTAGTTTCACCATGGTAACCCCTTATTTGATAACTCTGTATTGCTCGCCTAATTCAAAATTTGTCTCTGTTCAACAAGCAGTCCTGACTGTAGCTTTACAAGGTGTAATGTTTGGGAACTGAACTAGTCAGAATAGTTTGATGTGGGTAACCCGCTTGGAAAAAGTCGCCGCCAACCCAAAAGACAAGAAAAGCCCCAGAACCATTTGCCACCACAAGCAGTTTTACCCTTTTACAACCACGCTGTGTCCATTTGTTCCTTTTTTTTTCATTTGGAAGAAACAACTTTATTTTTAGCCGAGGATAAGGATGAAAGCCCTGTGCCAACCGAAAGCTGGTACATTAAAGAAAGAGGCCAGTTTTGAAATCTTTAGCTGCATGATTAAACCCATATGGGTTTCTGTGCGACCATAAATACTTTCCCATGTCCGCAAGAAGAAAAAAAACAAAACAAATGCGAGGCAATTTTACACTGTACACCGAAAAAGTGCTGATTATTTCTTAAGTGCCAAGGCAAAGTGTTCTACTCCGAGCATCGGGCCACGATAAAGTGCTGCTTTTATCAAATTCTGGAGGCCCTTAAATTCTACAAATGATGATGGGAGGACTGAGCTGTGCCTGCATGTATGTGGTAAAATACAACAGCAGCTTCGTGAGAAGCCATGGTTTGACACTTCACACCTCTGGAACCTTACGAGAAGATAAGATGCTCAAAAATACACTGTTCCCGTTACCATAGCGCACTCTCTAAACTTACATGAAAGGCCCATGTCTGGAGAGATATCTGTGGCTTTGCACACAGCTCCTTTTGATGCAAACAGCTTTGTTTTTCTATTTTTTTTCCCTTTCTCTTTTTTTTCCTCCCTGCCACAGTCTTCAAAATCTAAGGCGAGGTATGCAAAAACCACAAATGAAACCCCAACGGTTCCCTCAGTTCTCCAGCGGTGCAGGCACAAATGAGGCAGTGTAAGACAAACACGCAAGAAAATCTCTCTAAAACCAAGAAAAGCTAGACAGACCACACGCTAGCGCTCACTTCTGTCAAGACAGAGGAGAATTGGGACGCTGTTTTGCTACATGACGGGGAGATATGTTACAAGGAAGGTGCACGTACACTAATAGCTTACAGTGAATATGGTTTCAAAGGAAATGTGAGGTATTTATTTCTGTGTTGGTATTTACAGTTGATTTATTTCACACCAGCTTGGTGTGAACAGTAAACCAACAAATTATAACTGGCACTGTTCTTTTTAGAAGGAATATAGTCAACACCTGACTAATTAGTTAATCCCCTTTTAGAGGTATATAGACACCTCTCAATCACTGCCTTCAGGTGTTCCCATTGCTAAGAAATCAACCACCATGCTGTGTATTATTCATGATTGTACTCCTAAAATTTGGTGGAACATGACTATGCCCAGGGCAAAAAGCGAGGTTCATGGTTGTTATTAACCCCATCCCACCATTCAAGGTGTCAGATGCTATCATCCAACAACAGTGAGTACCTTCTCAAATACTTTTCTGAATAAATAGACAATAAGACACATAGTAAATACCAGATCCAAATTGCTCAGGAATCAAACCCAGCAAAAAAAAAAAAAAAAATATAAACATGATGTGACAACCCAAAATGAAGTGGCAGTAATCTTTATCGTAACCTACTAACTTCATGGTAACAGACTTGGTTTTGTGTGTTTTGTTCTGTTTCATATCCTATTATTACATACACACACCCAACCGCCACCCCACACACTCACACACACACACACACACACACACACACACACACACAGATTCACACCTCGTTCCTAGGCCTCACCTCTGCTGATGCGGCCCACACACATGTTATCAGGTGACACTTCCTGTTTCACTGGGAAGTAGTCGCCATGAAGCGGGTTGAGCGGCGTGTCTCGCAGAATAACATTGGAGTACTCGTTCTCGTATTTGAGTGACAGAAGATCTTCCGAGCTGATTGGATGAAGGGTCTGGTAGGATTCTGTGATAAAGCCCGGCTCTGAGTACTCTGAAGGGGGCACACACTGAGCATGCTCGATGCCATAGCCTAAAGCAGGGGTTAAAAAGAGGAGTTCAAGGTGTGCTAAAGTATATGATGATGATGTGTGTGTGTGTGTGTGTGTGTGTGTGTGTGTGTGTGTGTGCTCAGCGTTTTATGAAATTAGTCTGTCTTTAAGTGTGATCGATTGCACCAGGAGATCTGTGAGTACTCATTCCAAAGAGTTTCCCCTCATGTAGTATCTATTAACACCTTCAGACAAATCAATGCACGTGTTGTATTACAGTCTGCCGGTGAAATGAGTGGATGACAACGGTTGGGGTGGTGGAGTTGGTGGAGAGGGTACTCACTGACAAAGTAGTCTGAGGTATAACGTGATTCCGGGAAACCTGAGGTTAGTCCGTTGACGGGGAAATGCTTTAAGTCTTCTGTAAGAAAGTAAGGAAATAATACAAAAAGAAATCATTGTATGAAATATATTATATAAATTTCTATTCATTTGTAACAAAAAAAAGAAAATAAAGTTGAATGAAACATGTGTTTAATGAATATTCAAGGTTCTTGAGTATGAGAGCTCAGTGGTTATGGATTCTTTCTTTAAGGTTGCTTCATATATATATATATATATATATATATAATGCTTTAGGTTGTATAATGCTTTAAAAAAAGATCAATTGGAAAAGATCAATTGAAAAAAAGATCTTTGGACAATATGGCAGTTTCCATGTTTAAAGCATGGCTCTGATGGGATCCAGTAAAAATAACCATGCTCTTCATCCAATCTATAACGAGAGTACAAAGACAACATCGTAGCACAGCGCTATATGGTTAGCTGTAATGAGAGTATAAATGTCTCTGCACCCCATGTGGTCGAGTTGCTGTACAGGGGTGGAGAAAGGTTTCAGACGCAATATACAATTATGTCACTCATTTAGTGGTGATTTCCTTCTGTATACCAAATAAATATGAGACTGACCAAGTCCTTTGTTTACTGTCAGATGTACAATAAAAACTATAAGTCATTTCTCTGAACTCAAACTAAAATTCAGATCAGTAAAGATTATAAAACAATATGATTAAATTAAAGGATTTAACTTATTTTCTACACAACTGCTCTCGTTAGCTTTTCATTAGTGTGAAGTTGTTTTAAAGTTTAATCAGTCTCAAAATAAAGCAGTCCACCACAAACAACGCAACCACTGAAGCTGCTATCCCATTTTTTTAGAGGACAAACCGCATTCAGTCACGCAAGATGTATAAATATCATGTCCAGAGCTAGATTTTCTAGATTCATCTAGATTTTCAAGTCAGGTACAAGCCGTTATTGAAATATGTTCAACCTGCAGCCTCACCTTTCTGCAACATCTCTAAGTGCTCCCACAGGATGTCCCCAACAAAGTCAGGAGCCAGATCCAGAAAGCGATCCTTTCCCAGAGCACAGAGGCTTGCCCCATTCATGCAAAATTTAAGAAAGTCCACATTCTTCAGGCTGAACTCATTTACTGTCCACATCAGCCACTCTCCCACATGACCCTCTGTCCACTGCCTTGGGTCTGTTGAACAAACGGAAGAGGTCATACACAGCTTCTATCACTGCCCTGAATATGACTGACAAGAATTAATCAGTTACCAGGACACTTACATTTCAGCTCAGATTAATTGGTAATTAGAATTTTAACAGTCATACTGAATTACACAAAGTAAATTAAACTACAGTTATTTAGAGGATGACTGGGTTTAAAAGTAAAAAACACAGAAAATGACAAGAGGACAGAACGTATAACTACATACATATCAGAATATGAGGCTCATGGGATTCGGGAAAAAAAAATATATCAAAGTATAATCTTTTAGCAAAATGGTCTCTAGTCCTCCATGTTTGCTGCATGACTGAAATATTAGTCTCTGTTCTAGTCTATGTCCCCAAATTTTAGGCTTTGTAATGTTTGCCTTGCAGTATGTCATCAGGTAGTTATGAAGGGTATTTTTGTAACCCTGATGGTTGGGGTTGGGACGAACAGAGACATAATTATATCTTACAGAGCTACCGGTTCTCTCAGTCTACATACATACATACATGCACATATATAACACAACTATTTTCAATCCCAGGCCCAATGCAGACCGAGCTGTATTGAGACACAGAATCATGTGGTCAGGTTTAGTTCTGAAAGCATAATTTATAACAGAATGTCGGTGCCATGTGCTTATCTTGCAAGATCTTCTTATAGACAATCTGTTTTAGGTTTTGAAAAAACAACCCAGAAAGCAGAAAATTAACCCTCTGCTTTTTTTATCTCTACTGTTCTGTTAACGGTTTGTTTCTGTTATGTTCATTAAGTGAACATCAGTTGTTATTAGTTTACAACAAGGCTTAACTCATAATTATTAACAAAAAAAGACACAACATTACTCTATAAATAAATAAAACTATATTAAATGAACCCATGGTTCACAGACGGCTTGGGAATAGTGAATTTATAGTAGGTACACTATACGTTACATGAACAGGAGCTTTAATGAAGATTTTCATTCTAAGAAGGTTCCCCTTTGCAGCTTTAACAGCTTTGACTTTTCTGCAAGATTCTGTAGCGTGCACTTCTGCATGGGGCTGTAATGCTGGAAGAGAAAGGGGCCTTCCCCAAACTATTTCCACATACAGATACATACAAGCATACCATTGTCCAGAATGTCTGAATGGGTGCTTTATCTTATTTATGTGTGGCAATGGTAGTAAATAACACCCCTAAATTTAATTCCAATGAGATTGTGTCCCGATACTTTTGTCCATATAGTATAGCCATTTTAAATTGACACTAGTTAATAGCCATTCTGATTGGCTGGTCAACTTATTAAACCAGCACATTCACATCCTGACTGTCATGTTTTCAGCTGCAGCGCTGCACCACGATGCACCAGTTGGTTTGCTGTGTACAGTGTTACAGGGAGGTTTGAGTTACCTTTGGGAATGCCAAGTCTTTCCTGCTCCTTGGTGAAACCGCTGAAAGTAGCCTTCAGAGCCTGTGACATCATCTCTTTGCTTCCTGGTGTCAACAAAGGAACATCTCCACATTCCAGATCTGTAAAACGCAAATAAGAAAAAAAAAGAAACAAATTACAACTTCTTCCCGAAAATCTTGAGGAATCTGACTCTCTGTGCCATAACCACAGATAATTACATTATGTATGAAATGTAATACGGATTTTATTAATCCTTTAAAAACCATCATGCTTTCATCTCCACGTTCAGTCTATGAGTTGTTGTTGTGAATAGCTAATGTTACAGTAAGTGGCTATTTAAACCTGTTTTAGAAACATTGACTTTTGTGTATAATTGATTACTTGGTGCACTTCCCCCGTATCTGTCCTCCGTTAAAGCATCCAGTAGGACAAATGTCTGCTCAGTTCGACCCTTCAACCAACATCTGCTTCCCAACTGATCCCCGAAACAGTTATGGAGATTCAAAAGTAAAGCTATACCATGCTATGCCTATATAACCCTGTGTCCTCCCAGTCCTCACTCTTGCACACTCTTGTCCTCCCTGCAGTGCACAGACAGGCTTCTGTCAGCGGCTGTCAGTGGGTAGCGGTCAGAGGACACACTGGTGGGGCAGTGAGGTCAGGCCGGAACAGTCATGGCAGTGTTGGGTGGACGCCCAGCGGGACACAGAGGGTCTTTTTAATGAGTTAAACAGTACCAAATGATTCCTTCTAATCCAATTAGAACGGCCTGCTGTGACGGAATACGAGGTCTACAGGAAAACCCCTCAAAGGGTCAAAATTTCCTCTGTGTACCGCATTTAATTTAAGACCGTGCAGCCTAATGTGCCATCGTAGAAATGAAGTCAAATCATATTGCAATATAGTTATATAGTAATCACATTGCATCTGACGCAATGCTCGTATCACATGATCAGATGATGAAGAGCAGGACTCATGTTACAAAGAAATTTTCTGTTTGTTTCATTTTTTTTTCATGATGGTTGGAGAGATTTCAGAGAGCTGGGAAGTGATTCAGTGCAACTTTCACTTTGTACAAAACATTGCAAATATAATATATAATTTTTTTTTATAAATAAAATATAAAAAAATGTGTTTTTTAAGGGACCCCTTTCCCACATTCATCTCATATTGGAGGTTGTGCAGAGTGCTGTAGCCTTTCCCATCGCTCACAGGACATAAGACAATGGAACACACTGGACAGAGTGCCAGTTTAATGATGGGCAGCTTTCCAGATGAACACATTCACACACACATTCGCACCGAGGCTGAAACATCTACTCTTATGTTTTTTCTCGTATATTTTCGGTATAAAAACAGATGGGAAAACATGCAAACTCCACACGGAAAGCACCCTCTCCACCCTGTCTGTAAACAAAGACAGGACTATCTGACTGTGGGACAAAGGTGTTAACCACTATACCACCATCTCGTCCCCTTCGACTGAACAGTTTAAACCTCGTGATGACACTATATCAAACGTTGGTAAGATGAACTGCATGTATTTTTAGGACCCACTGCACAAAGGTCCTGTATGTAATTGTTTAATGTAAAGCGCCCCTCGGGTGTGTATTTATTTTATCGCTACCTTACTGATCGTGTTTCGATGTTCATACCACGAGAATCTATTTTGGGTTTGACCCATTTTCACACACAGTGAAAACCATACGTCTGTTGATCGCCAGCTTCTGTTTTATTTAACACAGTGTTTTGAATGACAAAGCTGGATAATGATACACAAAACACTGATTAATTACCTCCACAGCTGCATGATCCAGGATCTCGCACTCAATTGCCATTCTAGTTCATCCCAAGTCTGACTTACTGTCCACATGAAGGAATTGCATCCGATTTGTATATTTTAATCCAATTGTTTTCTTTGTTTCTTTTAATTGCACGCCGAAATGTAAGTAACATCTACAGCAAAATTCAAAATCATGCTTTTGCATAATCCCCCCCCCCCCAATCCTTCCTCCTACATTCAAAACACGACATATCTAAGCCTGGAATGTGCAACAGCTGTCCCTCCTTTCACTCCCTACTTCTCACTTTTCTCCTCACTCTCTCTCTCTCTCTCTCCATCTCTTCCTCCACTCAGCAATGACCCTCTCTACAGATTTCTGACAGCGTTACATTAAACACGGTGTCTAAATGGAACGGGGCAATGTGGCACTCCTGCGTGATTCGATCAGGACGATGCGTGGCTCTCTCCGGTCTCCATTTTCAGCTCTTAATTGCACATTAGCGAAGCTGTTCCACTCGTCCTGATGTGGCAGAACATTCACACATAGGAAAGAAAAAGCCCTGTTTTCACATTAGCTGAACTCGTGTGGTCAGCCAGTCCTTAAAAGCCACACAAGGATGGTTTGTGGAATGCAAATGTTCTGTGAGTGTTGTTTTTTAAAATAGTTTATTTATTTATTGTGATTATAAGGGTTTTTTTATGGACAGCTAAACATTTGGAGCCAAATGTGCAGATGCTTTGCAGCAGAGACCCTTTGCACCGTGAACCCAGTTTAATGTAGCAACTGAAACCATCCGGTGACATCATGAAACCTGAACATCTGACTCACAGTGCAGTCAGTAAAGCTCAGTAAAGTCAGTCCTCCCAAATTTTGGTAATGAGCACAAAAAACAGAAGCGTGTTTGCATTGTAGTATTTGTGATTTCTTATCAGTGGGCCACAAAATGACCATACAACCGTCAGAAAGCAGAACTAAAATGTTAACATAGTCGAGTTGCCCAATCCTCCCACATTTGAGAGCTGCGCCAGAGGAAGTGACAGCGCAGGTGTGCAAATAGGCTCTACGGGGGTCCTGAGCACATGGCCACGTGGAGCAAATTAGCAAGCTCCTCGGCTCTGTGCCCAAGATGGGGCTGTGAAATTGAGATTATCGTCATGGTGGTCTCAGGGAGTGGGGTGTGCTGAGACAAGGGGAAGAGAGCGATTCCCCTGTTTGTAACGTGAGTCCATCACAAGACTGTGCATGAATGGAACCCCTCAGAGGGATGACATCAACGGCCTGGCAGCCAAAGCCACACCCCGTTCCCTGATAGCACTCATTCATAAAGCCCAAGCTCTTATTGATTCAGATCAGGGAGGGCTTCATCCACAGACTGGAAGAGATACAGGGATCAAGTCTGGTTTTATAAATAGAGGCAGCCTTCGGATTTAACAGCGTGTATAAATGACTGTGGGCATCCTTGTGATGGAGCGTGAGAGAAAGTGAGTGGGCGAGCAATAAAAAAAAAGCCACACTGTCTCATGTGGGTCTTGCAAATTCTGGGGGAGATTAGGCTGCTGGATACATGGGTCTTATTTCTTTCAGGCTATATGTCAAATTAGCATATTGTGCACATAACAATGAAGAACTTTCTGGTCTGTGTGGTTATGTGGGTGGATTGTGTTATGCAGAAGGAAGGCTGCAGGGCCTGCAACGTTGTCTGAAGCTCAAGACATAGTTTATTGTCTAGACAGAATTGACCCTCCTCTCCCAACAAGGTGTTTGCAACTAATTGTTAACATACTGCCAATTCCACTGCAAAGAGTCAAGTCCTTAAAAATGCACTTATTGGTGAACAGGTCACAGGCCATCACAGAGACTGGAAGATATTATAAAGATATAGAGATGGAAAGAACAATAAATAACACTAATAAGAACTCTAGACATTCTATACTGAATTAACACTGAAACTATTAAATATTAAATTGAAACAAATAATAAATTGTGAAAGTTTCCATGGAGCATCTGCACTCAGTGTTCATACCAGATGGCATATGTTTAATTAGCGAACAGTATAGCAAGTTATTGTCAATGTTATTTAATATATACGTTCTATTGTGTTGCAGCTTTTAGAATTAGAATCAGATTCAGCAGCTGAAAGTCATAAAGGATGTAGCTGTCAGTGAGATTGTGCTGTTTGCATCTGCAGGAAAAACCTGAAGTTGTTTTGCCATGTATAAAAAAAAAGCTTATTTGTTTTCTGTAGTAAAATATGTCTTTAATATCAGCATCAATACCACGGCAGTCAAAAGCAACAGTTCCTCACCTAGACAGACAGACTAGAGGTGTTGCAAGAGACGAAGGATGCCAGGGAATATTGACTTCCTTTTAAAGTCTCTGCAGGGGTCTGGGAGCAAGCATAAAAGCCCCCCCCCACCTCCCCTCCCTGCCGTCCGGACGTGAGACCACTATCAGGACCACTGCGTTACAGATCTATATCTCCTACTTTCTCCGGGAGTGCGTTAGGAGAGGGCTATAAAATCTGGCTCGGATGAAGGAGTGTCATTCACCCAGCTGGAGCGAGTGGGGGGCGAGGGGGGCAGAGCGCAGCGGCAGGGTGCCTGTTCAGAGAACTGCTTGTTCTACCCACTGTTTGGATTTCCATCTGAATGGAACTGAGGGCTGGGCCACGATGGGACAGGAATAGCAGCGGACCCCAGAGCCAGTGCCAACGCTGGCCATGATCACAAGCAGGGGTTCTCCCAGTCAGGACACTGGAGCTATTCTTAGAAGCTTAAATGTTCCAAAACATTCTTGATGAATTGGGAACATTAAGAACGCGAGAGTTTTCTTTTCTTTAAACTTAGATCTATTTACACGACTATACATCCATCTGCCAGCCTCCGTCTCTTTCCCTCTGTGTTTCTGATGCTGCGGTGTGGAAAGAAATGACGCTTCACTTGCAGAATTAAGTCTGCTGAAATATATTGATTTAACATCAAAGCCAAATGGGAAGGTGGAGCTGCATTCAGCCAGCATTTGCGAATGAGAGGCGGAGCCAGGAAAGCAGGTGAGGTGCATCCCATTATTTCACCTGCTTCCCTGATACCGCCTCTTATTCACAAATGTTGGCTGATTGCAGCTTTGCCTTTATATCCTTTATGTACTTATTATAATAGTTATCTGTTATTTTCAATAAATATAGAAACAAGTCTTTGGATGGAAAAATTTGCTTATTGAACTATTTTAAATTTAAAGTTTTAATTGGTTTTATATTTTATGCTTCAAAATCAAGGATAAAAATTGGCACCAGTGAATCCACTCACATGTTGTGTAAATTGGTACTATCTCGCAGCTCAATAGTGAAGATATTTCAGCAGATTTGCCGAATACATTTTGCTGCTCTGACACGATTAGCACCCTACCACCCCGCTCAGAATGCATCATGCACATGCATGAACATACACCACAAATATTCTGTGAACTGCCAAGAGCTGACGTACTGGAATCAACAACTGCACTGTTTAGTTCATAGAAGCAAACAAATGCTAAACATGACAAACAGTTTACTCTAAAAGTCCGCCCTCCCATCCTCAAGCCCACCCTTGCTCAGGGTATCTACTGCTGAAGCGGCACACACACACACACACACACACACACACACACACACACACTTTTACTGAACATCATATATGTTTAGTGCATTTAGTCCTTTTAGAGACACACTGTTTAGACAGGTTGAATCAGACACTAGCTCGTCTTTAAGCTTGGTGCGATTTGATTGGACAGGTGTCAATGTAATCACATTTAGAGACACTTGAGAGGAAGGGATCTCACAACAGCTACAAGACACGTGCCAATCTATCACTGGGAGCACATGCACACTATATAGGGGCAATTTAGAGCAGCCAATTTACCTTAAGTCCATGTTTTTGAGATGTGGGCGGAAGCCCACGCGGACATGGGGAGAACAGTCTGGGAAGCATTGTGTGACTGAATGGGTTAAAGTTGTGCATGTAATTGGCAGCATGGTGGCTAATGGTTTCTGTGTGCTCTGAGGCCAGCACCGAACCAGCAGATGCAGCCTTCCTAAATGAATTCCCTGCAGACCACACTGTTTTCATGTTGAATGCCATGCATTCTTTCTTTAGTTAACTATCGCTGATGTGGATGGCATCTGTTTGTTTGTTTGTGTTTTGTTTTCATAAAGTTTACAGTCAGAGATGGATTTTTAAGAATCTAGATATTAAGTGAAGATTCATATGAAGGGACCACAATTATAAACCTAACTAATACCAAACGTCAGAACAGAGAATAGACCTGGATGTGCTTACATTAAAAATTCAGAATTCTGGTTTTACCTCATTTGAGGCTCCAGATTCTGGAGCGTGAGCAGAAATGTTTCAGAAAAAGCCTTTGTTAAATTAGGCTCTTAATAAATGACAGCAGAAAACATTTAGCACTGCTCTCCTTGTTTATGAGAAGTGTGGTTTGATGGATCCCACAGAGCTCTGCTGGGGGAACCGAATGGTGTCAAAGTCCACATCACATTATGGACGTGTCTGAGAGCCGAACCAGATGCCGATGCTGAATGCTGCTAGCCGTTCTTTAATATAAAACTCTGTAAGTCTGTCAGAGACACCGGGGATGCTTCAAAAACAAGTGACTCCGCTGTACTGGCCGACTGCATCTGTCAGAAAACGTGTCTTCTGTTCCAGGACACATCGCACAGTTTGCTGCAGCCAAACACCTGGGAAGCTGAGGTCAATATCTCTGTGTTCCTGAACATCTAAACCTCGCCCGGACGATTCCATATGTAGTGGAAATTGTAGCCAGACATGTTCTTTTCAAGCAGAGCGCTGGTTTGTCAGGACTCACATGGAAACACTGTTAAGTACAAAAGCAGCTCATGACTTGTAAGCCCCAAAACAGGTGGTTTGATGATGATGACAGGTCCAGTCATAACTGCAAAAAGAATGACAGCACAGCTCGTTCCCAGTCCCTCTTTACTTGTGACGGCTAAAAGGCATCTGATCTTTAAATGAGAATTCAAACAGCCGACCACCATTTGTAATGCTCTGAAATCTGATGAGGTGCCCATAAACAGTGCACCCCACCCCTCTACCCCCCTTCAGTCAGAGAACGGAGGGAAAGCGAGGCACCGGGCAGACTGGATTATTCACCTCCAGAGTCTCCTGCCACCCAGTAGGGTGTCTGGATCCCACCAGTGACAGCTCCACCAGGCCTAACAGAAAAGCCTAGAGGGAATGGGGGAGGTCGTCCGTGTGAGACTCTGACTCAGTAATTAGTCTGTTAAAGGCAGCTGGGATGAGACGACTTAGCAGCAGACAGGCACCACATCAGGAGCCGGGGAGGCGCGGCAACAGTAAAGAGGCATGTGGGCAACAGAGGGAGGAGAAAAAGGTTGAAAAAAAAAAAAAGATGAATGGAGCGAGTAAGACATCACAGTAAAGTCAAAATCATATGCTGTAAAAGGTCAAAAGGGGTTAAAAAAAAAAAAAGCTGCTTGTAATCTCTTCCCCTCTCAGCGACACTGCTTTTCTTTTTGTTTCAGACAGAGGTTTTGGACTTCAGAAACCCAGTGTGGATGTTTAAAAGATGACAAATGGGTTGTCAGGCAACTTCAAGAATCAGAGACATGAAATGACGCAAGATAACGGGTCAGCAACTGCTGAGTCACCGATGATAAAGACTCTCACACATGCTGACTATTTAGCACACAGTTGCTTTTTAAGGTAAATAAACCCATTCTCACTTTGATGACTACACGTTTAAAGGAACAATAAACGTGAGTGGTCAACAGATAGGCATGTGAGAAAGAACGGGTAGGTACTCATTATAGCAACACTAAAGCAAAAGAAAGTTTTTAATAAAATATATGATTATTTGAAAATACAATGGAACACAATGCTGATATGTACGCTGAATGTACGGTGTGGTAAGGTCACTAATATTTGATTCTGGAATTTTTTGTAATGATTGAATAACACGCTACACCCTTTAACTTACCCTCTACTTCACATTAAAATCAAATGATTAGACTTTTACAGCATGGGGGTGGGTGCTACTCATTAATTTTCTTTCCATGGCAACCCACATGTCTATTACTACAGATTCCCGGCACAGCTAGTGTCCTGGGAAGTGAATTAGATGTATGTATTCAAAAATAGCATACATATATATATATATATATATATATATATATATATATATATATATATATATATATATATATGGTGAAACAAAACTAAAATGTGTTACCCATTGATTTGATCATGTTTTTTAGCATGGTCTGGTCTTACAGAACACAGGGCAGCTGTATGGTCTTCAGGCTATGACCGATGTGTAACCGATGGAGGCTGATAAAACCTCTCTATGAAGTGCATGTGAGCGAGCTTGCATGGTTTGATATGATGGAATCATTTCAGTGTCTTAATCAGATAAAAGAGTACAGCAGGCAGCCACCCAGCCCTTACACATTCCTGTCAGTTACTGAAGCCTGGCTTCCAACTGAGAAAAAGAAAAGAATAAAGACGGAGACCAGCGCCCTCATCAAGGGCTACTTCTTTCTCCAGCATGAAACGAGTTGGTGGGAGGTGACCTATGGCTTCCTCTCATGTTGTTGCTGACCCGCTTGGCCATGCTAAGTACTATTTGGTCAGACATGAAAGAAGCAGCCCTGTTGTCAGACGCTTTGACACTACAAGTCTCAAACGCAATCTCAGTTTATTCTGCCCACTGACATTTTATGCTGTTTGGTTAGCCGGGCCGACACGCTGATGGGAGAGTTCTTTTCACCAAATTCCACATCAGTGCCATGCTAAGATCTACAGATCCATCCATCGTTTGAGTTTATATCATAATGGCTCTAATGTGTGTGTATTTATGAACACAATCCCACATAAGCAGAGCTATTTGGGAATAAATGGTCGGTTTGTTAGGACCATCATGCTCCTCTGAGCTTCTATTGTGTGTTCTTCCTCTGTTTGTCTGGAGAAGAACTTTAAAATAACTCGGAGTGACTTTCCGCTCAAATACAAACAGGTTTGAGAATTTCTCAAACTGTTTTCAGATTACAAATCAACATCGATTGTTCAACAGCAAGTCTGTATTTAAATTTAATTTAAACAGAACATTTATTACAAATGTTTTCAATATTTTTCAAGGGTTTAATTCAGCATCCATTGTTTTGGAGGGTCGCATTTTTTATTCTGATATCTTTAATCATGGAACTTAATGGAAGCAAAATCTCTAACAGGGTCAAAAAGTTGGTATCAAGGATGGTTGCCCCTTCATTATGTGTTAACAGTTCCCTTTGATGATCCTCCAGTCTCTTACTCTTTTCCTTTGTGTGTGTGTGTGTGTGTATATATATATATATATATATATATATATATATATATATATATATATATATATATATATATATATATATATATATAATCTTATATGCTACATTTTACAAAAAGCACAGAATCTTGTGAACGCAACCAAGCCTTGAATTTGTAAAACCTTGAAAGAAACTTTGGAAACTAAATTCACTCATTAAAATTCCAGTTATACCCTTAAGCACTTCTGGGTCTAATTATTTGCGTAGTAGATGAAAAAGTTGATCGTAAGAGAGTGTGACTAAATGTTTACTTATCGTCATGATACAATCATATCACAATTCTAACCCTCCACTGTTGCTACAACTTAATTCTAGCACTATAAACCACAACACTAGACATGCAGTGTTACAAAATACATCTGTATCTATGTGATTATGGCTGTAGATGGAGTGATTGAAGTTTATGTCCTGAAGTAATTCCCTTATTACTTTTAATTAGATTGGCACTGAATCATAACTGAGACTTTGTTTGACCTGAAGCTTTGAAGGTTTGTTTTAAGAGAGTAAAGACCCCAAAAAAAGAAAATGCTGTCCACAGCATTATATTTAATAAAACGCTAATAATATATATATATATATATATATATATATATATATATATATATATATATATATATATATATATATATAAAAGCAGTATTAAAATACTTTAAATGATGAATTTCATATAATTGTCATATATATTTAAGAAAGAAAAAAAAAAGCATAGAATCTTCTGAACGCAACCGAGTGGGAGTCTTGTGTTGTGAAATGGTTTTGCAAGATACCGCAGTGTTTTGGCAACTCCACAGTATATCAGTGTTTTTTTTCTCTTTATTCTTTATTATTTAAATTTTCCTTTACCTTCATGCGAAGATGCGAGAACTGCATGCAAGTGCAATGTATCTGCATTTGCATCACTGTTAATTCAGATTCATGATTCATTTCTCACATCTCAAGTCAACAGCCAACTTTTAGGTCTGCATGTGGTGTGAAAAAAAAAACATTTCCATGATGTACCTACTACAACTGCTGTGGTCTGTGTGCATGTGTGTGTGTGTGCGTGTGTGTGTGTGCGTGTGTGTGTGTTGAGAGAGCAAGCGAAAGAGTAAGACATCAGCACGCAGTTATACCAGTCAGCTTTTTTAGTCAGGAAAAACCAGCGGCCACTGAACTCCCACCGCTCTGCTGACCGAGCAAGAACAGGGTCAGATTGGAAAGTGCATTGGACGAAGGTACAGCTGGACTGTAATTGGTCATATGCTCCCTCCCTCTATCTAAGCATTAACTAGTCTGCAGAATCATCACCTCAGTCCAAGTTTCAGAAGTCTCTTGTCTGTATGGGAGAGCATGATAATGCTGACTGCTATGCCACACTTGGTGCCCCTGCCCTCAATCAACCCAGCCCTACCTACAGTGGAGTGTGTGCCACCCATCCGCCTCGCCCTATGGCTGGAAGCTGGTATGATGTGGTACAAGCGGTGCATATGGTCAATGAAACAGCATCATGACTACTCACTATGTCAGCACTATGTCAGGGCTATGACTGTAAATGAAAAGCATTTACTGAAAGACAGTAATTAAAAAAAAAATAGTGCAGCAGAGGTTTTCTCATAAATTAAAACTTTAAATTGACAAATTTATCAAATAGACGAAACAACAGACAGATGTTAGAATCATAGAAAGTATTAACATGTGGAAAGTGTTCCATGTATAGTGAATGTAAATATCGCGATGTTTGAACGTTATCGCTCTGACTGCAAGCTGCAAGAAGGCTTGAGTGCGTCAAAGTATCTGCAAAAAGCATCTCATTTAAACTTCACGTCTCTTGCCATTCGCACAAAATGTTGCAAATAACCGAAATGGGAATCGATAATCAGAATAAGAGCTCCTGACGCGTCCATCCTCCACCGCACGCAACTCCGGAGCGCGCGACCGAGAGCCAATAAATAATTGATAGGCGCATCTGGCGCGCCGTCTGCTTTAATGAAGCCGCATCCAGAAAACAACACGGCACAAAGTTTCCCCCTCACGTCCTCACGATCTGAGACGCTACACTCTGCACCTCAACCCATCCGTCCGGCTGTCCACTCACCGTCGGTCTTCTCGGATTTGATGATCGTTAACGTTGGGGTCGTATCCACGGCCGCCGTCATCCTCTCGCATTCAGCGCTCCGGTCCCGTTATAATTCAACTTCTGAGGAAACCACGCGAGACTTTTCTCCTCTTCTTCTCACTCTCTGGCTCTCTGGATCCGAACCGTATCCTGGTTCTGGTTCACGAACTCCTCGCTGGCCCGCTCTCTCTCTCTCTCTCTCTCTCTCTCTCTCTCTTCCTCGCCCTCGCTCTCTCTTTCCTCCTTCTCTTTCTCTCTTTCCTCCCTCGTTCTTTCTGTCCGCGTCGGGGCGTCTCTCTCTCTGTGTGTGTGTGTGTGTGTGTGTGTGTGTGTGTGTGTGTGTGTGTGTGATGGGCGGCGTCCAAGCTGATTCCGTTTTGCCGACTCCCCGTGAGCGCATTCTAACTCGCTCACTTCACAGATCACTTTTTGGCTGTTGGAACGCGTCAGATGCGCGGCTCTCGTTTTCTGAGCAGTTTCTTGGAAGCGTCGCTCATAATGAGCAGTTCTCATTATTTTGGGCTTTTGCATTCCTTCAGAGACAGATGTTGGCAGGTTTCACAGCACGGTGCGCTCACCGCTGGTTCATGTCCTCCGTGAATGACGTGGAACAACCATCTGACAGCATTAACGCAGAGAATAAACATTTAACAACAGTTATGCAACTGATTGCTCAATTTGTGATATCATAGGTGCACAAATGTCATTCATTCATTTATTCATTATCTTCCGCTTTGTCCTCTATTAGGGTCACGCTGGGGTTCCCCATGCCCATCCAGGGGAGAAGGTTTCGGGCGCTGGGCAGACACACCCAGGACAGGGCGCCAATCTATCGCTGGGCACACACTCACTCACACAGACACTCACGCATACACACACTATATGGGGCAATTTGGAGAACTCAATTGACTTGATCCATGTTTTTGGACTGTGGGAGGAAACCGGAGAACCCGGAGGAAACCCTGGCGGACACGGGGAGAACATGGAAACTCCACCCAGATTTGGATTTCGAACCGGGAATCCCTAGTGCTGAAAGGAGAACGTGCTAACCACTAAGCCACCGTGCCGCCGTGCACAAATTAATAAAACACTTCGCCTCCCAACGATTCACTGAGTTTAATGATCAAGATCATCTCAATTATTAAACAAGTTAACAAGTTGTCTCTAACAAGTGCTACATGGTAAATTACAGGCAAAAAATTCTGTCACAACAACTGTGGAAAAAGATGTCCAGCAGTGGTATAGATTTCATTTCATCTGGGGGAAGGGGGGGAGGTACTGCTCACAACATACAACCAACACATCACATGCGTACTGCTCTATATGAAGCTGTAAGTAGGAATTAAGTAAGTTAAGCACATGGGAGGGGCGGGGCATTTTGCCCCTTACCCTGCCTGAATGTTTTATTTATATCATTTGGTTAGTGGTTAGAAAAGTTTAATACCAGTTTTAACTGAGCCACATATGACACCCTGTACAGCTTAGCAACAATGACTCTGACTAAAAGGCACAAGAGCAAGCTGGACGTATCAGTTGAAGAAGCTGCATTTTTTATTAGAAATGATAAAGATGGACAAGAATTAATTAGAGGGACGGTACAGGTGGGATGTTTAGGAGACTGATTTGGGAAGGTTGTTTGAACATGTGCAGAAGAGAAAGATGAGGTTGATATCAGCAGAAGAATGCTGAGCACCAGACCTGAGGAGGCCAGAAATGAGGTTTATGGACGTGGTGAGGGAGGACATGCAGGTTGTTGGGGTAAGGAGGAGAAGTTTGGGACAGGGTAAGGAGGAAATAATTATCAAATGTGATGCCATCTAATGAGGACAGACGCAAAACACGTCTCCTAGATTTGATTAGAAGTTGGGATACCTGAAAGTGGCTTTGAATAAAAGCGTTTGATGTGATGTAATCTGTCAGACTGTTGTCCAATCTGCTCCAATGTCTAATCTCAGAATATATGATTTAAAACATTTCAAATATATAAAATACAAGCCGTCATATGTCTTACACACAAGGCTCCAACAGTGCAATATAGCAACCGAGGCACCCTTTCTTCCAAAATAAACAATTTCTTGCCAGTTTGTTATTAAAACTATTAAACACAGAGCTTTTGTTGTACAGTAGTGTAGAAACAAAGAGCTGTTTTCAGGTCTTAGTTAATATTAATATGGACAAAATAAAATCATTCATTCCAAGCACCTGTGCCAATAAAACCTGTAAATCTAACAATTGTGTATATAGTGATTTTGTCCAAGTCACACAATGATGGGAAAGCCTTTGAAATGGTTTTCAAGTAAAATATGTCTTTTTTTTTTTTTTGTGAGATCAGATGCTTTCCGCAGTCACAGCCCGTATTAAAATGATGAGTTGTTTTCATTAACCGAGCTCTGGCCTGTCCTGATCTGTTCTACAAGCTACGCAAGTCCAGGTTCATGGATATAAATAAACCAAGCAAGCTGAATAAATGTGTTCATAGATTTGTGAGTGAGCGAGAGAAAAAGAGAGACCAGTGTCTGCGCCTGCATTAAGTTAATTAGCTGCCATGGCAACATATTGCTGTTAAAATTGTCATGTGCTGATCGGCTCAATCTCCAGAGTGGAACCCAGTGGCCTTGACGACTGTGAGAGGGGCTGTCAAAAGCACTCATCTTCGCTGGAACAAATGACCACATCCCCAAAAACTTGTGGGAACAAAGCCGCCTTTTCTCTCTCTCGCATTAGTCGAAGAGCAGAAAATGTGCCTTAAGATTCAGCACTTGGCTTGGAGCGGAGCGTGTGTATCCAGAATAACCCTGTTAGCCCGGTCAATACTGCGCAGTCTCTATAAGGAGCCGTTTGCAGTGCCACCTGCCTCCAAATGGATCGCAGAGAGCAGGGAGCCGGGCTTATTGATCAACTATGGATTTTTAAACAGAGATCTCTTGTGCACCAGCCATTAGCCTGTCTTTATTGTGTTTCAGCTGACAGATATGAGTGATGGTGCATACGGCTGGATCTTCTCAGGGACTTCTGTGGTCAACGCCTGTCAAACCTGAGAGCTCAAGGAGGGCCTGAAATGTGGGAGGTGATCATTTACCCCCCCCCCAGCACTGTTCAGTCACTCCCTCATTCATTCCTTTCCTCCCTTTTTCTCACTAGCGCTCTTTGTTTTATCCTTAATGAGCCCCTTGTATAGTCCGTAAAAGGACATGCTAGGCTCCTCAATGCCCAGGGGCAGCCATTAAGACTAATGGGTTTGCTGACTAATATCATAGAGCATGCATGCTGAGTGGCATTTTTCTCTTAATAGAAGGAGGGTGGGGGTGGGAACCTTGAAGTCTGTCAGTTCTTTATGTTTCTAAAGTGTGTAGTATTTATAGTATGAGATATAGATTTTTTTTATAGGAATATAAGTACTTTATTTTACATCTGTACTCATGATGATAAAAAGTGGACCAAACAGAATACTGCAGAAATTTAAGATTTTAAGGTTTTTGCAATAAATTATTGGGCTGATAATATGCAAAATTTAACAAATAGATAATCTAACTTGCAACCTTTAACTGATATAAGATCAAACACCTTAAAATATATATATATATGTTTTTTTATTGAGCAGTTTGGGGAAAGCCCGTTTCTCTTCCACCATGACAATATGATTATGACTATCCACACTATGATTATGACTATCCACAAGGGAAGGTCCATAATGGCATGACTGGGCAAATTTGGTGTGGATAAATCCAACTGGCCCACACACAGCGCTAACCTCATTCTCACTGAACACCTTAGGGATGAATGAGAATGCAGATTGCAAGCCAAACCCTCTCTTTCCTCATCAGTGTCTGACTTCATAATTTAAAATAACTTTAGGATGAACGGGAAAATATTCCAAAAACACAGATCAGAGTTATTATGGCTGAATAGTGGGTCAGGTCAGGGAGGGGTAAATAGTCCACATACATGATTTATATTTATATAATCTTGTTAGTAAAAGAGGTTAAATTTTCACATACACCAGTCTTTGTGAGTATAGTGATCAATGTTTACAGCAGAGGTCTTTTCTTCCTGTTTATCATTATCTACATTATAATCATCATCATCATCACGGTACTGGAAATGACTTTTGCATGCGTGTTTTCAGAGAATCCTCACAATGGAAGGATCTGGGAAACCCCACTGGTTCAGTGAGGGAAAGCTCTTAAGCATGTTGCATACGTGGGGGAATGCAGGGTTGGATCCACAAGCGCTGATTTTTATTCATCCTCTACACTGGGCTGTGATTTCTGACTCTTTAAGTTATTGACTCCCCAAAACAGAGTGGTTTCCAGGATACGGTTCAGAAAAAAAGAGTGCGATGTTACAGGAAGCATGTGCACTACCTCAGAGCAGTGCTTAGCTGTGTGGGAATGAACCAGAGATGGGGATGTGCTAACTGCTTGGCTTTAAAGTGAGTACTAATCACAGCCAGAACTCAGCACTGTGGGGCAATGCAAAGACAAGAGCGCTGACCTGGGCAAGAACGAGTTTGATGTTAATTTCTAAAATGTTGGACAAACTGATTTCTTATAGAAAACATTACAAAAAAGTGTGGAAGCTTTAAGAATTGTTTCCAGCAGGTCCAGAAAGTAGTGTATGTGTATATATAAAGGTCTCATATACTAACATTATATAATATTTTAGTTTTAGTTAGTGGATGCTTTTTCAGGTTTTCACTTTTTTCCATGCCACACCTGATGCCACACCTGTCCCCAGTGCAAAAGTTTACCGTGCCACTAGGGGCCGCCATTGCTACAATACACAGAAAATCCCCAATCTGGGTTCCCACCTGTCTGTCCTTCTGAAGCACCTGGCCAGACAGCCGTTCTGGAATCTCCCAGCTTTTAGACTGTTGCCGAATTTAATCCCATCATTTAATTCTATAAAGTCCTCTTCTGTTAGTTTGTCTAATTTGAATAACACAAACTTATTTGTCTAATAAATCAGAATAACAGAAACACAAAAAAATAATAATAATAATCATGACTATTTGTATTTTTCGTCTGTATCCTGTACGACTGTAATAAAATCTCTAACCAGCCATCTCAACACATGCTGTGCTGAGAAATATTTTAGTATCAGTCATGTGCACTAAATTATGTGAGTGGTTGATCCTGATTACACAGAAATGCGTTCCCATCAACATTGACGTGACTCATTTGTACAGTTAAAAGTGTGTGTGTGTGGGGGGGGGGGAGGATGGTGGACATCAACACACTTAGCCCCAGCTCTAATCTGACTAGTTTTCCATTTAAAATTGCCACTGGCTGCTGGTGCAGAAGAGCTTGAGGCTAATGATGAGAATAAAGGGGCATCTCGGGGGAAAATTCTGGCGCTGCTCTCCCCTCCCCACCTACTGTGTTCAGTACAGAAGCATACTCTGCCTGAGGAACAGCCCTGCTCTTTCAGAACAATTAGCACTACTAAAAAGCGCATCACACTTGTCCATTAGCTCAACCTTGTCTGCTCATTCATCCCATTGTGGAACTAATTAAATTACATCCCTCCAACCTCTTCTCCACCTCTACACCCCTCTGGGGCATATTCTACCACTCTGTCTCTCTTACAAAAGCATGGTTAGGGTTCCTGAACAGAAAACAAGACAAGGCTTGGCTTGATTTACTGTGTTATAAGCTGATGCAGGCAGACTTTAAATGCAGACATGTTGCATACTATTTAACACAAGGTCATTTTCGAATACCACACATATGCCATGATCATTATCTACAAGGACACTGAGTTTAGATACTTAAGTTCATAATGTAAATTTTCTTTCCCTTAAAACAGTCATCAGTCAAGCGCCTGATTTCAGATACCTATTCCGACGCAGGAACTCAGCCTGTCCTTGGTACTGCATTTATTCAGGTCATTGATTTGACATGTCGGTAACTTAGAATGCTCATGAATATTTAATGTAATGTTGGAACACACACACACACAGACAACAGGAGTAGGGTGGAGTACGAGCAAGAAAACCAGCAAGGGAGAGAGAGAGAGAGAGAGGAGAGAGAGGGAGATAAGATTGGAGAATATCTAGTTTCCCATGCCTCGCTCTCTTTAACGTTACATTAACAGATGAGTCATGCCTGGGATTTCTTCCATCCCTGTTCCGCAAGCCTCCTTTGCCTTAGGTACAGTTCTATGTACATCACATCCGGCACATTTCTCAGCAAATAAACACGTTGCAAGATTCACACTGAAGAAACAGATAGTAGAGAAGCAGAACTGGAGTATTACATCACTGGACATTTAGCAGTGGTGTTGAAATGATTACTTTGCTTGCCAAACAACTGAGTAGCTGAAATTAGGAATGTGTGAAATTTAAACATTTGTTCCTCTCACTAAGACGTGAGAAGTTTAAATATTACAGCATCATTTTGATAATTCCAAAAGGTTTCAACATATTCAAGGTGTTTAATTTAAAGCTCAGCTAATACTAATAGTGAATAAAGAGAAACCGTGTACAAGACCCTGGCATCTGCATACAGGACAACCTCACACAGGACATTCACTCCATTTTGTAAAGTTACACCCCAACCCACTGACTGCTCTGGAGTGACAACCACCACCTGGTACTTCAACCTCTCTGTGTGGTGCCAGTTCTCAATGGCTGATGAGTAGTAGGCCTGATCTGGGATTCACTCAAACAGTGTAAATGCTATAGTGACCTTTTCTGACTGCCACTGAGCCTGGGTGGTAAAAAAGAATCAGTCAGCATCTCTAGAACCTAGAACAAGCTGATCCATGAAAAGTAATAAGGAAGCGGATTCCCTAAAAAAGTGACAGGAGCATGTCCTCTTCTGCTGCTTCTGTGTTTTCTTGTGTACCCTCTCTCTCTCTCTCTCTCTCTCTCTCTCTCTCTCTCTCTCATTCGGGTTTACAGTTGGGGGAAGTCTGCACATGGCTGATTAAAATTACTGTTTCCTCCTTTCCCACAACCCCCAGACCTCCGCCGGCCGCCTGTTTACTTTAAGTAAAAAAAAAAGAAACATAGGCTATTACTCTGGAGTACGTTCCCTTCATCAGAGAAACGTTTGCCCCACTCCTTCAAACACTCGCATCCATGCATGCACTTACAGAAATACACAAGTGCATGCACACACACACACACAACAACCCTCTCCTGCGTATCTGCCCTCCGCCGAGCAATTTTTCTCCCCATTACCGTCCAGCTGTCAAATCACTTCTCATAAAGCCGAGGCGACCGGGCCTGGAGTGCCATAACACAGCTGTTAGCTCGAGCCAAGCGGGTGTTTCCGCTTCCAAACGTATACGCTTGCTGCAGTGTGTGCAGCAGAGTTGATGATTTCACACTGCGCCGCCGACGCCGAAGCTCGGCCTACAGGTGTCATTTTAATGGGAAAATGTGTGAAGGTGTTTATGATTACAACACTCTGAATAGCACTCTTATTCAGAAACACAATGTAGAATTCACTAATTTAATTACGCCGGCTAATTACCTTAGAAGAGACCGCATTACCTTCCATTCATAATCAAATCTGAAAGTGTTGAAGTTTTATAATGAATAAATATTTACCTGCTACTCTTCTACCACTATTAATATTAAGTATAAAGCACTAAGCCATGCGTTTAGGACAATTGTATGCTTCTTTGTGAAAACAGTTTAGGGAAGGTCCTGATATGTTCTAGCATGGCTCTACCACATGGCACATAAAGGCATGAAAACCTGAAACATCCAAAAAATGGAATTTAGGAAGTGTATATTACTGTATATATTACACTGTATAAACTGGTTAGTTACTGGGTTGCCTAAAAAAAAGGTCTCATATACTATATGTGAATGATGCTGGCACTTGTAATGGCACATGAACCTGAGTGAATCTTTAGCCTTTTGTGTGTTAAACATTTATGAGGAACTATATGAGGACGGGAGGCTCGATGTAAACATGACCCTGGCGTGGAACATATCAGGAAGTAATATGTGTGACAGTAGACGTCAAGTTAAGCGCGTCTGGATATACATATCCTTTGCATCTGGCGTAGACTGAGAGAACTCACACAAAGCCAGCACATGTTCAAACTTAAACCTCACACATCATGCGTACAAACTCAGAAGTGAACTACTTGTGGGAGATGATCTGCAGTTATGCAACAGCGCGCAGAAAGCAGAGCGTTATGAATGTCCCATATACCTTACACATGTCACTGCTGAGCAGTTTACAGGCCGCGATCTGGTTTAACTGCCTGCACCTGCAGCAACAGCGGGCAGCCATCAGATCCCAGCATGCACTCATGCACACCAACGGCCTGCGCTGTTGGCCACACCTGAAAGCCAAAGGTACAGACCGACTGTGTTTCCATTAAAATTATAGCCAACCAGGGTCAGTGCACCTTCTCTAATTACATACTACTTGCAAGTGGAAAAATATTTAGCCTGCTCTTGTTTCACACAGATATGTAGCCCGGATTAATAAAACCCCAACTGCACTGTTCTGCGAGAATATGCACAAAGTATACTGTTCAGTTTACTTTTTTCTTTTATTTGTCCGTATTTATTTTTTACTGGTTCTAGCAAAACGTGTAGTATTTTTTATCTAAAAAAAATACTACACACGTGCGCTGGGCAGACGCATACACACACACACACACACACACACACATATATATATATATATTTGGCAATTTGTAGAACTCAATTGACTTGATCCATGTTTTTGGACTGTTGGAGGAAACCGGAGAACCCGGAGGAAACCCTGGCGGACACGGGGAGAACATGGAAACTCCACCCAGATGGGGATTCGAACCGGGAATCCCTAGTGCTGAGAGGAGAACGTGCTAAATCACTAAGCCATATATATGCTTAACTTCTAGTTAAAAAGAACTGTAAGTGACTTGTAAATAATAATCTAACTACACTAGATAAACTCTAAAGTTTTACCTGCAGCCAATATCTATAGTTTAGAAAATAATTTATAAGCGTTCCAAATTAAATTCTTTAACTTTTATTAACCTGAGTCATTACCAAATGAGTTACAGTTTAAGTCTGCGTCGTGTCAGGCGGGAGGCTGCATGTGCTGCTGGTCCCTGCCGTTGTTGCTTTGTGACAACAGAGGTCATGCTGTTTCAGTTTGACTAACAGCTCCTGCAGAGCCAACGGTTTCTGGTTTTGGTGGTCTGGCTGAAAGCACGTGAACCTGTTTTGAGGTTACTTGTTTTACATCAACATTTAAATCCATTCATTTAATAATTCTGGCTTTAATAAGCTGCGTCTCGTTTGCAGATTTATTTACAGATTTAACCAACAAAGGTGTCTATAGATTAAAGACCAGAAAATAAAAGTACTGAAAGGCAATGGAAATGACTGAATATAGTGTACTGTATACATAGAGACATATCTGTTACGGGGTAGCACAGCATTTTGCAATTTTGCAAAAAAAAAAAAAAAAGATTTATTTTGAGATAAATTACCATAATCCATACTCGGTCAGTTTGGAGTTTGCATATTCTCCTCATGTCAGACTTCTAGATTTTTTTAGACAGTCTAAAAAAACACATCACTAGTTATTTTGCAGAAACTAATTTGCCCCTCGTTTCACATTTGTGTGTTTGTGTGTCAGACCTGTTTAAGGTGTTTTCTCACATTTTCCTCTCATTGATTTAAATATCAGAAAAAAAATACATTAATTACAATCTACACTGCAGCACTTTTCCAAACCTTCACTTGCACTTCACTGCAATATAAATTGAATTATCTAAGGTCTATTTTGGAGGTCTATTTAAAAAAGAGGAGATATTTAATCTGCTAAGATCAGAATCAGATTCATAGGAAAATCCTGACTCCATGTGCAGTGAGAGCAGAAATCTCATCGCGTTGAACTTTTCAGAAAAAACAGAACTCTCACGCATTCGGGATGAAGGTTTTTCCATGCTATATTATTTGTGTCCACGCTGTTCTGTCAGTGTTGAAGTGTCTGTGTGTGTGTGTGTGTGTGTGTGTGTGTGTGTGTGTGTGTGTGTGTAACAGCAACAAACTTCAGCAAATCCCATCATCCCCCTCCTGGTCCCTCAGGGGCCAGAGGCTTGGGAAAAGGACGGCTGATGTTGTACCCCTGTGCCCTTGCATCCCGCCCGGGAGGTGATGGAGGAGGACTAGTGCCCGAAACACAACCCCCAGCACACACACAGACACTCACTTAGTAACATGGCATGTGTCACTGTCTCTGCCATATATCAATGTGAAAAGCGAGGAGGGTGATGTCAAAGAGAGGCAATGCACTGGAAGGAATGTTCCCATTTTAAAAAGTGACAGACTGAACTAAAAAAAAATGAGTATGTGGTAACCCCCAGTCTCACTGCACACTTTTGGAAACACACACCCTCTCATACACACACACACACACACACACAAATATGTCAGAAAGAGCACTGTTCTCTGGGGGACGACATGGACATTGACCCCAGAGTGATGCCTTTTCCAGATGCGTTCATGACTCTAATTCAAGAGATGGTGTGTGTGTGTGAGTGTGTGTGTGTGTGTGTGTGTGTGTGTGTGCATGCGTTTGTGCATGCGTGCGTGCGTGTGTGTTTCTAATCGTGTAAAGTGACTACATGTCCATGATTTTTTTTTAGTTTTTACTGTTTTGCACGCCCACTTGTTTCATACACCCACACAACAGCCTCTGTTTGCTATGAACAATCTACTGCTCTATTCTTCAAAATGACATGAATGAGCTCATAGTGAACATGAATATCAGCTATGCAGCAGTTCACATGACCCTGTAAGATGAGTTTCTTGCACATTAAATATTAAACACCTTAAAAAAAAAAAAACAATAACAAAAGATTCAATAACTTTAAGACATTTTTGAAAAACAGAAGAATGAAAGGAACTAAAAAAAAAAAAAAAACTCCGCTGCATAGCAGAGACACACAAACACATTCACACACTCATTTTCACCTGGATTAAAAACTTATCACCAGTTTAGTAGCATGTTTTTTGGGACTGTGAGAGAAAACTTGATAAAAACTGGGAAAACATGCAAACTCCAAAAAAATGGACCTGCCCAGGAAAACCAAGGCCTGTCTTTCTGTGAAAGGAGAGACCTATTAACAGGTTTGCATACTGAATTCTTTAATATGTTTACTGCTAAAAGCCATACACTTAGTCTCTCACACACACACACACACACACACACACACACACACACATGCTTCTAAGGTTAAAGTGTTCAGTATTCAACGTAATGTGTCACCGATGCTTTTTTAACCAACAACCACACACTTTCTTCACTTTGTTTTGGGTCACAGTTTACACCCTCGCTCGGTTGCTAAGGCATCCTGTCACCTGTAAATGTTTTTCACTGTCTGTCGTCATGTCATTTAGATAAATATACTGTAAACATACAGATTTCTTTTAAATACATCTAGTATATGTTTTGAGTAAAAACCAAATTATTACTAATTTTCTAATTTCTAGCAAAGATAAGGTGTCTTTTTATGAACATAATTTTACTAAGTACTTTTCTGAACACTACATTTTATTTATGCAATTATTAATCAACCAATCCCGTGGCATCAGTGCTACATAATGATGCATCGCCACGTATCGTTCACACTGGCCATTCGAAGAGGAAACCATCTGGAAGTTTTTTTATTTTTATCTTTCTTTAGACTTAAAAATGTATTAAGAGTCTATTGTTGAAGAGGAATGACAACAGAGAAAGGACAAATGGGTTACTCAGATAACCCTCTGTATAAGTTACACACTTGATTCATCCATCATTCTACCCAATCATACCGTCTTACCATTGGCGTTAAACTCAGGTCCATTTGGCACCTCTTGCAAAGTGATGTTGTGGATGAAAGAACTTCTAACCAGGGGTGCGTGTTGGGGGGTACATGGTCCAGGGAGATGAGTTGGTGTTACCATAGACACCACAACTCCACCTGTCTGTCTCTGTAAGAGAACAGAAAAACAAGAAATCTGTGAAATTCACAAACTGATAAATAATCAAAAAGTCCAAATGTGCATCTGCAATGTAAATATTTGCAGTGTTCGTAAAGGATTCAGCATCTTTGGGGAATTCATTCACAAATATGTAGCACCAGCCACAAGTAAAAACCCTGTTTTACTTCTGAAATCCCCTACGTGGTCTTAAAAAGCATCGATTTTTGTTGAACTTGCGCATTTGCGCTGCATCTTCTTTGATCTCAACAGGGTTCTGACGTCAGTCCAGAAAAAGGGGAAGTCAAAGAGAGTAACACAGAAGAGAAAGAGAGCGAGAGAGCGAGCAGATGAGCACGGCTCTCTGCTGACTCCACTGGTTATGGAGAAATTCAGCAGAGATAGTAGAGATTGATAGAAGACAGGAGATCGAAGATGCGGGCTGCTGGGAAATTCCCACTGCATAAAACTAGATCTGCAAGATTAAAAAATAAAAAGCCAAATCCTATGCAAACATACTCGGTATATCACAACATAAACAAACTTTAATGTAACCAAATATGTGGACACCCTCAGTTTAACAAGCAGCTTAGATTGTTTTGGATGGAGTCTCAGGACTCTGAATATTAGATCATGTCATCAGTTGTAATGAGGGGCTGTCAGCTGTCACTTACATCTGCTAAAATTCACTTAAACAACTCTAGACTCCCCATACTGTTTGACTAAAAGACTTTAAAAAGCTGTTCCTTTTTGTCCACATAGTATCTTGTGGCAGCATTGTGGATGAAAGGATGTTGCTTGGGAGAGGAGGCGGAACCAAGAACATGGGGAGTGTAATTGGAGCACCTGTAGAAGGTTCTGCTGATGGTCTGTGTGCATGTATTTAAAGTGAGGTGAGCTGCAGTGTAGAGATAGTTCCAGTGGCACCAGGAATGGGATGCCGGTGGTATGATTTGTAAATAAATCCTGTTTTGTGTCTGATAAATCCAGTCTTGGCATGTTTCACCTATGTCTTAACATACAATGCTTTAAAAATCTACCTACTCCATGCTTTTAATTTGCAAATCAATGATTTATATTTCATCCCTGTTGCTTTACTTTGAATTTCAATTGAATCAAGAACAAGAACCAACATGGTCTCAGTGTGGAAACCATGTAGTCTTAAACAGAAGGAAGCTGTAACTTAGCAAACACAACTAGTGGTCACTTGTGGCAAACAAATGCTTCAGGTTCTTTATGATGCCTCCTGTTTACTGAGAGCTTTCTG